>PTEX01000113.1:1499268-2067164 GCA_003342815.1 Eudromia elegans | reverse complement strand
TCCTCTCCCTCTCCTCTCCCTCTCCTCTCCTCCTTTTTTGCCTCCTTTTTTTTTTCCTTTTTTTTCCCTTTCTCTTCCTTTTCCTCCCAGCTTTTCAGGAGTGGCTATTTTGAGAGAGAGTTTGTGACATGGCAGTTATCGCCCCGTGCTTTCTCCCAAGGGGCTTGTCCGTGTTGTTGCCGTGCTTAAATGGGATTGGGAATTGGATACAGTGGCTCGACTTGCCTTAGCAGCCTGTGCTGAGCGGGACAAGTCTGTAGGACATTAAATTGTGGTTAGGTGGAAAGGCACGGGCTGCACACCATGCTGCAGCCTAGGTTTTGCATGTGGTTGAAGAGCTGGCTCTTGCTGGAGGTTGTTCCCTCCTTGCTTGGGACGTCAGGAACAGATAGGGAGGTGTGCAGGGGGACTGGCTGGCAGCGAGCACGAGTGGCTGTGAAGTGCCCTGCTCAGTGTCTCTGTGTCGCAGTGTTTGATTTGCCTCAACAACATGTTGCTAAAACAACATGATCTATAATCCTCAGTGCTGCCTTAGGGCCACCCAACACTCCTTAAAAATCATTAAAAAAAGTGATCTGGTTAAATTTTGAGTAGTTCTGGAGCTTAGTTCTGGCAAATATGGTTTCATTGTGAAAAGTAATCGTGTTTTGATTTTCCTTGGTAAAACAGAGCAAGTACAAAAGTGCCCAAGGGGAGTGTGCAGATTTATCTGCTGGTTTAGACGATGGTGGAGCGCAGCCCTTTCCGACAGGCAGGATTCACGTGCCGGCTTTGCAGTAAATCCACAGCACACCCTGCCTTCCTCCCCATGCTTAGAAACATCTGAAGCATCTCCCGATGAAACGGCTACGTGCCTGAGAGCAACTGCTCCAGTGACGGGTGACTGAGAGGTCTTTAGGTTGAAAATAATCCTTGTCACGTAGGGGCTTTCGGGCCACCTGGAGCTGCAGCTAACTAGCCCGGCTGGTACCTGCTGGCCCATCCTCACTGCTGAGTGCCTCTGGTTCCTGCTCTGATTTTGTGGAGCTGGGCTTAAATTAGCTGCTGCTACTCCTTTTGACTACCCGTTGCTTGCGGTGAAAAGGGAGCCTGCTATGCCTTGAAGCTCAGTCATGGAGAATATCCCGTGGTTTACAGCCATTGAAGACAGGGCTTACAAAAGTGCTGGAGGGATGTTTTGAGGATCTTGTTTCATGTGACTCTTTTTTTTTTTTTTTTTTTTAAATCTTGCTTTTGGAAGTGGTAGACGTGTTGTAAAGGCAGAGCAGGGAAGAGGCAAGATGAGACTTCCTGATGAGCTGCTAAAATTAAGGGGATTTGTATAGTCAAGTAAAAACGGGATTGCACACAAAAGAAACACAGGCTGACTTGCTTATAGCAAATGGGAATAGATGTTCCGTGCCTCCAGAACTAACACTGGAACAAGAAATTGTGCAATTTTTAACCTTACAGTTGTAATTTACTGCTTTTGCATGTTGCATTGTAATAGTTTTAAATGTGGCCTTCGGCAAACCTGGAACAGAAAGAGTATGTTTTTATGTTTTGTTCTATGCTTATGTTAAGTTTTTATGTTGCTCTTGAAATGTAAATAAAGGTCCTGAAATAAGTTATAGTTTGGGATAGATGTAAGAAAATAGGAAAAATAGTAACACCCTGTCCGATTATATATGCAGGCTCATCCCTTTTCCTAAGGCTGTATGTGCAATATGAGGCCTTTCCCAAGCAGACTTTAATAGTAAGCTGGAAGATGAGGTTGGTTAAATTGCTCTGCAACTTCGTTATACCTGGAATACTGTGGGGAAGATTGATGTTCTATTGCTGAAAGTAGAAACAAGCAGAAAATGATCCCAATCTCTTCTCTGATTGCGCCTTTAAGATATAGGAAGGTTAGGGGTTTTTATTCCACCACTTCATTCAAGGTTGTGACAAAAGGTGATACATTTCCCCCTTGTATTGTATAATAGATTACATGAAAAGACCCTTCTGTAATGAGTTTGAAGATTAGTTAATTATTTTTGAGATTGCATTACGTATGCGCTAGGTTCATATTATGCTCCCCAGCACACTTAGTCAGCACGGAGCCCATCGCTGTTGCTTTATGCAGCCGGCAGAGCTCATGGATTCCACAGAACTACTCAAGATTGGGGTTGTGGGAACCAACAGTCCCAGTCCTGAAGGTGGCCTGTAGCTTCCTAGCGTGATGGTGCCGTAATAAAAGGCTGTAAAGTAACGTTAGGGCTCGTGGTGTGGCTACTCATGTGGGCATGAGTTCTGTCACGAGATCCTTGTCCCATAAGGAGAAGATGATGAAGTATGGGGACAACCAGGAAGAAACCACGGGGCAGTTCCCAGCAGCGGGAGGTGGCCTCGCTGCTCTTCTGCTGTTTACTTTCAGCTTGGCACGCACTGACTCTTCCCTGGGTTGCTTTCCAAAAGCACAAAGCACACAGCCAAGCCCATGGGCCTGTGATACTTGGCATTTTTGACGTGCATTGGGTGGTTGTGCACCCATAACTCAACGATCACAAGTGTAAAGACAGGTAGGAGCAGGCAGGCTATAAGCTGCAGGAATTTTTAATGTCTGCATGAAGCACAGACAAATACTCTTTTTTTTTTCCACTTGAGAAGAAGGTCGTCTCCTTAACCACGGAAATGGGAGTGTGAAACATCAACCCAACTGCTCTGCACCAAGCAGAGGACCACATGCAATTGGCCACCGCACGAGGCCCAGCTTTGCCACTGCTGCTGTGTTCTGCAGGGTATGGTGGATATCCTTGGGTCTGAAGCCAGGACTAACTGCACCAAGGGTAGCTACCTACCGAGTTTCTTTTCTACAATTTCAGATCTGCCAAGCAGTATTACACAAGGCAGATCGAACCAATCATGCGAGGAAAAAAAAATTAGGTATATACGCAAAGCTTTTATCTCAGCCAGTGGGATCTGCAAGTGATGGAACTCTGCAATACACCAGAATTATTTATTTTTCTAAGTCTTCAAAGCTTAGGAAAACAAGTCAGTGTAGTGTAATATTTTCCCTTACCCGTGATGATATTGGCAAGTATTTCAATTGGAGGAGATTCATGTTTTTTTCCATCATCTTAGTATATATAACATTCAATAGGAGTTGACATGATCCTGTAGGTCTACAATCCAGGTCAGTGTGACTGAAAGCTCTACACTTGCTGGGGCACCATGCTTATAAAATGCAGCAGCACTTACCTTGCTTTGCAGTTCTTCGCTTCCATGGCCAAAGAGTTCTTCCTCTCATATTTTGTCCCCTTTTTCTTTTATATATCCATTAAATGACAGGATCCTTAATGAGTAAGGATAGCAGGACTAAAGAAGATGCCAGGAAAAAGTCCTCAATTTATTTAGGAGAGTCTGTTTCTTAGTGTTTTTTAGAAGTCCCTGTGTTTTCAAGTAGAGCAGCTTAGGAGCTTATTTAAGGGAACAGATGAAAAGTTAGAATCTGACACATTTTTTATTCATAACCGTCCCATGCATCTCCTGCTCTTTGGTGCTGCGCGTTTGGTCAAGTTTTTCTATCAGGCCTAGATCTTTTGCATCAAATTTGAACAACTAATGTTTTTAGACATCGGGGAAGGGATGATTTCTGCTCTTAGTAATGTTCTTTTCTTTCTCTTTTTGTGTGTGAACTTCAGTAATTTTGAAAGGAAAGAAAAACGTATTCTCTTAGAACACAGGGACTTCCTGATTATGCCTGGCCGAGGCAGAGCCGGGCATAGCTGGCAGCCAGCTGACGGAAGCACAGTACAAATAAGACAGCAGGAATCCTGCAACTTTGCAGAAACAGATGGGGGAATTGCAAACCCCGCTTTGTCCCCTTCTGAATACGGAGACGTGCTTAGCTTTGGTGACTGAGGTCTGCAGTCGGTTAAGGGTAGGTAGTCACCGTGCTCAGGAATGACTTCACGTTTAAGCCGGTGCCCTTTTCTTTTGTGGGTTGAGTTTGCTTATCATCCGTCATCCAGGCAGAACAGAACAGGGAACTGATCCTAAGATAAAATTGCTGGCTAAAGCTGATGTGGGCACCCATCAGCTTGTGCCAGAGAGGTGGGAGGGAAGTGGAAACCTTCTCTCTGGGTTTCCTGTTCTTACAGTGGCTCTCTGGTGGCTTTTGGATAGAGTGTCAAGTTTTGGGCTTGACTCAAGAGCTATGGAGCCTGGGACTGTTCTGCTCCAGGCACAGTCGGATGAGCTTTGATCCTCGCTGATAGCTCCAGTCTTGCTGGACGGATCCTCCACAGTCACAGGGAGAGAGAGCGGGGCAGGAGGAAGGGTCGGAGCAGTGGTGTAAGGAGGAATGGTTGGCAGCCCCGAGATCCCCGTGGGGACGCTGAGTTTCGCAATGAACCTCTTGGATTCTTGACAGGTCAGGTCTGTTGACCCTTCTGGGCATGCTGCAGTGAGCGTTTAGTTATTTACTAAAGGCTCTTGAAGGGAAAGTGGCTTGATGGGGTCTGAGGCTTTTGTGTTACGGAGCGCTGTGTGAGAATCTTTGCTGGGGTTAGCTATTAGCTATTTGTTTAATTATTTGGCTCTGTAACTAAGTAACTAGATGCCTTGAGCCTTAAGATAAGCAGGTCTTTGTTAACTTTTTAATAAATAGAGGCACATAATAATTTAAAACCTAAGGAAGTACAAATCTCTTGTTCCAGTGCTCTTGAATAGAAAAATGATGGGAATATAATTGTGTATCTCGTATGAAATAGAGCTTTCTGAGTTTCCCCAGTCCTCTATTGTGGCCATGGCTTTTATGCAAACAGTATTCAACCCATTTGATCGCTGGATGGCATAAACCATGCTGAGAGGCTGTATGAGCAGGCAAAGAAAAAGCTCATGTGTGTTTATTTAAGAGCAATATTGTTTTCTGAGGGGATATTGTTCAAAGGCTCCACCTATACAATATAAATATGCTTGCATTGTATGTGGCACTATTACAAACAAGGATGTAGCTGAGGGCAGACAATATGTAGAAGCAAAGTTCGCTCCCTTGTGCTCTGGTGATTAAGAGTGTCAACAGAAGTCGACGGGTGCCTTTTTGTGCTTGTTTGGTTTGTTTTTTCAAAAAGGGCCGATGGACAGATGTTATTCACATCAGTTAATGCACCTCTGCAGTAGGAACTAAGGCCACAATTATAGGATTTGCAGGAGACCTTGGAATAGGGAACTGATGCTGCCTTCCCTCTGCTGTGCCGAGCTTGTCCAGTAAACTGCCAGTCTTGCAGTGATAACCTGGGATACAGCTATGGACACAGTTTCCCAGGCTCTATCTTCTCCCTTTTGAAATGTTATTTTGGTTATTTGGACTTAGGATTTTCATGTCTGGGAAAATTCCAGAGGATGCTGCTGTGAAAACATTAGAGGATGGGCATAGGGGAAGGCTGAGTGAATTTACAACCTCATTTTGCTACGCTCAGATGACATGGAAGTGGGGAAGTAATCCTCATGCAAGCCGCAGGGGCAGCACCGATGCAATGATACGGTGTGAAAGTGAGTTCGAAATTTGGCCCTGAATCTCAGAGAAGTGTAAAAGTGCTTACGACGGCCTGCAGTGTCCTGGAGAGAAAGTTAACTTTGCAGTGCAGTTATTCACATGCTGCCGGGATCTTTTAACAGTTTAAAGTCATGGCTTTTCCCTGCAAAACTGTTGGACAGAATAAAGCTTGAGAATCCCACCTGTTCTCTGTTTGCATTTGGGCACCAATTCAAACCCTCGCTGGAAAAGTTTATAGGCAAACATTATAAAAAGTGACAGTCTTAAGTGCTGCTACATTCGAGTTTGGCAACACAAAGCCTTACCTGAAATAACTCACTATTTTCAAGCATGACTTCATCATTTCATGACAAGTCGTAGTGCTCTATCTTCTCCGATACTCTAAAGAGAAGGGGGTGGAGGACAGGAATGTTTACCAGTCTCTCTTATCTATGTGGAGCTTATTTTTTTTTCAGTTCACTGGTAATTTTCCTTCTAGATTGGTACTTGAGTTTGTCTTTTGGCCTGTGTTGCATGATTCCCTAATATTATTCTAATATAACTTGAAGATAGTGAAATGAAGGTAATGAAAAAGAGATGGCGTCAAGTTTTTGAGGTGTTTTTCATGTTTTTTCACACATGATCAGGAGGGAAGCAGTGTGCAGTGCGGATGCTGCACCCTGCCTGGGACCTGCCGCTTCTTTGCTGGGGCTGTTTGGTGCAAGCCCCAAACCCCTCAGATTGGGTTGACTTGTCCTCGCCCACCCTGGCTTTTAAAAAGTCATTTCTAAATGACTGTATAATCATTACTATAATTTCCAAAGCCCTGTGAATGGTTGCAAACTCTGTAAAGTAAATTTACATTGCAGGAAGAGCCCTATGGAGAAGCCTACTAAATGTTGAAGCAAATTAGCAAGCTGCTTTCAACCACTGTGGTTTTTTTTTCCTGAATTATTTTACAGTGGACACAATTAAAAAAACTCTCCTATGTGCTCATTATTGGTATGAATACATGTAAAAACAGCCTGTGCTCCACAGGCTTCCAGCAGCACTGTGTGGTAGTTCAAGCAGCCTCTGTGGATTCCTCACTCAGCAAGCCTAAATTAGCTTATCAAATGTATAAAGCGATAGACAGTGTAGCTTCATGTAGACTTTGGTAAGTATTTTGATGCTCTAAAAAGTGTAGAGACCTGCTTTCCATAAAGGGTCTTGTTCAGGTTTTACTCAAGTGTATTGGTATTTTGGAATGTCTAAGTGACACATAGGGCCCGTTTTCTTCAGCATACCAGGATAGGACAATATTTAAATGCATTCCCAAAACTTCGTTGACTGGCTCAGACATGACCCACATTTTGGGCTTTTCTGGGGAAGGTGTGGTATGAAAAATGAGAATATTGTGCCCTAAGGACAAGGAACTTGGGTTTTGGTATTCTTAGAAGCAAGAGTGGGCACTGAGAACTCACCTATTTTAATAATCCCTCAGACTCCCCAAAACAAGCAGCGTGTGTTTTATTTATGGATAGGTACATATATGTATGCACCCAGGGGTGCACAGTTGGTGTCTGCATGTGGATGGACGGATGTGTGCTGGGCTGAGAGCTGAGGAGCAGCTCAGATGTGACCCTCCTCATGAGCAAACACAAAACAGGGTCGTGTTCTTTCCTATTTGCTTTCCATGCTTTCCAGTTACCAATGCCAGGCTCTTCATAAAGCAGAGCCCTGGTGTAGCCCTATATGCAACGTCAGGAGGTCCCTGCTGCCCCCACAGAGATGTCCCCGAGCAAGTGCAGAGATTATTTGTGGTTGTGACTCCCTGTCCCCTGCTCTAAGTCTGCCTTGGAGGAGGGTGATTTAGGCCAGGGTAACTATAGACATATGCATTTTTGCAATGATTTTTAAATTTTTCCTTTTTTTTTTTCCTTCAAAGAAAACTGTAGTTTGATATCCATTTGGAACTGGTGAACAAGCTGTCCTGTTTGGAACTGCTATGAACGCTGTGCCTTTGAAAGCATCGCGTTTATTTCTAGTTTTCTGGTGGTGTTGTGCTTAGGAGAGGTTGGGAAATAAGAAATAAAATTTAAAAAATAGTGGAAAAATTACGAGGGCTTGCAGTTGGTGGCATAGAAGGCAAACATAGAGACTTTGGAAAAGGTGCAGAGGGAAGAATATAGGACATCTTATATGCTGTGTATAGGAAGCCACGTTTGTTAGTTTAGCTGCTGACGGTTTTCTTAACTGTCCTTTTGTTCCTAAACAGCTCTTGGCAATTTTTTTTTTTTTTTTTTAAATTTTAAAACCAGATGGGAAAAGATAAACATTCATTTAAATTACAGACATAAGTTTTGAAGTCTTCCTTCATGCTTGCGCCTTGGCATGGCACTCTGGAGAATGCACAGAATGGGACCTCAACCCAAAGGGAAGGAGCTTTTTTTGTGGTTAACTTTCTGCATATATAACCTATCCCGTATCTGCATGTGGTTCAGTTTTATGAGACAGGTTGCTGGGTTAATCTGGATGAAACTTTATTTAACGTAATTTGATTTCTGTGGGTACAAAAGGGCCCTCACTGACTTGTTGGAAATTCTCTCCTTTCCCTCTTCTTTCTCCTTTTTCTTCCTCCTTCATTCCGTCTTTGCAGAGCCACCAACCAAATACCAAATCTCTCAGCCCGATGTATACTCAGCCCTTCCAGGAGAACCACTTGAGTTGCGCTGTCAGTTGAAAGACGCCGTCATGATCAGTTGGACTAAGGATGGGGCCCCTTTGGGGCCTGACAATAGGACAGTGATTATTGGGGAATACTTACAGATTAAGGATGCTGCACCCAGAGATTCGGGCCTCTATGCTTGCACTGCTGTTAGGACCCTAGACAGTGACACTCTGTACTTCATTGTAAATATTACAGGTGAGTGAGTTACACATAGGTCTTGCATGTGGAAGCTGTACAATGTGATGTAAGGTTATAACATAACCTGAAAAAGTCTAGTTGGGTGAGAAGCAGTGTGTACTTACTTACTTACTTACTTACTTACTTACTTACTTATTTATTTATTTATTTATTTATTATTTATTTATTTATTTTCTGTAGCTGAGTTTCAAATATTTTCCTCTTTGTCCAGATTTTGAAGCACACCCAGTTTGTATATATTCCATTTACTTTAAGAGGTCTGTGCTGATTAATAGCTGTTGAAGATCTAGCCTTCTGTTTTATGCTTCTCTGACAGAATTAAGTTATACAGAATCACCGCGATGGTGATAAAGCCAATGAAATGGATACAGAAGATTTTTTAGTGTAGCAGAAGTGGGAAAGGGGTGTCCTACATCCCCTTACGTTGCTTTTAGTTTAGAGAGTGATCGTTAAGGAACACTCAGTTCTGTTCAACTGAATGTGTTTAAGAAAAAGAAAAATTACAAGTAGAAAGATTTTTGGAGTTAGCAAGCTCTCTTTGGAAACTTTGTAATGTTTCAGGATTATTAGCTAGTTTTATTAGAATGTTATTAGAATAACACATTTTATGGCTGGGTTTTCTATTCCTATAACTTCTGCACGACTCAAATAACATCTGGTCTCCTTGATAGATAACTTAAGATGCAGCATGTTGGTCTATTTGCCCATAGATTTGCCAATTTAAAATCTTGATTATTTTGGATGCACAGATGCTCTTTCCTCTGGGGATGATGAAGATGACAATGACGGCTCTGAGGACTTTGTGAATGACAACAACCAGATGAGTAAGTAAGAGCCAGCTGCCGGAGGTGCCTAGCAGGATCCACTCGGAAAATGCTGTCCAGTTTTGCACTTCTGCCTTTATAGCTTCTTGGATGTTAACTGCATGTGTTACCAAATAGTGTCTTTCTCCTTTTCCTTTTTCTGTTTGCACAGTTCATTATTTGGAAATGAGAAAAAAAAATAAACTAATATTCTTCTAAACACATTTTACTGGTCTGTTCTTTCTGTCTCACTTATTCCTTGCCTTTCTTCAGTTTCCTTTCTTCCTGAATTGAAGCTCAGCCTGTATCTGTGTCAGAGTTTCTCACACACACGCATTAACTTTCCCTGTTGCTGAACCTGAGTGAAATGTAAAAAGAAGCAAAAATTGAACTCACTTTATTCAATGATAGGATGGAAACTGTAAAAATAAAATTGAGTTGCAGTGGAGAAGATCCTGAAGTCCTGAATTAGGTGGAAATCTCTATGGGGAGAATGAGCTGGTTTTGCCCGTGAAGGACCTCAGTGTTTGTCACAAAGAGGACAATCAACAGCTAAGCCCACCTATTTCATGTTACTTGTGTCTGGTACAAATAGACTAAAAGAGACTTAAATTTATCTGGGTGTTCCCCTTCCTGGAAGGTTATTAAAAGCTCCAGATAGAGTGGTCAGCAAGAGGAAAAAAATGTGGGATTAATATTTGTTCCTTCGTTCCTTTTGTTTCCCTTGTGTCTTGTTGCAAAATCCCCTTGGATGCCTGGTAGTTCTCTCTTGCTCCTGGTCCATGAGGTCAATAACATGAAGAACACAGAGATCCTTCATTAGAGATGTCACCTAGTTAATGAATGTGGTAGTCAGGCAGTCTATTTATTCTTCATAGTAATTTGTAAGTGAGTGTATTTGTGTGTATTGTATAGCTGAAACGCTTGCTCAGACAATCTAGTCCTAGGATTATTTCAACTGCTGGAGAGACTTACTGTTGCATACAGCTACCTCTGGTCTGAAACTGCAAAACATTAGATGCTATTTAAAATTATTTAAGTTCTTAGGTGCCTGCTTGGCCTCTGTGATGATCCCGCTGTGATTCACAGGTGCAGCTCCAAGGGGCTGAAAAGATGCAGCTGTAGCCTATACCCATCCAGAGGGCTGCTAAGATGATAGGCTAAGGGATAAGGGGCTGTGGTTTGTGCTTGTGGAGTCTCCATTTTGGGGGGTATTCCGGGCATGATACTCTGCCACGTGCTCTAGGTGCCCCTGCTTGAGCAGGGATTTGACTAGGTGATCTCTAGAGATCCCTTCCAACCTCAACCACTCTGTGTATTCTTTGTGAGTAAAGACTTTTTCCTTCTCCTCCTTTTAGGAAGCTTACATGTATGTGCCACCATGTTAATTTTATTGCTATTTGATAGTAAAGGGCTTGTGATAATTTCAGTGTTTTAATGAAGATGGTTTTACTTCTAGTCCATACTGCTAGCTCTGGAAATTTACTATGAATAAGTGCATTATGGAAGTGTGAAAAAAGTGAGGAGAAAAAAAAAGGGGAGGGGGTAGGAAAGTACTTTATTTCAAGGCAATGGTGTGTTCTGTAACATCCTTTTTACTTCCCTCTCATGGAGCAGGGAGAACTCCCCAGCGGTATCTCTTGCCGTGCTAGGGATCCTCTTGTAATATGAGCTTCCATTCCAAGCTTCTGTCCATCCATCTTTGCTGGGGAGATGGTGAAAGGCTATCAGCAATTCCCGTCTGCCAGGCTGGGAGTGAACTTCAGCAAGGGGCGGTCACACTTTCCCTGGAAAAGATGAAAGCCGCGTGTTAAAACATCCGAAGAGGGAGCAGGAGAGAGAGCAGAAGCTTCCAGAGTGCAGAAAATGAGGAAAGTGGAATAGGACAGAGAGCTCCTGGGTGCAACATTTTGCAGACATGAGTGTGCCCATTTTTAGGGTGCCCATGGAGCACGGGGCCTCCCTGGGGACTGCAGATGGGTGCAGGGAGGAGCGTCCTTGTTGACTCTTTCTGATGTCTGAGCTCTCTACTGGGGGAGCTGGAATTAGAGAAATGTGGCACGACGTCCCTGTACATGGTCTGTTTTCAATGAAGAGTTGCATCAGAGTGACTAACTCGCCTGGAATAATCCCGCTTTGCTGAGAGATGGTTGTGATTTGGCAACATCGGAGCTGTGTGAAAGCTAAGGGTGGGACCGGTGCTCTTGCAAAGCGCTGCAGCTTGCATGCTCTGGTATCTTCCAGGCCTTCCCAGTGGGGCTCTCTTAGTTTTTATATGACACCCAAAAGATCGCAGCTAATTTGAGGAATTGTGTTGCAATACGGATTGCAAAGTGACTCTTGGAATAGTCTGAGTCTATCCTTCGACTGCCATATGGCTGCAGAGCTGTGTAATGACCAAGTGCCCATCACCTCTTCCTCCTGCCCGGGAGCCTGGGGAGCTCCAGGGCCTCACCACGGTCTTTGGCTGCTACTGAAGAGCTCTTAAACGTTTCCTGAATCATGGTTTGAACATTACTGATCTAAACCAATTTAACTGATAATTTACATACAAATTACAGCTGTGATCATTAAGGATAAGCAATGGAAATTGGCCTGGTTATGCCTTTATTGATGAAAACAAAAGGCCATAGTCTTCAAAGCTTGTTGCTTTTTGATGAAACCATTTTGATAAAGTCCAGCTGTCCTGGCATGTTAATTATGATGTGATGAGGCAGGAAATGGCTGCAGTGCCTTCCCCAGGAACTGAACCTTGGCATTCTCATTCCTGCATATTTAAAACTAAAGCAAACCTTTTAGAACTGCCTTATTTATGGTTGTAAGTTTTATTTTAAGCTTTTAAAATTTTCCTCTGTTAAAACATATATTTTTGGGGGGCAAGGTTTTCAAATGCAAGCGGGGAAATGGATAAGGATGTTCAGCCTATATTTTCATGGCTGCCCAGCAAATGCAACTGCTTTTGGAGTCAATGGAGGCTGCAGGTGCTCAGTAGCTTTGAGATGTAGCCCACTTCCTTGGAAATGAAGGTGCCTGCACGTGAGCTTGGCCACTTGGCCTGGGTGCATGCCTCAGTAACAGGCGTGCGGAGCAGATTTCACCTTGCATTCAGTGTCCTTTTAGCTTGGCAGGTATTGTAGCTGTCTGAGAAAGCAATGTGGTAGATTTGTTCCAGGCTGCATCCTGAATAGCTTTTTATTACTTCCAGCTTTTGTTGAAGTGATTAGTGCTTATGGAGAAAGGGCAGGATAGATTCCTCTGCAAAACAGAGTCCTTGCCCCCGTCAAGATGGCTTGGATGGCCACTCAGGATTGGCGACCAAAGCCAAGGTCCAAAACATTGGTTTTGGAGGGCGTCTCCAACTCTGTTTCCCCAGGACATTGACTTGAAAATCCCTCTTACCAAGTTAGCGGCTCATTGATTCTTAGTGGAGAATACATTCGTGGTACTATTTGCATCGTTCTCATCATAATTTTTGTAAAACATCTCTAACATTCTGAATCCTTTAGTCCTACCTGTCCAGGTGCACTGCTGGCAAGGCAGCAGTGGCTGTCACAGTCTGCAAGAAGGTCCTTGCCCATGTCATGCGCATGCCTACCAAGAGTCATTTGCTAGAGACCCACCAGATAGCCTTGAAATTGCTCCTGTTTTACCTTGAATTCAAGGCTATTGGAGTCAGGCTATTGTAACCTGTATGGGTTTCTTCCCTGCTACAGTTTAAAGAATTTCTTCTAGGCCAAGCTATGGTAAATTTGCACTAGGAACAAAAAGTGTCTAAATGTAATCCACATGCTGTTCTTTTCATGCCTTGAAGAATTTCAGAAAGGATAAGAAAAGCTTCAAATTCATCAAATCCTTCAGAGTGGAAACCCACTCAAGGGAGCAGCAAAAATCGGATGTTGCCTGGAAGTGCTTTTTAATTAAAGGTCAAATACAATTGTACTGGGAACCTTGGGGCAGTTTGTGGTCATTTCAGATGGACCGTTGCCTGCTCAGGATAGTTGTCAGTCAGGTTTGGAGTTGTCTCCTTTTGTATTTCTTTGTAGCAGATAGGTTTGACAAAATCCAGGGATCTTGAAGTAAAGTGGTCCCCTGGGTTGTCTAATTTCAATTTCACATGTAGGAGATTTGCCTGATTAGATTTAATGTATTTGCAGTCGAGTGCAGTGTGGGTCAGCAGGATATTTTCTCCACTAATGAGGGTTCTAAAAGCAATCAGGAATTCCCACCAGTTTGCCTCCTGCTCATTACTGTGATGGGCTGGAGTTTGCCCTGGCGTCACCGTGAACTTTTAACACGGGCGCTTCACCTGCCCTGGTGCTTGGCAAACCTGGGCTATGGAGTGGGCAGCAGACCATGTATGTTGAAGAAGTAGGTTCCTTCTTGGTGTTAGCAGATCTGGGTGTTTTCCCTCTTAAAACGGATAAAAGCAGTTAAGGTGCCTATAGGGCTTGGTAAGATCATTATAGAGAAATGCCTTGTGCTCATCAGTTAGTGTCAATGTTAGGATTTGTAGACATTGCTGCATTTTTTGCTGCCTCTTTTTTTTTCCTTAAAAAAAAGTTAAGCTGCTGATATATGTTGCTTTTATCTAGTGGAAAAGGGCAGGATGTCTTGGAGTATTTTCCCACCGCGATTTCACCATGTGATGTCTGGATGTGCTTGGGCCAAGATCTCCAGTAACTCCCGGGGTGCAAGGGGCGGCTTTCCAAGCACAGCCCTTTCTCCCAGCGTGGCAGGGTCCTCTCCTCCTCCTCTCAGTACCTGCTGCATCCTCCCAAGGCTGCGTCTTCTGTATCATGCTGCCCTGTGCAATATGATTAGTGATCCAGAGAAAATGCTCCTTTTCCTTATCAGCACCAACAAGCAATTCTGCCATTGCCTAATGTAGTGGTGTAGTTAAATTTTCAGTAGTTACCTGATTTTCTATTTTGACTACACGCACAAATTTCCTCTGCTTTTCTACTTCATTAATTTTAACACTAATTGGCTCTTCAGGCTGAAAGAAAAAAACCTTATCGTGCCTACCATCATTTTAAGAATGTTTTTCTTATACAGAGAGATGTTGTTAAAGGATTTATTCCTGTATTTTCTATCCAGCTGTATTTTTATTTAGAGGGGGTGGCAGGATTTCTGAGTTTGCACTGATTATAAGAACTGCTATAAATATTTGGCAAACGGAAGGGCTTATTTATAGTGGAGTGTTAGGCTGCTAATGAAGGAAATGAAACAGGGCTGAGAGAAATGGAGTTATTTTTCTGGACCCCTCTAGTCCTAAAAATTCCTCACTAATCTGATTTATTTCAGGAAGAATCCATTGTAAAAGAGCTTAATGTTTCCTACTGTTAAACAGATCCCAAGTCTTTACTTATTTAAAAATGATTGTAGTGATACAAATGGAGCAGTGTCATGAAACCACTGTGCTATTTAGCCCAATTTGTACTGGGGTCTAGGGGATGGGCTAACATATATACTTATATATCTCACTTTGTGAAATGGTGTTGGACTTTATTGAGCCCTTGGGCACGGACAGGCTCGTGAGAGTGGGAAATATGTGTCAGGTCTGTCACTGGACTCCTACAAAATGTGCAAAACTGATATTGAGTTTAGTAGGACCATGTTTATCAGTTTAGTTTCATGCTCTTCGGGTAAGATTTCCAAAATATTTCATTTCTAAATAAATTTTGGTGGCTTCTGTAGCAGTTCATGGAGTTCATGTTGCCATGACTGCTCTGAGTTCAAACACACCATCAGGTGGGTGAGTATGTTCAGCCCCTGCTAACTCGAGGCAGGGAGAAATTAATACTGAGATGTCAAACGGGTCTTCTGATTTTGTATGTCCAGCTCCAGAGCTTGGTTCCAAGAAATGAGATTTTGCTGAGCACACGCGGTAATTCAGCTGGAGGTCAAAAGTGGCTCTGAACAGTTGAGTCTGCTGAAAACTCAGTGTCTTTTTTTGACGTGCACAGAAGAAAGGATATCTGTGGTTAATTATTGAAATGTTGTCACAAACCGTATACTAAAAGCTGCAGATGGACCTTATTTTCAAAACTCTGGTCAGCCTGAATTTCCAGTCAGGTGCTCCTAGCTTGCACTGTCTCTCCTCAGGCAAATGCTTGCAATTCTGTAGGTCTGGACAGTGCTGGAGAAGGAGCCTGATTTTGAGTACTTATATTTCTGGATGTATTTTTTTGGAACAGGAGCACCCTATTGGACCCATACAGACAAGATGGAGAAAAGGCTACACGCGGTGCCAGCAGCTAACACTGTCAAGTTCCGCTGTCCAGCCATGGGAAACCCAACACCAACCATGCGATGGCTGAAAAACGGGAAGGAATTCAAACAAGAGCATCGTATTGGCGGTTATAAGGTACGATCCTATCACGCTATTTTGCAATTTCTATTCTGGACAATTGTGGACAAAGGCTGTAAAAAATCCCAACTTGCTGAAGTCAACGGAAAATCTTTTAATGGGTTTGGATCAAATTTGGGAGCAAAAAGTTATTGTTTTCTTCTGGGGAAGGGTGGGTGGCTTTTTGGCAGTTACTGACTTTATTTTTGCTTTTTTGCTTGAATTCAAGTTTGTAGGACACAACTGTGACTAAAGAATATAAAGACTTTCTTAGAAAACTAAAGATTGACTTTGCAAAGTATACTTAACAAATGAAGTTTGTGGTTTATTCTTTTTCAGCTGCATTGCTGAAAAGACCATCTACTTTGGTGATTATAGGCCTTTTAATAAAGGAAGGGTCAGAATTCAAAAGTTACTATTTTCTATAGAGTTTATGACCTGTGAAAATGAAATGGGAAGCAGAATTTGAGAGAAAGTAACAGCAATTGCTTACAAGGGTTTGTTTGAATTTTAAATAGCTTCAGATTACATGTTTCATTCTAATTTAGTGGTTACTGATTAAGAGAGATTTATGAAGGCCAGCTAGTTCTATGGGTTAGTGCACACACCTTTAACCTCCAAGTATCTACCTAAGTCAGGTCAAAAGTCAAAATCCGGTCATCTTATCCCACTCCTTACATGTGTTTGGTTGTTAATTTGCTGTTACATCATTCTGCTTGGCATCCTGAGGCAGATTTTTGTGTTATTTTACCTCTTCCTGCAGATTTTCTGTCAATAGCTTCCTCACATACACAACACCACAGAAAGCTTTGCTAGGGTAAGATGTTTCTGAATTAAATTCATCTGGTGTCAAGGTTGTAAGCTATGGTGGAGAGCAGCACTGCTCGTCTTCCTGCGTGCTTTACTTGCAGAACTGCTTTGTAACTAAGGTACCATATTTTGCAAGGCCCTGATGTAGCAAGTATGTCTGCTGCTTCATAGGCTCTCGACTCGGATTCTGCTTCTTACAAGAAATATGTTTTCCAGTGCAGAGGAGGACGAGACTCAAGTCTCTCCTTTCCTAGCTAGATTTACTGTAGAACGTGTCAAATTTTCCAACATTTGTGCTAGCAGAGAGCAAAGCCCAGAAAATCTCCCTGCATGAACACTAATTATCTAAGTAGACTTTTCCATTTATGTTTGCTTACACCATAAATTACTGTTGCTTATGAGTGTACACCTGGCAACACCTCTTTCGTTTCATAACGCTGCAGAGTGTTAATGAATTGGCTACAATTCAGTGATTTTCACCTTTCCTACAGTTTTTATAAAAAATGAAGCCAATTAAAACCCCCCTAATCCTGTCTTGGAAAATAGTAGTAACTGTTTCAGTCCTGAGACATTGCTTGAACATTTTACATCTCATGAAGGGGAAATACAGATATCACTCTTGAAAGCAGGGAAGGAAAATGTGTGTCTTGCAGGGCAGGATGGAGATACCTGATCTCTGGTTTGGAAAGAAGTCTGTGGAGCAGCATGCTGCCCCTGCTAGTTTGTCCTGGGCATCAGGGTGAAGACTGTTATTAAAGTTTTGACCATGGGTATTAAATGTGTACAATTTCCTAGGTATATATGTACTCTGGGAAGAAACCACAGCTGTCTATATCTAAAGCCAGCTGGATATGTGAAGTATATACCTATAATTCTCAATCATAAAACTTTTTATGTCTTTTTAGTCTAAAAGGGAAAAAAAAGGAGAGGGGACACAGCTGTAGACTTGAGGTTTTTGTGTTGCTCATAAATACATGAAATTTAAAGTGATCTGGAAGCATTTACTTATCACCGTCATTCCGCTCACCCAATCTATGTATATTCCAGACTCTGTCAGTGTTCTGGATAACCACCTTTCGGAAGGTGGAAATCTCGTTTCCAGTGAAGCCCTGCTAAGGAGTGAGGTGTCCTGGCCTTCTGGAGGCTCACGGGGCTGGGTTTGCTAGAGGGGCTGCGTGAGGTCACTCCTGCCTTATTCAGAATTATTCTGGAAATAGAAGAGTTGTGTTTTTCTCGCCATCAATGTACAAACTTATAATGAAGGACTCCTCAGGGAAAAAACATCTTTCTATAGCAGTCTATATTAAGCCAGGTTTGTTATGATTTTTTTTTACACTGGATTGCATTGAATCTGGGTGCAGAATTTGCCAAGTTTATCTGCCATACAGCTTCATGTTCAAACTTTATGGGAAAACCAAGTAGCTGAAATAGGTAGGGCTAAACTTTGCCATTACCAGGTCACGTAGCGTGCTCTGTCGCTTTCGGAAAAGACAATCTTCCCTAAACTTCCAGCACAAAGGAAGGGAAGGAACACCCAATTTTCATTAATCCTCCAGTCCCCTCTCCCCTGCAGCTAAGAAATCTCTTCTTTGTGCTCCCTTTATCGCAATCAGATAGTGGCCAGGAGCACTTTGTCCTCCCTCGGGGAATGCCCTGAGTCAATTTGCCTTGGGCAGCGAGCCCCCAGGCTGCAGGTGCTGCCCAGATAGCGCCTGCCTGGAATTTGGGCGGGATTCCTCCCCACTGACGAGTACTGGGCTCTGAACTTCCAAATGGACCCTTCAATGTCTCTCGAGGTGTAACCCAAATTCCTACAGCAAGGCAAAACTTTCCAAACCTTTTCTGGTTTTTAATTTTATTCTTTTGTGTGTCCTAAAAAAAAAATTTTTGCTTGTTTATTTTAAGGGGTTATAAATTCTGCACTAAATCCTATAGGAAAGAGCACAGGAGCACACTTTTCTGTACACCACCCAGAAAGCAAATGTACCTCTATCAGTTTTTAGTGTTTAAGCATTAACAAGTGTGTGTTTTCACGTATGCATTTTGATAAGCTTCATCACCGCAGTTGTCTTTAACACATTTCAATTCAACCAGGGTAAATACAGAGCAAAGAAATGGTCTTGACTCTGTAGGGACTGTAAAAACTTACGGCTTCTTCATGGATTTCCTGTATTTTATTCTCTTTTCCTGAGGAATAAAAATGCGTTAGTTGAACTGTGCTGCTTTGTGTGGAGAATGATATTTTGGTTTCCTTGAAATTCATTTAAAATTTTCTCCTTTCCCCTTTTTTCCTTGCCAAATAAGTAATTTTCATAAATTATCGACTTACTGAAGACATTTTTATTTTGTTCCTTAAATTTAAATAGAATTGTGAGCAATTTATTAAAAGTAAGATACTTTGAAAGTAGAATGTTTCTATGGAACATTCCTTACCACTTCTTAGATTTCAAACTATTCTTTGTTTGTTTGTTTTTTCATTCGAGCTTAGTTTTACAAACTCTAAACTGTACTTTGGGGGTGAAGTTTTCCATATCAGAAGTGTATGCTATTTAAAGATTGAATTGTTTAGAGAGACTATTGGAAAGATACTGAAAATTGGTTTAAAATTTGGTGCAGGGGCTCAACAAAAAAAGAATAACAAAATAGGGTTAAAAATAAAAAGGCATCTCAGTAATTTGCTTGAAACGCCTTAGGTATTTCTGATATATTGCACTGGAGGAGTGATAATTCCCACTTTCCATTTAAATGATGATAATTCCTGGGCAAAAACATTTACTAAAATATGCACATTTCAGTTTAAAAATTGTGTGTTACTGCTACGTAGTGTTAGGTTTTTCTGGAGCCTTTTGTGAAAAATGTACCGTTGAAACAAGAGTTTGATGGCTAGTCAGGAAAGGTCTTTTGAGAGCCCATCTGTGATGAGGAGAATGGATAGGTGAACTACACGACGATATCCTTCCAATTTGAGGGCTGATCCTGTTTTCCGTGAGACCAATTCCAATGCTTCTGAGTTCAAATCAGGACAGATTCAGAACCTCTTTGTTGCCTGCGAGAACAGTTGTGTGAAGTAAACCTAGACATGTACCTTCAACTCCAGTGAGGATTTTCCTAATGCTCTTCCAAATGGGCCCTGCTATGATGGGAAGCAATCTGGCCATTCTGCTTGAAAGGGATCCTAAACATTGCAATTCTGTACTTTATTTCCCTCAAACTTGGGCTGTGTAATTGAGCTGTTAGAAAAGAGCAGAGTCTTTGATGTTAGGGGATCACATCCATCCCATATTGCTGGTGGGTAGTTAATGTGTTCGGATGATTGTTTGGAGACGGATGGGAAATGTCTTGAGGGTGGGAATTCACTTTGGAGTTGATTGAGAGGTAAGCCTGGTAAGACAACTGCTGCTAACTGGCGTAAGTCTTGCAGGGCTGAATGTGCACTGAGGTCTAAAGTGCTCAAATTGGGAGACGAAGTAAATTTAGAACAGAATGCTTGAAAGCTTTCACTGCTAGAGCCATGCTGTACCTGTTGAGGCATAAATAAAGTATTCCAGTCTCCAGAACTCTCAAACGAGCACAGAAGAGGCTTTTAAAAATGGATTACAAAAGATTAACCTCTGTGGAAAAGAGTTCTTTTTGAGGGGTGAGGGTTAAACTGTGCTAGAAAAGTTCTCAGCCTCTCTAATTGCAACCCCACCAGGTTCGCAACCAGCACTGGAGCCTCATCATGGAGAGCGTGGTCCCGTCTGATAAAGGAAATTATACCTGTATTGTGGAAAACCAGTATGGATCCATCAATCACACATACCATCTTGATGTTGTTGGTAAGTAAAGCTTGTCAAATGCAAGAAGATGCTTTTCGTTAATGGCTTGATTTTTTTGTTAAAGCGTTCAAAACAAAGCTTAACAGTTGTCCACAAATTTTCAAGGTCCACAAATTTTCAAATTTTCAAGTTACTTGATGGTAGGAATTCAGTGCATAACCAATTCCATGTCCATATGACTAAGCTACCCATCTCTTGCCAAAGGTGTAATATCTGTCCATGTTTCTGAGCTCCTGTAAATTCCTTGGTGCTATGATGGCTTATGAGCTGTACTGCAAAGGACAAATACCAAATACTAACACAATTTTGCTTATTACTTTTGCAATTATTGCTTGTATAATGAATATAAACATAAATGTTAGTAACTGCAGTTATCAGAATGGTCAAGTGATCCTCTAAATTGCTGCTATTACATTTGAAATAATCTTGTTATGAATCTTGTTGTGAATATGAATAGATACTGACTTTGGTGACCTTAACATAGATCTGGAGTTTCGGAAGAGATCCTTTGTATTTACACCCGAGCAGCTGACAGCAGTATTGACTCCATTAGACTGTTATCTCTAGCAGTTCCTAATAGCAGAAGACAAAAAGTGTCAAATCTTTTACCTGAGGACAGTTTTTAAAAGCTGTGAAAATTCTTATTAGCAGTAAAGCCTTAGTTCAACAGAACTGTTAAGCACATGCTTAATAACAGGATTAAGTAATAATGCTGAAATCCCGTTGACTTTAACAAGGCTTATACATATATTTAAGTGTTTAGCTGAATTAGGGCTTGAAGTCTCAGGAAGCAGATCCATTCCCCCCCTACTCTTGCTGATTAGCCCGGATGAGTTTTATTGCATCTAGAGGTGCTGCTACCCAAAAGTAGTTGGCATAGCTGGTATAACTGGGCTGGATACTTGTTGCCTTTGGGAATCTGAACTGCACTGTCTGAAGTATGTTTGAATAGGCTCCGCTCTCACCAGACGTGGGGCCAGTTGAACTTCAGCTCTGTGGCTAGAACATCAGATCACTCCTTTTTGAGTGCAAAAATGCATTGGGTTATTGCAGGCTATGTGAAGGTGGTGACTTGTGGCCCAACTTAGGGCCGTGAAGCTGGTTAAAAATCCTTTCTCTCTCTTCTTTCCCCTGCTCTTTTTCCTTGTAACTACCTCAGGCCCAAGCTGGCAGTTTTGCATTGACCATAAATTTCCTTGCTCGTTTTTTCTAGCATATGTGTTCGTGAAGGATGCGGTCACTTGAGCAAATATTTGTCAGGAGCCCCTCACTGCCTCTCCCGCTTTGAGCTGTTTGAATGCCCTACATTGAGGAATATTATGCAGGGGTTTATTTTTCCTGGCGGTAAATTGCAGTGACCTGCATGAATGAATGGAATGGTAATAAGGATTATGTCATTTATTTAAATCTCCGTTCCTTTCCTATAGAGAGGCAGAAAAATAAATAATGAGGTCAAGATTTTCAAAAGTGACTAGTGATTTGACGTGCTGAGTAGCCAGCTGGTGGCACCTAAAGGAGGCCTGATTTCTTGCTGGGTTAATATTCAGCATCTTTTCAAGTTTAGACCCTATGACATATGTTAGCCCACAATGTACTGCTGTAAACCATAGCCTGCATTTTGGAGATGTATAAATGTAATTATTTCACTCCCTTTTTGCATTTAACGTTATGAGTGAACAAGCATAATAGTTTACTGTGAAAACATGTGCACGGGTGCCCCAGCACAACACTGTGCTGTTAGATTTGCTGTGTTGGGGCTGCGTTGGGGGCTGGCTTGGAAGGGGGATGGAAGTTAGGGAGCTAAGCCCTCTCTGTGGAGCTGGAGCCTTGTAATAGCTGAGGAGGCTGGGCATGAAACTGTTGAAGCAGTAAATTAAGACAGAGCAGAAAGAGAACTCTGACAGTTTTTTTAGTTAGGGCACTTTTACAGAAGTTATGTTTCTGCCTCTTTATTTATTTTCTAGCCTTTTCTCATGAGTTTTCAGTTGCCGGAGGATTATAGAGTGTTATACATGTTTGTTTAGAGGCAATTGTATACATAGGCTGCATTTTACAAACTTCAAGTCATAATTTTAGATCAAGATGTGTGCTTAAACATTGGAAACTGTCAGTTGAAAGCCTCTGAAATTGCTTCTCCTCCATGGTTTAACTGGTTCCAGAGTTGATTAAGTGTAAGTAATAGCAAATGGTATTAAACATGGTAATGTATTATACTAGCATGAGCATTGACTATATGGTGTAATGTAGAGAACCCTCTTGATTATGTCACAGATCTGGGAGTTATCCCAGCAAAAATCCTGCCAAATAATGACACAATGCTAGTTAGGAATATCCAGTGTTGCTTGGTGCCAATAACTTTCCAAACCTTGAACTCTTCTGACAATTAAAAGTCTGGAGCCAGCAGTGCTGAGAAATTTGCAGTCAGAATGTAGGTGTGAAGTATTCTCGTTTTTACTTGTAATTACTTGCAACAAGCCTTTTAAAATAGGCAGCTCTGCTCACATGTTCTCATTCAAATTTACAAACCTGGCAGAGAAGTCATACTGCATTTTTTACAATGGGAATAGAAATACTGATGAAAAAGCAGCAAATTGTTGGCAGCTCCTATATGTAGCACAGAATACTTGTCTGCATTTACAGTGGTACTGTAGAGTTATCCAGTAAAGTTGGCCAGGATATTGTATGTTGGACAACGTTATTCTTTAAACGTTTGGGATGCCCTGATACCTCACTCTCCTTTTTCAGAAGGGCTCACAGTAGGCTGTGTTGAGGAACTTGCGTAGCAGCAAAAGGATGTTAGACTGCACTGGTGGGAATGACAAGGATACAAAACTCTGTTAGGATTTTGTGCAGCTAAGAGTAGTGTTTTTAGCTGTTTATTACAGTACTAGCCAGATTCTTCAGTTATTATCAGCGAGGTGATATACAAGGCAACACTTGCAATTACTGCCCTCAGTAACTGCTTGCAAGCTCAGACACAGAGCCTGGCAGAAGGACCTGTTTTACAGATGAAAAACTGAGTTGCTGAGTGATCCTTGCCCTGGGTCACACCGCAAGCCTGTGGCAGAGCCCAGAATGAAAGCTGGTACTTGAGTCCTAATCCAATGCTTTAATTAAAGAACGTTCTTTCCCTTATAAAAGTTTATCCCATCAGCTGGATTTTACATGTGGCTGAAGTGCCTTTTTATTCTTTTGTATTTAATGACAAGTAGAACCTTAGGTTTTATAGTGAGCTTACTAACAGACTAGCTCTGTTCTCGTTAAGCATATGCAAAGTCGGACAGTCTTAAGGGAGAGCAGTTGAAAACTGTGGTTTTTACTTTGGAGTCGTTTTGTAGTGAATCCGGGTTGCAGGAAGCAACATGGGAATGCAGCCACTGAGACTTCTATATAATTAGATCACCCTTGGATTGCAATTATCGTTAGAGTGCAATTTCGGCAGCGGCCCTTCTGTTTAAGCGGGGAAGTAACTAATTGAATTTATACTTTAATGGCAAAAAAGGGTTAGTCAGTGAACATTCATATTGCAGGTATTCCTGTCCTATTTAATGTCATCATCCAGGGAAACAAAAGATCACTTCGGTTTCAGATCCAGTTCTGCACGTTACCTCTTTTTGATTTTTTTTTTAAGCAGCTGCCATAGCACCACACATCTTCCAAAAATGAGTGAGAAGCCCCTGTTGTTTCCCCTAGAAATGAACACAGCTTATGGCAAATACATCTTGCTGATGCATGCTTCTTTGCACGCGGGTTTAGCTGTGTTTTCATCTTTGCCTAGTATCCATGTTTTTGGCTCACATTACGGAGGAAGGAACCGCGGAGGTAGATGAGCACTAAGCAGTTGTCCCTGGACAGTAATTTGTAGTTTCGTATGAAAACAGTGTGAGAATAACTTCTCATCTGGGAGCCGTTTAAAATGACTCTCAAGATTAAACCTTGTGCCCCAGAAATTACGTGTGTGAGTAGCTTTGCTGCTAGGCTTCTGTTCTGAACTCTTGGAGGTTTAGAGTGAATTTTACTCATGCTGTTTATAGCATGTTATTAAAATGAAGATAGCTTTGTAGTGTTGATACCTATTCACTATTTGTATTTCTTTAAATTTGTGCACAAGAAGAAACTCTGCTTATGTTTCTAGTCAGTTTTATTTTGAGATTTTCCTGTGTTTTCAGGGGCTTTAGCCACAGCCATGGCATGGATGCATATATATTTTTTAAGGACATGTTTCCATTTTGTCACTTCTGAATTCATGAAAACATATGCATTGGTATTTGTTTTTGCCAAGATTTGTTTCTTCAAAATAAAGTTCAGAACTAGTTCTGAACTTTAACTCCTGTGTGTTTCTTAGTTTCCAAAGAATTTTTTTTTTAGGAAAAAGGAACTGCCACCAACTAAATACATACCTTGCATGTTGCATCGCTCATGTCTGGCAGGAATTAGATGTAGGTATTACAGCCAAGCCTAAACTTGCATCTCTGGCAGATGTGCTCCGAGCTGTTGACGAGCTCTTTTACATGGGCAAGCTTTAGCTTGATATCTTTGCCTGAGTGCTTGGGGCCCGGGACATGATGAGACAGAGGCTGAAAGCATGAAGGAATCCACGTTGATGCTTGCCCTCAGGTGTTTGGTTAGTCTGAGAGGAGAGAAGATTTTATTTCAAGTGCTGATAAGCCTGAATGTGGACTTCGCACCTGGTATTTGGCTTTGGGCAACAAATGTATCTCTGAGGAGAAATTACGCCAATTGTTTAGTGCTGGAGGTTCGCTGTTGAAAACAAAGCCCACAGTGTGATGGTTCAGCTAAGCTAAGGGAGAATTAGATCTTCACCTCTCCCCCTTAATAAGGTACAAATATTCCCAAGCCTTAGTTTTATAGCATTAAAGCTTCTGATTTCATTGGAGTAGTTTGGCTAAATTACATTTTATGGACAAATACTAGTGTCATTACTTCATCTGCTGGGTGAATGCTGAATTTGTCATGTTTGGAATGCTTCCCGCAGAATCTTCCGTGGGAGGACTGGTCTCCCTGTCCCATTTTCTGTCTTATTACAGCCCCGAGGCAGGTATTTCTTTTTCTTTTGATGAATGATGAACAGGATATTGTTTCAGCTCTGTTATTATCATTTTTAATCATGCCTTATAATTCATGCAGTATCATACTCATGCAAATACAAGTAGGAATTTGCGGGAGTTGTCTGAAGGTGCTAACAAGACTACTGTGTTGTTGGACGTGCCATTGGCACTCATCAAAGCCATATCTGTACATAATGAGAGGGTTTTTTGATTTTCCCAACCTTTTTGTTGCTGAGAAAATTGGCAGTGTTATGCTCCTCACTGAAAACTGGGAAAGTTCCTTTCCTTTCAAAACAGACTTCAATTATCTTAAGTATTAAAAATAACCATAAATACATTCTCGTTCATTTCTTCTTTGCATTTCTTCATTGCATGTCCTCTTAGTCCAGGAGCATGTAAGGAAGTAGAGATGTGATAATCCCCATGGCTGCAATGGGCTAGTTATTGATGGTGAGGGAGATGAGCCATTCATTTCTGCGGATGAATGTTTCAAAGGGGACGAAAGTGCATTGGGTGATTGGATTAAAATAGGAATAAAACTGGCAATAAGAGATAACACAGTGAAGGGGACTGGAAATGGACCCAGATGGTGCAGACAGAAGATAGTAAAGTAGCACACATGAGAGTTTGTGCTGAGGCTAACTCTTGGGTGAGATAGGGAACATACAGGATCTGGAAGCACCAAAGTTGAAACCATAAAACGTGAAATTCTGTGGCTATTAGAAAAAATAAGTTGCCCTGGCAAACTTCCCGTTGGTGTGGCCTCTTCTCACTGTGGTGCAGACTGTTTTGTGGCTTGAAATCCAGTGCTGGTTGTGTTTGACTGGTTTTGAGGATTTTATGTCGTTAGGTCATCTTTTGGATCACTACAATTCCCGTGGTGCAGCTTCCATAGCAGTTCCATTAAAACACAGAAATAAAGTGATGCCTTTTTTTTTATAATTTAAAAGACGCATTAAAAATCATAGTTTGTTAAACACTTTTGAATTGGTGTCTATAAATACCTCAAGGGAGGGAGTAAGGAAGTTGGGGCCAGCCTGTTTTCAGTGATGGTCAGCAATAGGACTAGAGGAAATTGCCACAAACTAAAGCATCAAAAGTTCCATAGGAACTTAAGGAAAAAATTTCTTAACAATGAGGTTGATAGAGCACTGGAGTTGCTAGGAGAGTCTGTGGAGTCTCCTCTGGAGATATTCAAGACCCCTTGGATGCCACCCTGTGCCACATGCTCTAGGTGACCTTGGGTATGCAGGGATTTGACCTTCCAACATAAATGATTCTATGAACAGTGAAGTGCTCTGTACATGTAAAGTGTTATGCTTATTTCTTTATCTTTAAAACTTGCACGAATATGTGGAAATTTTTGACCCCTCAAGTTTACAAAAGAAGATCATGTCATTCTGCATTTACAGGTTAATATTCTTCTGTTGGTTAGTGGTTTTTTGCAGCAATGTTTCTGCTACTAGATTAGATGTTACTAACCAATATAATTTCAGTTAGACTGTACATTTGCTTTGCTATCTATGCTAACATAGTCCTCAGAGCATTCATAAAGAGTTCCTAGCTCTGTATTTGAATGAGTATTCAAATAAATGACTTTTTTTACCCACTCCCACACTGTCAAATGTTGCTGAGGCTGATGATGATGGTGCTTTGAGGTCTCTGGGGGATAGCGTGTAAATCTGCCCATTACCAAGTACAGCTAGCACGCTTAAAGGAGGTTTTTAGTGAGGGCATTTGTCTTGTTCACTATGAAAGATTGATAGATGCTCAAATGAGGGGAAACAGTGGTGTTGATTTTGTGTGCTTCTTGGGAAAGTTCTGCTGTTCTGTCCATTGGGGTAGGTGTGCTTAATGTCACAAGCATGTAGACACAGAAGAGATCAATAAATAGAAAACTGCGTGGAAAAGGACTTTTTAGTACAAAATCCGTGTCAAAGTGTGGCCAGCTTAAGTGTTTCCCATTAAAGCTGCTACATTGTCTTTCTTGCAAGCTCTGTTAATTTATGTGAATTACATGAAATATAATAGCAAAAGTGACAATAACCACAGTCAGGGTCTTTAAAAGAGTAGTAAAGAGCACTCCAGTATTTAGAACAGATTTATTATAGATTTTGTGTCGCAGAAATGAGCTGCCTAGCATGAGGGATTTGAGCTAGGGAGGCACTGGAAACAGTGGGAATACAGGAGTGTTACTGATAGCTCTACACCTGCATTCCTCCATATACTGAGTGCATTGTATAAAAGGGGCGCAGAAGTGGAGGAATGCAGAAGTGCTTTTACAGATTTACCTACTATTTTTCCATTTTACTTTAAGGACAGAACTGTTTTTCAGGAAAGGAAATTTCGAGGGTGAAAAATATGCGGCCAGGTCCCAATAGCAGCAGCAGGAATGACTCCCACTGTGTGCGTTCTGGAATCGCGGGGCGCACCAGTGAGCTGGATCTCCTGCGGCTCCCAGGGAACGTCATCCCTATGGGAGAGATGCCATTTGCCAGGCGTTTGGGAAGCCTTTGGCAGAGGCTGCTTGACAGCCCCGTCCAGTTCCCAATCGACTGGACCCCCGTGCTGTTGCTGCAATTAGAGAGCAGCCAAGTGCTGGGAGCGCACACAGGGCAGGCTGATACCTCTGTGCACAAAACTTAATGCAGTCTCTGGAGCTCGCTAGCACAGTAAAATGTTACCCCTTGTTGATGAGAAGCTAGAGGCGTTTTTTCAAAACTTCAGGGTTTTTTTTTCCACACCAAAATAAAGCCTTTTTTCCCCCTTTGTTCAGACACGTATAGAGGATTTGCTTATACATGCACTGTGCACGGGATAATGCAGGATTAGTATGGAAAGAATCTCTCTGCTATGACCCTTTTTGCTTTAGGAGGCTGATAAAACACTGTGGCACCTTGACTGCAGGGCTTTGCATAAAGGACAGGCTAGTAGTGAAACCCTCTTGACACTTTCAGATTTTAAAACGAGAATATTCATGTTTTGTGCCTTAGTCTTTGACTTACAGGACGTTCCTATTCCCTTTAAGCTTGTGATGCATATATGATCTGAAAGGATAGCTCTTAACTAGTTCTGATGTGGTTTTCTACTCTTCATTGACACCAGCAGGTTTTGAGATGAGCCAAATTGTCAGTCCTGCTACAGATTTCTACTTCCTTGACTGGCAGGGAATTATTGAAGTCCTGAGAAATGCTTCATGTCCTTATCCCATTTAAAAAGTTCATCAGACCTCTGCCTCGTGTCCTGGCTGTAAAAACCTTCAGGTTTCTGGGATGATGTGGTTTGGGCCCTTCACAGTCCCTGTTCTCCTGCCATATGAGAAAGCAGCTTTCTTATATAAGTTCATTTATGCACTTCTATGTGAACCTGTGCATTAGCAAAAATGTACATAATGAAGCGAGCTAAATCTGTGCTGTAGAGCTATCCAAAGAGACAGATGGGATAACCTAAGTGGGGCTTTGCTGAAAAAATAGTGCCAGCACCTGAAGTCCAAGATGAAGGTGACAAAGCCCAGGACAAAGAGGTTGAATACACATTATGTTCTGGTGAAGATTTAAAAGGCAGAGTCACTAAACTGACCTTGCTAAGGAGAAAGGTTTAGGTAGCACAAGGGAGTTAGATGGTGTAAATGCTTTGCTATAGGTGCCGTGCTGCCTACTTCTGTTTTCTATTGTAATATTTTAACTTTCAGACCTTCAATTGTTTAATAAACAGTGTTAGCATGTTTAATTTTATAAGAAAGTGGTATTCAGTGACAGGAAGGAGCACTGTGGAGCTAGTTCCTTGATGCCTTACTTTGTGCTGGTCTTAATGTTTAGCACAACATTTAATGACAGTGACAGTTATTCCTTGTAGCCTTAAAACATTTTTGATTTTGCAGTGAGCTTTGGAAGACAGCATTGTCCTTAGCTTACCACAGATGATACCTTTACCTATATAAATTACCTAGGAAATGATGATTTCAGTGGTCTTTCTCTCTATGTATGTATATACAAATAGAACATGACAGTTGAGCAGCACTTCTGAATTGGCTGTAAACAACATGTGGTGCTTCATATTATGCAGAAGAGAAACCAAACTGACATGCAGCTGGTAGAAGCTACTCAGTTCCTGCCTCACACTTAGTATATGACATTAATTAATAGAGGCATTGTGCCTACACCTGCTCAGTTGGTTCTGGGCTCCTGAAAAAGCAGCCAGCACTCAACCTTACTCCTCCACATCACTGAGCAAACAGTGGAGTTTGCAGTGTTTTCCTTCTGGCGTTTCATAGAGCGCTGGCCCCCATCAGCAATTGGTAATTTCTGGAGTGAGGAAGTGAAGGTTTAGCTTGGCCTGTGTGTAGAAAGTTACCTTGAAGGAGGAAATTCCTGTGGGGACTCTGACATCTGTTTGGTTAGACCCCTCCTATGTCACTCCACCTAGGGGGATGGAAAACAAGTGCGGTTTCAAATCAGATCCTTTATATGAGTTTGAATAATGCTGCGTTTATAGGGAAATCTGAGTTGCAATTCCTCATGCCCTGACTACTGCTGGAACTCTAGCAATTAATTCATAGAGAAATCATTAATCTAGCCCCTGAGTGTTCATAAACCCAGGCCAGATTTGCAGCTGGAGTAGATGGGAGCTCCTGTGAAGGACAGCGACCCTGTACGTCTCCTGTTCCTCAGAGCTAATTCCTCTATTCTACTAGAGCAAGATAGAAAGGGAGAAGGTCTTCCCCAACATCTGGAGAAGTGGATAGCAAAAGATTAATAAAGAAGGTATAATCCTTGTTTTACTGTTTCATATCTAGCCCAACCGGGTAATGACCGGAGACGGATGCCCTGTGGTTAGTCTGGTGACATTAGTAAATGCCTTCACCCAGGGGTATGTTTGCACACCACCAAAAAACATCATCGGAGCCAGCAATAATAGTATGAATGTGTACAGTCTCAGCAGGATGCCAAAAGTTGAGTGAGGGTGGACTGAGTCTTGCACAGGCAGAAATGCTTGTTCTGAAGACCTTGTCTGGGATGTTCATCATTGTCACTTGGCTATTCCTGAGCTCCCTCACCACATGCCACTTCTGAGAAGAAGCAGCCATCTCAGCTTCAAGATGGCATAGGGTGCGTTGGCCCTATGGGAAGTTTGAGCTCTACCTGAGAAACTTATGCAGGGAAGAAGCCTTCTTGTAACGTATTCTTCTAGCTGCAGTGCATTTCCTTGACCTCTCTTGTTTTCTGGGGTCTGACATTGCAGAAACGTGGGATGAGCGCAGCTAAGTGGATGAAGCTGAAATAAGAGAGAAACATTTCAGTCCAAATGTATGGTAGAAAAAACTGTGATTGATTTAAAGCCAGTCTTACAAGTTTGGGATGCTAAGATGCACAAGAGCAGTAATTATAGTCTGGCTCAAAAGACTCTAGGATGCTTTTGAGAGACCAATAATTTAAAAGATAATTTGCAGTTTTCCAAAGCAACAGATGTTGCATAATCCAGAAGAAAAGCAATTGAGAATAGGCAGTATTTTCAGAGAGTCCATAATGCCACCGAGAAGATACCTGAGGCAGAAAGACTTCCAAGGTTCAGGCAGAATCAAATGCAATAAGCAAACAGACCTGAACTTGCTGTGACAAACAGGACAAGAGAAGAAGAGAGCACAGCAAGACCATGTTTTCTGTTAGGCAGAGAAACAGCTGGAACTGCTTAATTTTATATTCAGTGATGACTGAGCGTAGAGAATTTCTGTTAAGGACTACAGATCTCGGCTGGTCACTGATGCTTCAGTTAAAGGCATAATTTGAGGGAGGCCTCTGGAGCTTCTCAGTGGCAGTTGTCAGGATGACTCCTTAGGAATCAGTAACACTTAAAGTAGTATTTAATGCTCTGATAAATGTGTCTGGCTAATTAAAGACCATGGAAAAGAGTTGGATTTCTTGATTTCTTCTTTTTTTTTTCTTTTAATTGAGGATCTGTCCATTGTCCAGAGATTTCGTGTTTGGTCTTAGATTTGCTATTCAGCTTTTATTTCCTAGCCTGCACTTGAGTCACACATTTGCAAGGAGAGGAAACAAGCCTATTCAAAAGGAGAGAAAATAAGATTAGTTTTCATTTTTTTTTCTTTTTTTGAGATGCATTAAAATGCCTCACCCAAAGCCCATTGAATTCCATGTGAGTTTTTTCTCCTGACTTCAATGGGCTTTGGTTCTGGCTTTTAGCTCTCATGAAAGGTCCTGAACTGTCTGTCCTAGGGTGACAAGGAGGTTGGGAAGAGACAATTACCGGAGCTCTTCCCAGCCCTTGGCATGGCCAGGTTGCTAAGGAGACTTGGCCTCTGGATAGGTCCCGGAGCTCACCCCTTCCGGGGTTATTGTCCCCTCGCCCTGCCAGAGCCCTCCAGGAGCAGCAGTGCCACTTTTTCAATCACAAAGAGCTCCACTTGGGCCTCTAGTAGCGGCAAATCCTGCCTTCCTACGTCCTCCTCCAACTCACGACATGCAGCATCTCTTCCCTCCATGTATCCCTGCTGCTCTCGTTGCTACCCTGGCATTAGAGGATCAAAACAAAATAATGCTCAATATCTGTGAGATGAGGGTGTTCTACAGGACCTATATGTCCAGGGGATTTAAACTTAAAGAGAAAATTCTCAGCACCTCCTGGTGAAGAAGGCAAGCTCCGGTAGAGTCGTCTCCAGAATCCTTCTTTCATTCCCTTGTCCCTCCTTTGTCTGCGGCAGGATGAACTCGCACCCGTATGTTCTACAGGATTGGGAGATTCCTGTGCAATTCCAGCCATAATACCATTTTTTTTAGGAAATTTGGTGAGATCAGGACCCTGGAATTTTCCAGCTTCCTTGGACTCTTTGCAGATTTCCTTCTTAGAGGAAAGTATTCTGTCCCAAGGATTTAATATTAACAGGTTAAGCAACAGGTTCTTCTAAGCCACTGGCCATTTCTGTTTATCAGACCTTTTTTTCAAATGATGAGTATTTATCGAGCAGAAATTTGAGAATCTTTACGATGGTTTAGGTGTTTGTAGCTGTGAATATGATCTGCACATGAGCAGTCACCAGGGCTCTGACTTTTGTAAATAATTAACTCTTCAGAAAGAGGTGTTCTTGGTTGGATCAAAGCTGCAAAGTGGATGACAGAGTGGGTTCTTGCTGCTTTTTAAGAGGGGCCTCAGCACTTCCTACATACAGAGCATCAAGCTTGTATCTTGCTATAAAACATTACAGAAATTGGGATAAATTAGAATAAAAACTAAATGTAATATACTGATATATATACATATTTTTGGTTTTTGGGTCAACTACTTTCAAGTTGATATGCAGAAAACATACTTCACTTCAAAAAATCCATTAAGTATCTGTTAAACTAAGAAAGTCTTTGTTTAAGAAATCAGGGCAAAACTATACAATAGCTTTTAGAACTGTTTAGTTCAGCAAGTAATATGGGAATAAAAGCAGAAAAGGCCATAGAAAGTAGCATTAGTGCACAAGATGTCTTGTGCATGGGGTGATTTTCCATAGCACGTACTGTGGGCTTGTTTTTGAAAACGTGCTGTGTTAGCAGTGAGAGTGGAACACTCTAAAATGTCGAGGGGTCAATTAGCAAAGTTTTATTTCTCAGGAGGCTGATTGAGCTCAGTGTGAAACACTGAAGGCCAATATTAAAATCAGTAGGACTGCAGAGTTACAAGCTCAGTTCCCAAGTTGTTTCCTATCAAAATATTGCTGTCTGAATGAACTAACTAAGGACATATACTGTCACTGTAGTTTAGTGATCGTCTTGGTAATAATTGTTGAGTTATCCAAGGCAAATGCATATTTTTAAATGCTTTTCAGAAAAGTTGCTCATGGTGAAGTTGAAGGTTTTTTTTGAAGCCAGCTTTGACTCCTTTGCCAGGCTTCCATTTAAATAAATAAATAAGATTTCCAGCTAATGTTTGTGGAGCTTGTTGTCTCAGCGATGATAGCTGCTTACAAATGTAACGCTTGCTGTTTAACCACCAATATTGATGTGAGTTTTATGGACATGGTTTGTGAGAAGAAAAGTTCTTAAATGCACATAGTTTGAAGGTAAGTAGAGAGCATAACATCTTGAAATGACTTTTTAAGAAGTGGTATTGTAGTGAACTATACTTGGTCATTTTTAATAAGGGCAAGTTTCTCCATTCGGTGCTGTTTTCCACACTAGTGAGTTAGTTTGCTGTGGTCCTAGGCTGCAGGTTTGTCTTGCAGCCCTGCTGAATTTGTGTGAGGATGCAAAGTTCTGCTTCTCTGTTGCTTGCCTGTGTGGGCCACGGGGTGCTGCCTTCTGCTGAAGTGAAGGAGCTGAGTAAATACTGATCATTTCTCCATATGTTGGAGGGTAACTAATGTTTTTTTTAACACATTGACCCTTAAAGTAGAAATTTCATAATTATCTTATTTACATGCTTGTATTTATTCTATATTTGCACATAGACACGTACTATTTAATTATTTTAGGAATTTGAGGCCAAGAGTGTAAGAACTTTTACTTCTTTACTTGGCCTTTTCTTTTTGGTAGAGGAAAGGTTTGACAGTCATCAATAACAGATTAAATCATTGATGTCTATCGGGATAAACTAAACACGTTTTGTGTGTTATACTGGCATAGTAGGAACTTTTCCAAGATGTTCCAGGCCTCATTCTCTGGTTTGTTTAAGGGCAGAGAGTAAGGTCACAAAGGAAATCAAACCCTGATGTGGAGAAATGAAACATGAGGCCTACTGACTTCTAAAAAACATTTTAAATAACATTCTCTAAGGTTTCATTTTATACTGAAGGCAGCTGTAATAAGTTTTGGAAGATGGTGTAAGGTTTCTATTAAAGGGAGATTTTGCTTGCTGTTTTTGTACCCAAATGAAGGAGTGAGAGAGATGGAATTAGAGCTTAGTTAGCATAAGGTGAGAAACTTTAAAAGTTCTCTCCAGAGCTATAAAATAGTAATTTAGACAGTCTACTGTAATTTAAAAATTAAAAAATATTAGACTGTTGCTAGAGCCTTTGAAAAGGACATACATAGCCGTGGAATAATTTAATAACTGCTACACAAATGCACTTTTGCCACAAGTAAAATAAGACTGCTGCTTTGTAGTATGCTGCCAGCATTGCCGCAGTGAATAAATTCCCAGTAGATGTTTGCTGCATGCCAAATATATTGGACTGTATGAAAGATCCCATTGTTCCGTGGGCATCATTATTTGCTATTACACTCTCAATGTTTGCTTGTGAAACAGTTTATTGGAAGGTAGTATGTTTAAGAAGGAGCACTTGACTTGAAATTCAGTCGATTTGGCTTATAATGCCCAAGCTTTAACAGTATGCAGCCTCTAATAATAAATATTTAGGTCCACTGTATTTTACTTGCCTATGAAAGAGTTCTCGGTATGGAGGAGAATGGGCAGCTCTGGTAGGGAGTCAGTAAGGGGCCTTTTCCTTAGCTTTAAATTTTTCAGTATTAAATTTGAATTCTTATCTGAGACATACACGGGAGCATCCAGGTGACAACGCTTTTCCTGCTATACAGATGTCCTTAAGAAAAGCTGCTGCTGTTCCTCTTGAAGGAAAGGGCAGAGTTAAGTTGTGGGGAAGAAGGTGGTGAGCTCCCAAATAGATGAAGAAAGTGGGAGCTCTCCGAAGGCTACTGAGGACGATGGCCTTGCCCAGCCTGTGCAGTAGAGTCTGTGGTTACCCAGGGAGTCATTTTGAGGACTTTCCCTTAGGTGATGTCAGGATGAAATGAAATCTATTTTTTTTGCCCCCTTTTGCTATCTGGCAAAAAAAAAAAAAGTCTGCTGGAGGCCCTGGCAGCTGTGTTGCTGAGGTCATTTGCTGCTCACCATCCCTAAGGTCTTAGCAGCTTCTAGATCAGGCTCTGCGCGTACAGAAAGCTGCAGCGCCGTCATAGCCGGGGGCAACGTTCCCGTCACTTCCAGCACACACAGCTGATGTTTTGCCCAAAGATGTTTATCGTATCCACGAAATTGGGCAGGGAGCACTGACCGGAGTAGCTCTCTGGGTACCCAGATGACACAGGATACACTTGGTATGTTCAGTGTCATAAGCTTGAGCAATCGCATTCAATAAATACTTAGCCAAGTCTACAGGCTACAAAGCCTTATCGGGTCATGTTAAATACGCTGCGGTTTCTCGGAGAACTCGGTGTTTCCTTGCGTCATGCTTAGAGTAAGAACACGCTGGTGTTTCTGTTGCTGTGTCGAGGTGACAGGAGAGAGCAGCTAACTTAGTAATAACCATGAGAGCGCTTGGAAAAGCCGCCTGGAACGTGTCTTGCTTAAGGATATTTAGGGACAATGCTTTGGCCGCTCATTGTGTGAAAATCCTTTGGGTTTATTTTAATACATTATTAATTCATTTTAAAAACTGATTAATCTTTCCAACTTGTGGAGGTTTAACCCAATTAGAATATTTCAGAAGTCAGTGGCACTTAGGACAATGAACACTTCAAAATATGTACTTTTTGAGTAATTTTTAAGTGATTAAACTATCAAAAACGCTTAAAGTTTTTTTTTTTCTCTCCTGCCCCCGAATAGCTATTCTTCATATTACAAGTGTAGTGCTCAAGTCATCTCCTTTGAACTGCAGTTTTTGTTATACGTTTTGGCTGCAGTGTTATTTCAGAGGAGTCAGCCAACAGGCTTACAGGGCCTTTTGGCTCGAGTTCACTTACAGTTTTCTTGGCAGCTCAGCTTATTTATGCATCTTTATTTCCCTCTCTCTCCCTCCCTCCCCATCTCGACAGAGCGATCTCCGCACAGGCCGATCCTCCAGGCTGGTCTCCCTGCAAACGCCTCCGCAGTGGTTGGCGGCGACGTGGAGTTTGTCTGCAAAGTCTACAGCGATGCTCAGCCTCACATCCAGTGGATAAAACATGTAGAGAAGAACGGCAGTAAATACGGACCAGATGGGTTGCCCTATCTTCAGGTTTTAAAGGTGAGGCCTTACAGATGCTGGTGCTGGCTTCTTTGAAGCGTTGAGTTTATTTGATGTAAATCCAAGAATTTGGAGATGAGGACTTCTTTTCCAAATGGAAGTGTTTGTGTTACGAGTGAAATAATACACCAGGCAAACGTTTGGTTGTCTAAATACTTATTTTGCAGCTCATAGGCATGCTCTTGGTATTCTATTCTTCCACAGAATCGTATATTTGTAACTGTTTCAAACATGATTTATTGAAGAAAAAAAACTTCTTAACGCACATCATTCACATGTTTTGGTAGGACATGTCCAAAAAATAACCAAGTGAATTTACTCCATTTCTCTCAGATTTCTTCGACATCTTTATTTCAAAGACCATTCAGTAATGTAAGACCTGCTACCAATGCTTGGTGGTGGGATGACATTCTCTAGATCACGCACCTGCCAAGATATCCATTTTTCACTAAAATGATGCGGCATTGCAGTTGTACAAAGTTGTTTTTTACTGGCAGGTATCCTAATCAAGCTCGTTCAAGGAAGTTCTTCACTGTGAAACTCTCCAAGTTGGTTGATGTTGCCCAATCCCGACTCCGAATTGCTGGTGGTCGGGACAGCCAGCTCTCTGCTATATCATTCCACACAATTTCCCAGTTTCCCAGTTCAGATACTTTTTCCCCTTTCCCCTTTTCTACCTTTTCATGTGATACTTCTGATTTTAAAGTCCCAAAACTCAATGTTTTGACACTGATACTTGCATGAAGTGGAAGACGTGTTCTTATGACGGTGTTGGTGGTGGGACCGTAGACAGATTGATGTCCATTTTGGGCAGCAGTTACATTATTCTCCTGTGTTATTGGTCTATTCTAGCATTCGGGGATAAATAGTTCCAATGCTGAAGTGCTGACACTGTACAATGTGACAGAGGCGGACGCTGGAGAATATATTTGTAAGGTCTCCAATTATATAGGGGAGGCCAACCAGTCTGCCTGGCTCTCTGTTCTGCCGAGTATACAAGGTAACAATGTTTTTTAAAGAAAGCTGGATGTAGAAGCTGGAAAAAAATGGTGCTTTGGGAGACTGCAGGCAGCTTGTAGGATAACTCTTTGGCCTTGTGGTATATTTGTAATCCTCCTCTGGTGATGCAACTGGTATTACACCAGCCGCCATGGAAAAATTCCCACAATATTCTGTGTGTGTTGTAAACAGTGTTTTCTTTGTTCTCTCCTGTTTTTGGTGTCTCTGTGTGTGTTTATGTTCAGGTTTGTTGTTAATTCTGCATACTTCACAATTCACATAGAGGGTATTCATTGAATAATAAAGATATAATTAGTGTGTATATTTTTATGTACACATAATTACATATTTATACACACACTCTTACATATGTGAAATGTTCATATAAATACCCACCAGTCAATTTAGTAACTTAAAGCTTCCTACATCTCCTGCAGGGTGCATGTCTTTCCCTACTCTATTCACCCGTTATTGTGGGTAAAAGCCCACAGTACTGCTAAATTCTGGCAGTGATGCAAGTGGCTCCATACAAATATCATTATTCCCCCATAATGTATTTTAAAGTGATATTTTTGAATGGAACAGAGACAAAGAGGGGGAAAAATCTCTCAATTGAAAATATTTTCTTTAAATCTCCATGATGGAGTACTTGATGCTTATGCCCTGTTGTGCCTGTCTCGAGACAGATGGAAAGTTTCAGGTCTAAAAGGCTCTTAAGTGTACTTTTCTGTGAAAGTTTGGATAATCACTGTTACAGTGATTGTTTGCTGCATAATCACTTGTCAAGCCAGAGATTTAGCAAGCAAAGAGTCCAGAAAAAAAAAATCCATTAAAATTTTTTTTCGTGTTCTAAGATTTAGAAAAACATGTATTTCCATCTCCTTGTTTTTGAACCTCTGTGGTCCAACTTTTCGCCATGTCTGCGATAGCCACAAATAATCTGTTTTAAAAGAGAGTTCAGATTCCTGCCTGGCAGTGCGAGTCTCCCCTGTGCTTCTAAGCAAGCCACCAAATGTTATCAGACTTGGGATCAAACCGTGAGATTTGGCAGGACCGCACGATGTGGAATATTCAAGTGCAGTGGAGGATGGAAGGAGTGTAGGCTGCTTGAGCCAGCTACTAAGTTGTGTCTTTTGGAGCAGATTCTGCCTTTTTATTTCACTCTCTCAGAATATATTTTCATAGCAAATTCTTTTCTCTTGAACAGGTAACTACATGTGAAGGATACCACATTCTGTCCTACTTTGTTTTCTCTTTGTTTCTCTTTCAACATTCTTTTATTAAAAAAGAAGGAAAAAAAAAAAAAGCTTTGTGGGTTAATTTTTCCATGCCATTTGATTGCATGCATGTTTAGGTGGTGAGTTTCAGTCCGGTGAAGGGTGTTGATTACTTTCTGAGGTGAGCTGGGACCTGTTGGTAAATGGCTTTTGGATGAGGGATTGTGGATGCGGAAGGAGCTTTGCATCTCTCCACCTCTGTCCTTCCAAAGTGCAAAGCCCTGTGGCTCCATCTCCCTATCCACAAGGATTCTCTCAGTGTCTAGCTTTTTCTCTTGCTTCCCTCTTGTTTTTTTAGGCTGCCGGTGTTAACACCACGGACAAAGAAATTGAGGTTCTCTATATACGGAATGTAACTTTTGAGGATGCTGGGGAGTATACATGCTTGGCGGGTAATTCTATTGGGATATCCTTTCACACTGCATGGTTGACAGTTCTGCCAGGTATACACTGCTCTCTTTCAGTGGTTTTTCCTCTTTTTTTTCCCCCCTTGTTGATTGCTGCAGGGTTAGCACAGCTTCTGTCTCAGAGAAAATGACTTTTGGCTTCTTCAACATTTTTTACAATGATTAATTTTCAAAAACATGGTTGTCTCAAGCCAGAAAATGCCATATATTCTTGAATATAAAATATAAATTATTCAAGAATATTCAATAAAATAAAATATAAAATATTCAAATTTAAAAAAAAAATCAAAACTGCAACAAGTGGCGCGGCTATTGTACTTAAATTAAGTGGTTTTACCTCTTGTGAATGTCCATCAGAAATGCTAAGGAAGGGCACTTGCTTAGCATTGAAAGAGACATCCGAAACTCAACACATTAATCATTGTAAACTGTTTACTGAAGAGAAAATTCAAATTTTCTTAGGGAATTTAAGGACCAATTTGGCCACAATCGTTCCTAAATTCACTTTTAAGCTCGCTTTTACCTGTTATCCAAATCGGTTATGAAAACCCTTAATTTTAGTGCCAAATTGTTGTGTGCAGAAGCAGTGCGCTCCTTATCTTGGGAATCGGCTCCGTGCATCTTTAAGCGTTGCATGTTCTAAGAGAACAAGTAGTCATTTGCTTCTGCTGCAAAGCATGTCCTGCTGTACTGTGGTTGATGATGTTTCTGTCCTTAACAGAAACAAACATCAATGTGCTTTATTGCCTGAAAATAGTTATCAGCTGTTAGAAGATGTAACCATAGTTGGTTCTGACACTAGTTAAATTGTCTCATTTATTACTGTTGACTCTAATGCAGCCGCCTTGGGAGTTCCTTTGGAAAAATGTGAATAACCTGAGGTTTGCTGGGTCACCTTGTGCTTCCCATTTATTAATTGTTAATCCCAAATAAAAGGTACAAAACCTGCATGTGCATATTGCTGCTGAGGTTTGTGAGTCGTGATTAAAATGTCCCCACTTTCCATGGATAATTTCTTAGCCTTCATTAACATGTATTGAACACGATAACATTGCATCTCTGTGAGCACGAGGTCTGCATGATTTGTCACCAAGCGAGCAGACAGCATCGATGTAGAGCTTGCTTCTGCTAGCAGGGTTTGCATTTTTCAAGTGCTCGAACAGCATATTTTAACCAATTTTCTTGTATGAAATATTTTCTAAACCTAAAATGAGGCACAAGGAAATTTCAGCTTGAATGTGCATTGCTTGTAGAGTGACCGCTGATTGCTATGGAATGCTGTTTATCCAGGGGATGAATTCCAGATAAAGGATTAGGGACTGGGTTTGTGCATATAACTGTCCTGGAAGATAATTTCAAAATGGTTTCAATCAGAGTAACAGCTCTGTAGAACCACTCCCACTAAAATCTAATCTTGTAAACTAGCAACCACTGATGAGGTTACTTGACATATACAGTCTTACTATGGCGGGTAATACATTAAAATGTGCTGTTAGCAGTTCAAGTCTGACTTGGATTTTTCTTTTTAATCTGACCCTGGTTCTCTCAAAGAACCTCAGGAGAGTTTGGCACCCAGCATGAACTGACAGGAGCCCAAAAGAGCTGGGCAGGCAGATCCTTGGAACCCTCTTGAAATCCCCAGCTTGGATTTAACAGCACGTTGAGGGCCTGATCCATCCTGCTTTCCTTCTGTACTTCAAGATCCAGTGGAAATTTGACTATACAAGCAATGCAGATTCCAACCCAAACTTCTGTTTAAGAGTTTAGAGACTATCCTTTTAGGCTACCTAATTGAATATTTTGTCTTCAAATGTTTCTTTAATGTGGTTAAAAGGAATTAATGGTGCTTGTGAAAATTATTTGGAGTTTTATTTTACCAGCAAAATCAATCTCGTTTGACCACTTTAGTCCTCATTTTCCCTAAATTTATATTTGAACACACTGTATTGTTGTTATGCATATGTATTTACCTAAGCAAGCAGATGCGTGTTTGTGTGTATATGTACGTGTACAAACACATACACACACATGCACACAGTGGCAAATGGGAAAATTATAGCAGTGATCAGGCAAGAGGAATTACTGGCAGGTTGCAAGATGACGTAAATATCTGCAGTAGTCCATATGTCTCAAAGGCATTGCAAAAATTGCCTATCATTTTATCATTTCTTGTTGCTCCAAGTGCTGTACTGAGCATCCTTGTCTTGTATCCTAACTCTGTGGCATGCTTGTTCCCTCCTAAAAACGTCCAATCCAGCTCCTGAGAAAGAGAAAGAATATCCGACCTCTCCAGACTACTTGGAAATAGCAATTTACTGCATAGGGGTCTTCTTAATCGCCTGCATGGTGCTGACGGTCGTCCTGTGGCGCATGAAGAACACCACCAAGAAGCCCGATTTCAGCAGCCAGCCTGCTGTGCACAAGCTGACTAAGCGAATCCCTCTGCGCAGACAGGTAACAGAAAGTAGATAAAGAGTTTAAAAAACTTTTACCAAACCTCTAAGCCAGCAAGTGCCTCTGTTGAGAGCTTTGAAAGGGGCTTAAGTGAGCTAAGCCAAATTGCAATAAGGGGTGGGTTTAATCGGCGACCTAGGAGGCTGGAAGGGGAGGAGAGGACATGGCAACCCTCAAGCGTGTGTCTTAAGGCAAGAAAACCAGGGTGGGGATGTTGGAAGAGAAATGTAAAGTTGGAATATGTTCTCTATTAGGAGCCTATAGATGGAAAAAAATGTATTTGAAGCATTTAGGGGCCTGATCCCACAGCTCATTGAAGCTGATGGAAAACTTCTTACTGACTTAAGTGAACTTTGGAACAGAATCATATATAATTGTATATTTACAATGTTTCTAAGGTGACTATTACTGTAGTTACTAGGTACCACATACAGAGAGGTATTTTTCAGGAAGCTTTTTTTGAAGACTTAAGGGGAGGGAAATTCGTAGTCCGTGTTTGTAGGACCGTAATGAAATGAAAACAAGAGCGATACTAAAGCAGAGCTCAGACAGTTTGATTAAGATGCTGATGTTTTTGAGTGAGGAACAAAAGCAAATGTCAGATTTGAAATGCCCGAAAGAATGCTGCATGAAGCATATTTTGCAATTTTCCCTGGCAGTGAGAGTTTCTGGAGAGGGCAACAAGGGGAGCAGCAAACCAGTTGAACGAGGAACAGGCCTTTGGCTTTGTCACGGGCCATCACTTGCCAAAGCCGCCCAGATTCCCACATATTATCGTCTCCTGAAAGTCTCGTTTCTTTTGAAGCTGTGGTTTAATATGTTTTGCTTATTCTGCAATAGACCTTCAGCATAGACCTCTAAACCCACAAAATCCACGCCCAAATTTTCCAACAATATAGGATTGGTTCGGGGGGTGGGTGTCTGAACTGGAGCCTTTGGTTCACCTCATTATGAAAAACAGGGACCATCTGCAGAATATGAACCGAAACTTTGGTCAGGGGAGTTTGGATCTGGGACTTTAGCTCAGGTCCATCTCTAGCATTAATGCTTTATGTGGGATTTCTGCAGATTTGTTTTTATATTAAAAATAAGTCTTCAGTGTAGGTAAGGGTTTGAAAGGTTAGATGCATATTTGCACTGAGTTAGGGTGGGACGAGGTCTTGGCATTTCAAGTAGTCCTACTTTTTTCTTTTCGGTTTCTGATTCTTCTTGATCAGAAATGAGACAGACAAATCCCTCCATTAATCCCTCTTTTTTTTTTAATTCAGTTTCTATAAGTCTTAAGATGGAGGATATGAACTTTTTCTGATCTCAAGAATATTTGGTTTATTTTATAAGCAAAAAATACTAATTTTTATTTTGTATTATTTTTTCCCCACACTCTCTGCATTTTGCATGTTTACACAGTGTTTTCATTAGCTTGAAATTTACTGGGGAGGAGAGTTGCCTTTGAGTATATCAGAAGGAGTTAGGAGAAGCCCTCAGCTCAGTTCACCCGTATCCCTCTGCCTGCAGTTCTGTATGAAGTCGCCTTTGTGCAGATTTTCAAATACGGTACATTTAACCAGAGAAAGAAAAAGAGAGGGAGAGAGATGCACAGATTACTGCTCACATAAAAGATATTTGTTAGATTTCTGCCTGAATTTAAAAGCATCGTAGTATCTCAAAGATGAGTTGATGCCAGAAAAAATACTGAAGAGACCTTTGACCATCTTTGTTATCCAAGTTTCTAGGTTTTGGTGTGAGCTCAGTTGTGTCAGTTGGAAATGGTTCCTTGAGGGGATGGTATTATTTCGCTGCATGTGACTTCAGTGCCAACCGCTGCCCTTGGTTTAGTTATTTATCATGAAATGATGCAATGTGGAACTTCTCCAAAGCCATTGTTTTCACAGAGGAAGAATCTCTGTCTTATAACATGCTTGTCAAATCAGTTTTTATCAGTTTTGTGTTTTTAAAACCAAAAATGTCATTTTGCTTTTAAAAGTGGGAATATTTCTTTGAAAAACAATAAATGCATGAAAGTGAGAATCTTATTTCAACCCCCAAGCAAAAATTCCACTAATCTCCATTCTCCTGAGCACTTTTATATTAGCACAAGTTTCTCATTCAAGGGCTCTCTGCTCCCATGGCTTCATACTGGAAAATAGCTACTATAAGTTTTTAAGGAAATCTGTATTTCTGTTTTGATGGCTACTTTGGCCATTTCACCAATTGTTATATTAGACTGTAAGAGGTAGAATCTTCTCCTTTGCCTCTGCTGCATGAGGAGGAGTAGAAAAAGTGGCCAAGCTCTAAAGGAGGTAGGTGTGAATGAGCAGGGGAAACGCTCATGCCAGCTCGCTTGTGTGAGCCCAGCAGAGAAGCAGGGTCAGGTAGCCTAATTTGCTGGGATTCCAGTGAAATGCGATCCTATATTGGGGAATTCTTGATATTGTTTTTGAAGGGCTTTACTCTTAGGTCAAATTCCCCAAGGATCTGGATATGAAAATAATCCTGGCGTATGAAGAGGCATTTGCATGACTGTGATGCCATCTTGTTTAAGTGGGATAAGAGTCTTGCTGAGTAACATATGGTTTAGTTTGCAGGCCTGGATTCTCAAGCATTGACTATTGAGTCTGAGCTACTACAGAATTTTATCATTCCCCACGTGCAGGCATTTTTTTTTCCTGCCAAAATGTGGTTCTTTTAACATTCATAGGAAGGGTCACGATGAAGTCAAGAATGATCTGTTCCCTCCCCCTACAATCCTCAGCCTCAGTGGGATCTAGTACTTGATTTTAGAAATGGGAACTGCTCACATGGAAATCCAGCAAGCAGTTTCTCTTCTTTCCATAAAAGCATTAGTTTGTATCTACTGTGAGTGTGAAGATTATTAGGAAATTGTAATAGGGTGTGTTGCAAGGTGTTTACCTTAATATGTATTTTTTATATATCTGATATATATCTTGCTTTATTCTTGGGTTTCTCTGTACAGAAAATGTTGACTTGCTTAGTAGTGTTGTCTGTTATGTTTTATGTTTAAATGTTTTGGAAGAAATTCTTCATGAGGTTGTGTGTTTTAAATGCTAATCTTTGGTTTCAGGTAATGAATTTACCTTAAATATTTTCAGGTACAGCCACTCAAAAGGCAGCTTCTGTTAGGCTTTATGTCAACATCTGTTTACATTCTTTACTAATTGTTTCTATATAGATATATGCGTACGCCTCCAAATGAGCTCTTACAGCACAGCCTTCAGAAAACCTGACAGTTGTAGGAAATCACTGCATGGCTGCTAAAATTTCACAGCACGAGTGCCAGAAGTGGCAGATCTAAGCTTCAGGATATGGTATAAATCATAAGTGAAGGAGAACACCCTTCATAATCAATTACAGACAATTACACGCTGTTCTGCAGCTGATTTTGCCACATGGCACTTAAAGGCTCCAGCAAAGAGTCATTTAAGTTTTGAATGTCCCACTGCTTAGAAGTTGTCACATAAAACTTGTAAAGCATTATCTCAAAGCTGAGTGCATTTGGTGTCTTGGCCAAAGGACAAGCTTAGTTGAGATGGGGATGTCACAGCGCATTGGGGCCACACATCTGGAGGTAACAGACTTTTCTTCTTCAGAAACTCAGTATGGCCTTTACTGTGCCTGTTTCCTCTAAAAATTTGACTCTTTAGATTGCTGAAACCAAAAAGATTTGCCTATGTGATTGCACTCTGCAGTGCTGTGTACTTCGCAGGAGCGGTACTGGTTCTTGAACTCCTATATTAATGGCAGTTCTGCAGATCAAAAAGCAAAAGGAGCAGTCTGGAAAAATGTTTTCTACTTTGTCACATAAATGCATACAGAGTAGATGGAATATGCTTGACCAACCTTAAATTTTACTGATCTTTGCATATATGGAGCTTTTTCCTGTTTTATAGTGCACTAAACCTGTGAGAAAAAGATTCTTGAGGCATGAGTTCAAACACTAATTCTTTATTCTTGCAGAAAAGGAGAAAGGCTATTTAAGTCTTCTCCAAAGAACTTATCTTGGGACACGTTTCTATGGCCCCTTAGCACCTTTTGCTCCTCGTACTGCCTCAGTTGATCCATTGGAAGATGTTTCCCTGAGCATGTGTCCATTCATTCCTTTCCTTCTCGCAGGCACTGAGTGGTCCCTCCAGATTTCTGTCCTCATTCATGTCTTTAACTACCTGCAGCATCTCCAGCCAGTCATTGGCTGACTGTTCAATTGTGTTAAAACATGTTCAATTATGTTAAAATTTTTTTCTGTTCTATAATTACCGAACTTCTGTGTTTGAAGTATTTCACGGGTGTGTTTTAGTTTATTATAGATTTATTCAGTTTATATTTACAGGCTTTAACAATTCTGACACTGCTGAATTCAAAGCTTAAGACATAGCAAAAAGATGAAGCTTTTGCAAAGCTTTCAGCTATCTCTAATAGTGATATTGAATTAATTAAAGAAGATCCCAGAACATTTTGGGCCGTTTCTGATAGATGAGGGATATCATCTAAGGTTGCAGCTTCACTTCGTGGTCTTTACTCTGCTGTCCCATGAAAGCAATAGCTACGATGACAAGGCAAACCGGAGGTTTGGAGGTTACATGTGGAATTTAGTGTTTCATATAAATAGTTTTTGTTCGTGAAGATGAAATAAGCAAGAGGTGTTATACCTCCTTAAACATCAGTTTGGAAATGTGCTAATAAACCAGTAGCACTCAGATTTAGCTGGAGTAGACCTGTTTCTGTGCTATTTTAAGGTACAGTTATCCAGAAGTCACCTGCACATATTTCACCTAATTTTCTTTAAACTGCTGACACAGTGATGAATTCCTGAACATCTGTAAACCTGCTATGGTCTTGCACAGAGCAGGTTTAGACAGAGTTTGGAAGGCAAGAAAAAGAAGGGTTACGTTTTGGTAGGATAGCTGTGGAAGAAGGGTTGGATTCTGGAAATACAGAGGAAGTGTTGGTAGAATGTTAATAGTAGATTTGCTGTGAGAGAGATGAAAAAAGGAAAGCGGAAATAACAGGGAAGTGAACTTCAGGGGAAGTGTTGGGGGACAGAGATGCCACTTCGGTTATTGAGGTTTGTGCATTCCTTAGGATGGAGCTGGTTCCTTTCATGAAGTGGCATTTTATAAATCCACAGTGAAGTCATTAAAATGAGGAAAAAATAAGTAAAAGTCTAATTCTGGCCCTAATTCTCAACCTGACTTGCCATGAACCTCTGAGAGCTTCAGCAGGAGGGTTCCCCGCTCTATAGACTGGGCACCGCAGCATCTCTGAGGACTCTGTGCAGTATTCATTTACTGCTTTGCTTGGAGTGACATAGTCTGTGTTAACAGCAGTTTTCTATTTGTGTTGCAAGCAGTTACCATATTTATCATCCTCAATGTGCTTGGTACTTCCCTGAAAATAAATACTGGCTCGGATGACAGTGGGATGGGTGAGGGTGAAGATGTCTCATCTTTCTTATTGCAGTGCTTGACCTTGTATGAGCAAGGCATGAGGAAGAAGGGAGTTCCTGACATCAGGGAAGGTCTGTTCAGCTGCAAAGCTGGTTACCAAATTTAATATTTTGAAAGTTGGAGTGTTTTGGGTCTTTTATATCTTCTTTCTTATGAAATCTCTTTCCAATTGTAGCCTGGTCTTGGAAAAATAAGTCAACAAGCAAAGCATATTTGATGTCATGTTAAAAACTTGAGTATATTTTTGTGAAAAAATGACTTTTGAAGCAAAAACTTTAGTCAAGTTTTTGTCTAATTATAATTTGGACCTAATGTACAAGTGTGGTGAATTCTGCATATCTGGTGTCCCAGAAAAAGAGAAGGTTTTACATTCATATTATTGTGTGTCACTGATTTACGCTTTGCTATTAGGATGTTTGTTTCTAATAGCTTTTTTGTGTGTGTGTCTAATTATAAGACTGACCTGTGACTTGTGACCTGACTAGCCTGGTGACACGTTTCACAAGCAGATGGGATGTCAGGGGTGACTACAGGTGGCACAAAGATCAAAGCACTACTTATACTGTGGCTGCAAATTCGGGAAGGGTCTGGGCCATGCTAGGTGACAAGGACATCCTGCCAGCCAATGGGAGGACTCAGAATGCTGACGACGAGGACCTTCGGGCTGCCCAGGCTACCTGGTACAGGCCTGGCATAAAGATGGTCACGACCTGAAGAGTGGAGGAGGAGGATTCTTGCTTAAAGAATGGGCCAGAGCGGCAATAAATTCACTTTTGTCTTATATTCCCTTGAAACATGGAGACTGAAGGACAGCAGGTTGCTGTTTGCAGGTTTGAGGAAAGTGCCTTATGGAGAACATACCATTTATACATTTTTTTTTTTTTTTTTCTTTTTTGGCTCCAATGTGGTTGCTGGTGCCTCTATTTTCATAGCAATTGTCATTAAATATTTATTTGATGTTCAAAGGAAAATGCATTGATGTTGAGGTTGTTGAGAAATCCTCATCCAAAAGTTTGAAATGGAGGAAACGAGTTTATTTTTATGAGCTCTCTCCACATTGCATTTAGAATCTTTAAGTAACAGTATAGTTAATGGATTTTTTTAAGTATCCACAAACTGATGTGATAGCTTTTAGATACTGTTGATGTTAAACATTTAAAAATATGTGAGAGGACTCTACAGCCTTCTTGGCAATTTACCTGGGATCTAGTGCTGAAGGGAGGGTAAACATACTAGAATAGTTTGCTAGAAGACCGTGGCTTCAGCCACTCTTTCTCCTAATACCACTGATAGCAGCTGGCTCAGTTGTCGTGTGCTGCTCCTTCCAGCTCCTGGATGAAGGTTACATGTCCCCCTTTTGTTCCGCATCTTGTATTGCGGTAACAGGTGTCGGCCGACTCGAGCTCCTCCATGAACTCCAACACGCCGCTGGTGAGGATCACCACCCGCCTCTCCTCCACCGCCGATGCCCCCATGCTGGCCGGAGTCTCGGAGTACGAATTGCCGGAAGACCCAAAATGGGAGTTTCCACGAGATAAGTATGTAGGCTCCTTCTCTTAATACTGCCTATATGCATCTGAAAAAACGTGACAAGGAGCAAAGAGGAAGCTTCTTTCCAAATATCTCCCAGGTTTTCTTTAGCTAGAAGAGAATCCAAGTAACCTGAATCTTCTCAGAAGGTCAAGATTCAATCAGTTCCCTTATCAGAGTGCAGTTTCATCGAAACTGGTTTTCTTTGCCTGACACTGAGATTTATTTTCAGATTTCTTGTAGGTTTTCGGATAACCTGGGGAAATGTAACTTCTCAGTTAGTAAAGGCATAAATCTGAAACTTTATTCCAAATATAGATAATCTAACCAAGAACAGATATCAGCACACATGGACTGTTGAAATGCATGCTGAAATCAACATTTGCCTATCATGTGTTAAACCATGCTTCTTAATGATTGCTGTGGTTAATGTTTGAAAAATAGATATTATAGTGCCATGTTGGAAATCAAGGAAATCTAGACCATGATACTACACAGTCTTGTTCTTACTGCCTGAATCTTACAGTTATGTTTTTGTATTAGCCTATGTTAATGGAAATAATTTTTGATTTATTAGAACATTTTGCTTACTGTATGCATCTATGTATACGACCTCTCTGCTTGAAACCTAGCAGTTTTCAAGCAGAGCTTTTTGAATGCTTCTGTATTCAAAACTATCTAGCTAAATAATATTTTCTGCAAAGGCTGTTGAATAACGTGTAGAATGAACTGCAGAGTAGTCTAATCAAAACCTTAACTATATTTTTTTCATGTAACATGGGTATGTAAAAGATTGTGTACTGAAGTTAATACTAGTTTTAAGTCTTTAGGTGGCTTTTAAAAAATAACACGTTCTGTCACGAACGGCTTTCCTTGAAAGCTCACCATCATAACTCTTAGATGGAGGAGTTGTAATTTTGAGCCTTCTGACAACTGTTCTGGAAATTATTTTAATTATGTAGCTGAAAACTGGTGCAAAATGTTGTAATTGCCACCTGCAGTATAGTCAACAGTGGCGGCCTGTATACATACTCTTGTCAGCCCATACCCTAGGGGGATACACTAAATGTGGAAAATTTTAGAGTGCTAAACATTTAAAACCAACATGAGCACAAATGTAGGTGGAGCAGATTTCCAATGAAAGGAGGCTATTTAGAGGCGGTTTATTAGGTTGGGGGGCAGGAGGCACACAATGAGGGGTTTGTTACTTTAGGCCTAGCAGGGCAATAGCACATAAATTAAGCAGTTTCCAATGCAAATGTTTGTCCTCTGCCAAGATCCTAAATTCAATTTTCGTTCTGGATAAATGCAGGATGACCTCAGCATAGCACACGCTGCCCTTCAGTCTTTGCACCTTTTTAAAGCAGCATTTGCTTTAGAAACCAATCCAAAACAGATTGAGGAATTCACACTAGTGTTAAGACCACATTTAGACAGAGCCTGCGGACTTGCCTGCAGGAGGAAGTGTCCTTCAGTACTTTTCTCTTGCTTGGCCAAGCAGATAAGTGAGATTTCCAAACCTTTTAGACTATTAGACCAGGACGTTACAACCCACACCCCATACTTTAATGGAAATATGGGTAAGTCAAAGATCCATGCTTATGAGAACTAGTCCCTATGTATGTGCTGTGATTCTTGCATTTGGCCATGGCAAGTCAAGACCTTGAGAACTCTAATATGAGAAACGCTCATCAGCCTCTCCCTTGAATAGTGCCACTAGCATCAAACTCCCTGATTTCTTCCCTTTCACTGCTTCTGGAGTTAAGCAGTGTCCAGTATGAGTAAAGCAGTCAGGATTGGGCACGATACTTGCACTAGAACCAGAAGCTTTGACGTTTCTGGTTTAGTTTCTCCTTGTTCTCATAAAGCTGAGGCTGAAGCCTCCAGGCCAGCTGAGCATGTTGTGCAGCCAGGTACATGCTCCACAAAAGGCATTTGGCTCATGCACTTCACCCACTTAGTGACCATCCTTCCTAGGAGGTTTCTGACAGCCATAGTCTGATTATAATTGAAAAGTGGTTTCCTCCAGGCTCGGCTACCTTTTTTTCTGAAAAGAAGGCTGTTTGGCCACGGCATCATCCCAAAGATGGAGGAGTGGGTACAGTAAGTGCCCACAGCTGGGCCCAAACGTGGGCTCTCCTGGGCTGCTCCTTTCATCCTGCCTAAACCCTCTGTCTCAGGAGCTCTTTAGGCAAATATTCATGGCCCACATTCCCTAGCACAAAGAGTCAGTAAGAGTTTGGATCTAAAATTAAGCTCCCTGAAAGAACGCCTGAATGTTTCCTTTCCGTCTGCCCTGTGCCGTTATATCATAGGAGCCTGTGCTATTTAAAACATCCCTCTGGTTTTGATACCACCCTTTACCGCACAAATCATCAGCTGCCTGAAAGCAAACACATGGCAGTGCACACAAAGAAGCCTTTCTTTCATCTCCTTGCATGAAAAAGAAGAAAAACGGCCCTCTTACAATGACATGAAAAGCTCGCGTGTTGCTGGCTGGTCTGACATCCTGAATTTTAGTTGCCTTCCTCGGCTTTTCCAAGCTCTGCGTTGTGTGCTCTGCATATCTGACCAGCAAGCCATCAAATACAGCCTCTGTTTTAACAAGGAGGAGAGCTTAAGAGCTGGGTTTAGTAATCGATCTGCCTGTATTAGATGCTCACTATACTGTCGCTAAGAAAACATGCTGCAGCGTGCATGAAAACCAGTGTGCACCCCGAGTCTCATTAGTTCCATATGATAAGTGCCTCATACTGCAGCAAGTTGTTGAAAGTTTTTTATATTTAGCTCTGGAATTTCACTGGCTCCATCCTTTCACCAGATGCTGTGTGTTAATCCCCTGTTTACACCTCCAGGCTGACGTTGGGTAAGCCCCTTGGGGAAGGTTGCTTTGGGCAAGTTGTCATGGCCGAAGCGGTGGGAATCGACAAAGACAGGCCCAAAGAAGCAGTGACTGTGGCAGTGAAGATGTTGAAAGGTAAGAAAATTGGCTTATTAGGGATCAAGATGGGTGATGTGTAGTTTTTTTACCCACAGAAAGTTTCTTTTGTGGCATCCGAGCTCTGTCATTGCGGGAGGGTCAAAGTGCACATAGCTGACCTCAGCCTTCAGCGGTCTGTAGTGTAAATCTGGCTCCCTGACAGCCTGTTTATCTTTAGTAGTGGGTATTTGCAAGCCAATAGAGGTATTAGAATCCTCTGGGTCTCCCTGCTTTTAGTTTTGTTCACAGCAGAGGTGGTCAGTGTATAGACTCACTGTGTGCATCTATTCGCTGCAGGTGGTAGGTGCCTGTTTATTTTGACTTTAACTGTAAAGTTAACTTTTAGGAAAGGTATAGATGTAAATTGTTTAATTGTTTCATTAGCTGTTAAAGACAGCATAATTTGTCTCGTGTTAATCTGTTGCTTCAACATATGATGTGACTGGAGAACCGGTTAGTCTATCAAAGAGACTGAGGTTGCTGTTATTAGAACATGTCATATGACTGCGTATGTCATATACGCTGCATACCGGAAAGCAAATCCCATATTCTGCTTTTTGAAGCACACATGTTTTACACCAGCTGGTGATCCTTAAAATTCAAGCTGGAACACTGCAAAATATGAACTGAACTTGTCTTTTGTACAGATGATGCTACAGAAAAAGATCTATCCGACCTCGTATCGGAGATGGAGATGATGAAGATGATCGGGAAGCACAAAAATATCATCAATCTCCTTGGAGCCTGTACCCAGGATGGTAAGTAGAGAGAGGAAAGTAAGCCAGGACTTTCAAACAGGTCTTTAAAAGTCTCATCAATCATCATTTTTCAAAACTTTTTAAGGAAACAGTCATGCTGTGATGGGATTTTTAGCTATTTCCCTAGCTTAGTAGCAATATTTTAACTTCTGCCTCTGATTATAAAGATGCATTGCAGCTTTAATATGAGAAAGGGTAGTATATCATGTTTCTCTTATCTCTTACTATAATGAAAATAGAAATTTTACAGTGATTTTAGGCATGTTTGTTGTTCTGAATTGTGTCCGTCCTGACTTAGTAAAACTTGTATCCTTAAACTTGAAGTGAACAATTTTGCTCTCTATGTACTACCTTTGACTGTTTTATTTTTGTTTTATTTTGGGGTTTTTTTTTTGCATTTCTCATTTTGCCATTTGCCATTGCAATAGCATTTTTGCATTGAAAATGCATGGAAAGGTTCTTTACTTAAAATGGTTTTACCCTTCAACCTTATTCCCCTTTTCACACGGTTCTGTTTATCCAAAGGTCCCTTGTACGTGATAGTAGAATATGCTTCCAAAGGAAACCTGCGTGAGTACCTGCGAGCACGCCGCCCACCTGGCATGGAGTATTCATTTGACATTAACAGGGTACCAGAAGAGCAGATGACATTCAAAGACTTAGTGTCTTGCACGTACCAATTGGCAAGAGGCATGGAGTACTTGGCTTCACAAAAAGTACGTAGAGCTCAGCAAATATTGCACAAAGAACTTGGTACATATTTGTTTGGCACTTTTTTTTTTCAGTTGGGGTTTATTCTCTTTTCATTTTTGTTTAAGGCTGTGCTGAGATAATGACCTTTTCCCAACAAGTTGCATAATCTCTGCCCTTGAAGATTTGTGGGAAAACTCACAATCAAAATTTAATTCCTAGGCTGAACAACCTTGACAGAATTGATCATTTGTTGTCAATATGAATATAAGTCTTCACTTTGAATTTGTAGCACAGTGGGTCGCTCAATTATACAGACCACACTGCTGCACCCTCGAGACCAAAAGGCACCTTTTGCTTTCTGTTTCCTGGCAAATCTACTGACTCGGCTCACATAGTGATGTAAAGTAAATTAATTCCGTTACTAAAAGGATCTGAGGAATGACAACAGAGTTGGGAAAATGACAAGATACCTGAGCAGAAACTGTGAACGGAAGAGGTGAAAATAAATGTAGTAAATAGTCACTGTAATTATGTGCTTTGCTTAAAACTGGTATTTGTCAGGAGAGCAAGCTTGTTGAAAGAACTTATTTATTCTTCCATGTCCCTAGACACTTACTTCTTCAAACATTTCTTCAACCAATACAGTGGTTAAATTGAAATTATAGAATCCTAAATAGCTGTGTAGAACAAACTCTCTAAATATATTGTGGATGTAAGGAAGACGGTCATGGATACCTTGGGTGGTGTTTGGACAAATGCCAGGCTGCTGGGTTTTAGTGCTAAGTATTTCCTGCAAGGTGCTGAGGGGGATTTATAGTGATTTCTGGTTGTGTTCCTTCCCAAGTACGGAGATGTTTTTAACTGAAGAAAAGAGCTGAGTGTAAGCTGTTGGTCATCCTATTCCTTTATTGCTTGTGAGAAGCACACACGATGTCAAGAGGAAATGGAATAAGCATGGGTATCATATTAGGTACACCAAGAGAATATCTAAGATTAATGAAGCACTGGCTTGGCCATCCTGGGATAGCCATATCCCAGGAAAAAGAGGTTGTTAGAGAAATCATTTTGATTGGCAAATCTTGAACTAATGTCCGCCTGAGAAGCTCTGAAATCCTTATTTTAAGGCACTGTCAAGAAGGTGTGCACTCGTACAGATGCACACCAGAGTCATTTTGTCCTGATCCAGTCCTTCCCAACAACACTTGTTCAGTGCAGCACTGAACACAGGGCATTGCTCAGCTCAAGGTGAGGAGGGAAAGCAAAGCTGCGGGTTCTAGTTCTTCAGATACAAACATAATTTGTGAGCTATTTCACTAGTTATTTTTCTCCTTAGAGAGTCATTTACAGAGCTTGAATAATGAAAGGACTGGTCTTCTCATGGTGTTTTCACCATCCAAGAACTGAAACACTGAGAAGAGCAGTTTTCTTCCTATTTAGAACCAATAAAGGGCTCACTGAGACTTACAGAAAAATCACAGAAAAATATAAATGCAAACACAGCCATCTCAGAACATAACTTTAATCTGTGACAGAAGAGCTTTGCGTGCGTACTGCAATTTCTGCCTGTAAGGAAGTGGGACATTGTGAATGGTTCATTGCAAACAGGATAGCGTTTCTACATCGCAGGGATGGCTCGCCCAGTGCAGAGCAGAAACTCTGTAGACTTGCTTTACCCATGAGGGTTAAGAGATCTCAGAGGGTTTCCAGGGCGGGTCACAACACAAGAGAGAAACTGACTCTTGTAAAAACTTGTGGTTTGGTCCAACATGCCTATGCACATGCTGAAGGAAGGAGGACACATAAAGTGTAACCCAAAATGGAGGGGTAAGAAAAGGATATCTAACTTGGAAAGAAGGAAGATGTCCTGGGGAGATTCCCAAAGCTGCTCGTGTTGCTCCTAGTAAACCTGCTTCAACGTGGAAGCAGTATCCAGAGCAGTCACAACTCCCTTCCAGTGTCCAGAGTATCAGTTGCAAATGTCCAGGAGAACATGAAGAAAACATTCTGAGAACATAACACTTTTAGTTGCAGTGTCGGCTCTGTTCAAAAAGCAAGCAGCAAGCCCAGACTAATATTTTCCCTTTTCAAAATTAAACTGCTGTGGTGCTATGATTGAAGTAAATACACACCCCCTAGACATCTGCTATTAAAAATGGTTGCAGTGATCCAGAATGTCAGGTTTTAGCTCTGTTGATCCGGTATAATTTGAAAAGCAACATCCTAAAGCTCTCATTAACTGTGTTTATAGTGAAAATGCTGCAATACCTGTGCCCAGGCAAGGGTAGCAGAGAATGAATCACCAACAGCTTGGAACATGCTGATCACCACTCAAGCCTTCAGCCTTAGCAAAATATATGTCTTTAAGAGAAACAAGCTTTTCTAAGGTTCAGAAATAATTTCAACCATTTTTTTCCAGTGGGATTTTTCTTTTCTTCTTTTTTTCAGTGTATCCATCGAGACTTAGCGGCAAGAAATGTTTTGGTAACTGAAAACAATGTGATGAAAATCGCAGACTTTGGTTTAGCCAGAGACATCAACAATATAGATTATTATAAAAAGACTACTAATGTAAGTGGATGGATTTCGTATCTCTGGAAACAAGTATTTCATTCAGGGTTCACTTCAAAATTGTGATTGTAATCCTAATGGACTTCTTGCACAGCAGCCTAACTTTTAATCACAGAAGAAAATAGGGATTAAGGGCATAAGCATTTCTATCCCCTTTTACAGTAACAGTTAGTTCAAAAGATAATCAAGGAGACTGTTTGTTATATGATTTATTATACATTTTAAAGTATAAACATTTGTTGTGTATAGCTTTGATGCATTTTGTCTGCATTTGGTTGTAAAACAGTTACTGCAGCAGTTTCAAATAGCTGCTATAAGTTGAGAGAACTGCTTTTTACTCCTCTGTCTCCATTTAGTTCTATAACCCGCACCAAATCAAGAGGGTAAAATATTTCAGATGCAGATGTTTATTTGAGGTGCTTGGTTTAGCCCTACAGCTTGTTCTCAGAGATCCTGATTAATTACATCTTTACAAACTATTAATTATCAATTATGCTAAGTGGCTTATCTGTGAAATATAGTACTATGTGATTAATGGCATTTTAATGGAAACATCAAACATTTGCAAAAAGGCCGAGGAACAAGGTAGAGGCGTGTTGGCCCTGGAAGGAGCTGAACGCGCCGCTGTGATTCCAGGGCTCGGAGCAGAGCAGAAATCTCTGCAAAGCCACAGGCGTTTGGGACTGCGCGAGCTTCGAGCCGCTGCGAAAGGCTGAACAGCAAAACAAAATTCTGGAGCTTAGTGACCAGCTCAGTGCTGCGGGCAGGCCTGTTTTTCAGAGTTATTGAAATTTTTGCCTTTAAGGAACCGTAGTAGAGTGATCTTTTCCATGCTGATCTCCTCACGCTGGTGTCCTTCCAGAATACAGTCTGGGGACCTCTGAAGGTGCTCTGCTGTGCTTTTAATTTTATATTAAATGTTTATATTCATTTTCCTTAACTCTCTGCAGCAGATTTTACTTTTTTTCCTTAAAATTTTAAAGATAGATTAGCCTTAGCAGACTGATCGCTGAGAACTGATTAATCTTTTAAAAATTCTCTGTTGAAATCAATCTGTAAAACATCCTGAATTAATTTTTCATTCCTTCTCTTCCAAATCCATAGGGCCGGCTTCCTGTAAAGTGGATGGCTCCAGAAGCTCTGTTTGACAGAGTTTACACCCACCAAAGTGATGTGTAAGCAACTTTGAATATTTTCGGAAAGGGTGGGAAGGGGAGTTCTTTTTGTTTGGATTTCTTAAAGTTTGGAGTATCTTTAAATGTTTTTTCTTCTTGTCCTTCGAGCGTTTTCATTCTGTGCTTCACATATTAATAGATGGAACAGGACATGCCCTTAGAAAGTGAGGATTTTATGGTAGACTGCTAACCAGTGCTCTGTTACTAATCTGCCCGGCTTCAAAGCACATGAAAGGTGGAAAACGCTAACCTCCTTCTGTCAGTGCGGAAGTTTCCCCCCTTGAACTTATTTACGGATGTGCAGCTACAAAGAGTCTATCTAATTTGCTTGGCTTTTGGCGTATTCTGGACTTCCTTCAGGTTTAAGAAAGAAAGAAAGGAAGAAACAAAGGGAAAGAGAGGAGGAAAAAAAAAAAAAAAAGAGAAAGACCCTGAAAATTCTTGTCTAAATTTGTTCTAATATTACATACAGTAAAGCTTGGAATGGGCATACTGGGGACTTTTCTGGTTTTAGAAATCTTGCTTCCCAGCAGTTTTTTGCATGTGAAGGGTAGGAAATCACTGGGCTCTGACACATCGAAATTGTTTAATGTGTGTGCACAGTGTAGCGTGGCCGGTGCAACCTCTCGGGACTTACTCTGCTTCCTATTAAAGTTTCCTAGGCAAATCCACAGTGCTCGTATGCACTGTACTTTAAGGAGATGTGGTTTTGTGTATGCAATGCAGATGAAGATCCCGTGTTCTCTGTTTCTCCAAGAGAAACTGTTAACTGTAAAGGACTGGATGCTTCCAGAGTGGCTGTAAAAGTTAATGCATGTCAATGCAGGGTTAAAATGAAAAAGAGCAGTTTGGAGAATATAGTAGGGGTAAGAGGGTATCTCCTTTAGCCAGAGTGCTCTGTCCTTGGGGCCAGCAGTTACTTAGGCTCTTCCTGCAAATCTTTACATATACAAACAAACTCTATACACAGTTTAAGGACGGATCACACTTAATTTGTAAAATAACATCTTTCAGTGCTGCAGTTTCGAGGCTCTTGTCCCCACAGTGGCTTTGAAGACCGCTAAAGATAATATTGTTACAAGCTGGTGCATACAGTTTACTGCAAAGCTCGTGCAGAGACGTCTGGGAGCCAGGGCAGGGTTTGTCAGGGCTATTGCTCACCTGGCAGCACAGCCTGCCAAGGAGCTGTCGTCTGCCAGCAAGGCGAGATGAGGCAAGCTCTGAAGATGGCAAGCAGGCAGGCGGAACGGGCTGGAAATTATCTTCCTTTGTGTCCTGACAAAAGTTGTTCAGACTGAGCAGACTGATGCAAAATATTCCTGTTTGCAACAACCTTCTTTTTTCCAAAATAGCCCAGCACATAATTGCAAAGCCACTTAGCTGTGTGAATGTTTTGTAAATAATTAAACAGGGAAATTGCAGCTCTTTGCAGCAGCTGTGGAAAGATGGATGCTCAGAGCACACTGGGCAATGCCTGTGGAGGTGTCAGTGATCGTGCCTGGATCAGTCCCTATTCAATGTGCCACTTTTGCACCTGATGCACTTTGCAGACTGATGTCCCACTTGGGTTTGTCAGAGATGAGCAGGAGCATGGAGAGACGTTTGAATCTTTTGGAGACTGTAATTGGCAGCTGGTCTGGGGGCAGTCTGGATCTAGATCCTGATGTACTTCTTTCCTACTGAGTAAACCTCTAGAAATGCTGCATATTAGAAAATAGGAGAGATTGATCTGTCAAACTGGCAGAATCTGGCTCTTAAGCCAACAGGACATACTCAGGAAGGAACAAGACCCAACTTTTTGCATCTCTCCTGGAAGAGATTGCTTTTCAACATTAAAACAGATTTAATACTGTGGTGTTTCCTCTTTGTTCTGCAGATGGTCCTTTGGTGTATTAATGTGGGAGATCTTCACCTTAGGAGGATCGCCCTACCCAGGAATTCCAGTGGAGGAACTTTTTAAGCTGCTTAAAGAAGGGCACCGAATGGATAAACCTGCCAACTGCACCAATGAGCTGTAAGAACCCTTATTTACTGCACAGGGATCAAGGGGACCAACTGGATCAAGGGGAGCAAACCGTACTGAATTCACCCAATTGATGCTACCCCAGGCAGACTCTAAAAGATTTCTGAGTCACACGGTTTTGTACACAGCAACACACGTTGAGATTGCCAGCAGAGAAGAAAGCTGTGGAGTCTCGTCCACCACGTTGTAATTTAGAAAGTGAGCAAGAAGAGATCTAAGAATAGGAACGTGCCTGTGACAGAAGTGAGGGTATTTCTTCTTTAAGGGACAGTGGTTGGTCCATGAGTAGGACTGTGGGGTGCTCACTGTGTTACTGCTCTGCAATTGCAATGTCTATGTATGAAAAGGTTTGAGAACAACATATAGTTTTAATTAACCCAAGGAAATGTTTATTTATTACAGCTATATGATGATGAGAGATTGCTGGCATGCTGTGCCTTCACAGAGACCAACTTTTAAACAGTTGGTAGAAGACTTAGATCGAATTCTTACTCTCACAACTAATGAGGTAGGTAATGGCTTCTCTTCATAAGCTACAGATGAGGACGTATGGTTCGAGAGACAGATGGAATTTATTCATTTACAAAATATTGCTCTAGTTCTGTTGTTCTGTTTGTCACTGTCCTCCAAGGTTACACGCAGCTATTGTATGAAATCTGGGGTTTCTTGCCAGCATGCCTTGATTTCTGTAACTAAATAGAAACACATCTTTTAAATGCTTTTGTTTATTTCTCTTCGCATCTTTTGATGTTTTCAGCATAACATATAGAAGGAGTACATGTGGCAGGTTAGGAGGCTGTGTTTATGTTTTAACATGCGTTTAGCATGAGGGAGGGAGCTAGAGTTCGTGATGTTTTCCATTGATCGACTCCGTTTGATTCCCAGCTATGATATGTAGGTCAGAAGAGGAGTAATCGTCAATGGCAGATTTCAGATCATATGCCTGAAAGTGAATTAGGTTCATGGAAATAGCAGTCTGTGGAGGGAATGAGGACCCACAGGGAATGTAGAAGCAGCCATCCAATTATCCAAAGGTCCTGCTTAACACTGCTTCAGGTTGGGATATATGCATGCAAAAAGGTTTGATGTGAACAGCATGCTTCAGAGGTCTGAAATATTATTAGTCTTAGCAAGGAACATGCTGATTAGCGTATTCACCCAGGGATCAGTTCTCTTATCAGTAAATCACAGGCACCTGTGAGGAAATTCACACCAGTAATGGGCATTGTAATCCTTTTGGTAGAAACTTGTTTGGATAGAAGTGCCTGGTGTCCCACAAGCATTTTGCAAATTCTGATTTGTTCTGAGAAATGATACATGAATGAAAAGAACAAAGCACTTGGAGAAAAATGTTACAATAACTTATTTTGACCGTTTCTAAAAATTGAACTTTCTAATTCGATATAATTTTAAGACTTGTTTATGAGGGCAAAAAGGTAGAAAAACTTGTGTGGTTCCTTTTGTGTGGATCCCCAACATTACCCCCTCATTTTTCAGAACTGTATGAGAAATAACATCAGTTGTTAAGCAGCTTTAGGAAAGCTTGTGTGCAATAAAGAACAGGAGGAATCTAAGTAAAGGGATGCCATTATGTAGGATGATCATTTTACCAGTAGGGTAGACTAACCTTTCTGGTTGAAAAAGATCTTTTGGCTTTGATAGTGGCTGTAATTTCTCTGGATTCTGTTTTTAAGGCTTATTCTGAAAAGTGGCATCTTCAAGAGTGGCTCAGAGATGACGCAGGAATATGTGCTCCCTACTGAGTCAGTAACATCACTTTATGTATTATTAACATTTTCCCCTCATCCAAGTACTGACTGGATCTTTTCCTGCCTAATTTATATATGATTTCACAAGACCAGTTGGAGGTGGGCTGGCTGCCACTGCCGAATGTTTGGTGGCTTGGGTTGGATGTGCATTTGTACATTCAAAAGTGAGATTCTGGCCTACAACTCTGAGGATATTGCTTTTTTCTTTTTTTTTGTTCTTATTCATTTTGCCTTCCCAATTCTATATTGCTAATGGACCTGGAATGATCTCAAAGGTAATCTGAAAATCTTTAGCATTATGTAAATTTCTTTAGATTGGAATCATAGGGAAAAATAAAAAGGCTGGAAATACCTTGGGAACTCAACTAGTCCATCCAATTGGTCTAGAGGAGGATCAACTATACCTTTGTCTGACAGATGTTTACATAACTTGTTCTTAAAGATCTCTGCTGTAGTTCTGCATCACCCCTCAATACCTCATTGCAACATTTAATTAACATTGCCTCTTGAAAGCTCCTCCTAATATCTAACCCTACTACATAAGACTCTGCTTTTGTCCTGTTTACCCAGGACAAAGAGACCAAATTATTTTACTCCTGTTTGCAGCACGTTTTATGTTCTTGCAAGACTTGTGTTCTTACTCGGTGTCTTATCAGTGTTTCAGCTTGTCCCATTGCCCTCCATAGCTTGTATTTTTGTGTAATCTGCACAGTTTCCCTGAAGTGCATTGGTTTGACGCTACTTCTGCTTACCCTCTCTGTTCTGATAAAACATTAGTATCAACGTGGGTTGACCTGAACCCCCTCCAAATGGCTATGGGAGCCAGCAGAATCTCCTTCTGCAATTTGTACAAGTGATTGTGCAGATCACTGGCTCTTGCCCTTTCTGAATCATCACCTGTTATTTCCAAAGCCCCAGCTGCCCATGTTTCCCAAAGTATCACGCAGTGTTTCCTAGAACAGCATGGGATCTTTGTGCAGCAGTCACTGGGGTCAGCCTAATGGCGGTGTTTTGTTACAACAACACGAAGAACTATCCTGATGCTGGAAGTGAGACATTTAATGCCCCTTTTCGTGTTTCTGGCCCTTTATGTTGGATAAAGAGGCTGGACAGGTCTTAAGGATCCTTCAATCCTGATTTCAGAACTGTATTATTTAAAAACTTTGATATGAAAAGCTGTGTCTGATAACTTCAAAAATCTATTTTTTTCTTCTATTTGATAATTGCTGGTGACCTAATGTACCACATTCTGCTTCCTGAGTACATAAATACATGCCAAGATCATCCCCATGGCTCCTTTACAAATTTATTCTGCAAATTAGGAGATAATCATAGATGCAAACTGCATTGTGCAACCTCTTTTGCTGAATACTGCATTTGTCAGCATTTTAAATCTTACATTTTTCCTCCCTCTCTAAAATGGTGGGGTTTTTTTCAATCTACAGTATGGTAATGTTTGAATTTCTGACTTAAGAAAATATGTTAACCAGAGAACTAAATTACCCCAAACCAAAGTACAGCAGTATGAAATACTGACTGAGGTGGAAGACTCGTCTCGTCAATATGATCATAACTTGTGGTTTAGCAAATGAAGAGATTGCGTTTAAATGAATGCAGCTGCCCTTTAGAAGTTGAAAGCGAAGGAACATTTCAAGGGGAAAAATAACTTTCTTCTCTTGCCAAAACTGTTGTTTCTAGCGAAAGCGCCATAACCCAAAACTTGGATTCAGCAGATATTATTTCCTTTCCTAATGACTGCTTTGGTCATGGCTGCTCTGGCACATGCACAAACACACACACGTGTGCACCTTGCACACACATGCTCACATACACACACACACCAAAAAAAAATGCAGTGAAAAAACCTTTTTTGCACTTATGCCACTGCATGTTTAAACACAGATTTAATATCATGGAATATAAAACAGGTATTCAAACTGACCAAAGGAATATAAAATTGGAAGTATGTATCCACCTCCAAATCATTACCATGTGCTAAAGAAAAATGGTTCTATTTAGGCTGCAATTTCATTTTTATCACTGTGAGTGAAAAGTCCTCTTCTCATGTGGTTGGCATGTTTATTTCTAGTGACACAGCTCATGCTGGTGATGTTGGGCTTCACAAAAATATGGTGTTACTGGTTTCTTTTTCTCATTTATTCAAGATCCTTGAGCTTTCCTTGTTTTGTCAGATATTTAAGCACCAGACAGTTTTGAGTGCACTAAAATTATAGAACTGACCATCAGTTTCTAACTGATTTTGCCCACTGTATGACCAAGCCATATCAGAGCAGTGGAAATATTATATGTTATTTTACAATGCAATCTATTTCTTTTGTTACAGGAATATCTAGACCTCAGTGGACCTCTTGAACAGTATTCACCTAGTTACCCTGATACAAGGAGTTCATGTTCTTCAGGTGATGACTCTGTTTTTTCTCCTGATCCAATGCCTTATGAACCTTGTCTTCCCAAGTACCAACACATGAATGGCAGTGTTAAAACATGAGAAGAAACCATTTTTAATGTATAGAGGAAAAAAGAAACAAGACCATCAAGCTACCTACCATATACAAAACACAAAATCTTGTCTTCAGGACCTTAAGGTTTTTGCTTGTACATATGAAATATGAAAAAGAGGAGAAAAAAAAAAAAGAAAACTTGGAGGAAAACAGTCAGAACCTGCATAAAGGATTATATAATTTGCAACTTTTAAATACTCCCAACAGAGAAGAATGTTTATGAGCTGTGTCTAGATATCCATCACTATCGATTTTCTGGCTTACTGTAAGCTACTAGAGACTTGGTTTGTACAATGGACCAGTTGGACTTGAGGCAAACTCTACGTCTGCCTTTCTTGTGTATTTTGTAATATTTGGAGAAAATATATGTTGGCACACACTTACAGAGCACAAATGCAGTATATAGGTGCTGGATGTATGTAAATATATTCAGAATATGTATAAATATATATATTATATATTTACAGTGAATTATTTTTTGTATTGATTTAAAAATGGATGTCCCAATCCACCTAGCAAATTTAGTCTCTTTTTTTAACAGCTATTTGCTAAATGCTGTTCTTACACAGAATTCTTAATTTTCGCCATCCAAAGGTGGAAAATACTTTGCTTTCAGGGAAAATGGTATATCGTTAATTTATTAACTAATTGGTAATGTACAAAGCAATTAATCGTTTATAGGGTTGTTGTGTTTTTGTAATTTAAATGGCATTTCTATGCAGGCAGCACAGAGAACTAGTAGATAGATTGCTCGGACTTTACTAGTTTTCAGATCTTTAAAGAAAGAAATATTTACGGTATATAACTAATTTTGGGAAATTAAACTTTTGATTTATTTGTGTTAAAAACCCTTGGTGTCAGATGCTTATTCTTATCAAACTCATATCCCTTAACAAGAAAGTCTTTTATTCTCAATACTTGTCACTTTAACAATTTAACTCTTTAGCAGCGTTTCCCAGAGCCAAAAGGCACAATTGTGCCACCAAAACAAAAAGCCCAAAAGACAAAAAACCAGCACAAACACAAAGCAAAACCCACAAACGAAGCAAAAATCTTCTAATGGATTCCTAAAGTAAGGAAAGAAATTAATTTGGCTATAAGCATAGCAAAATGCAACAGTCTGAAAGGAGCTGAGCTTCCACCCTGCCTTGCACATGCATCAAATTAGCTAGAATTCTCTTCCTCGAGTTTGATAATATGTTCCAGATCTTTTGGCCTAGAAATAGCCTCTTATAATATCCCTCTATTGCAACTTAAGTTAAAAAGAGAGAAGTTGTTATCATGACAATTTGACGTAGGAATATCAGCATCTTTTTAAGGGATTAATTCACGGTGACACCAATATTTCCTTCTGATCCATTCCAGAACAGCAGGTATAGCACTGGCCTCTGCTAAAATGTCACTGTTGTTTGTATCTTTTTACAGAAGTCTTGTGTTTTTACTTTCAGAACACTCTCTAACTCTGATATGGCCATGCAATATGAATGCGAATTACACTGTTTTATGTGTTTTTTTAAAAAAAATTGGGTAAAAAGTATTAAAATCTGTTAACTTTTGTACTGACAATAAAATGTTTCTACAGATATTAATGTTAAAATTACAAAATAAATGTCATGCAGCTTATTTTTCCTAATCCTTTGTGTCATACAAAATGGTTTCCTGGACTTCAAGTGATGGAACACATCCAAAAATGCTTCCTTTTGGCTTTATCACAGATCCCATATTACCAGTCTGCTCCTTCAAGAATGCTGCTCTTGTCTCCATCATATTAAATGCCTCCTCATGAGTTATGCTGCTTACTTGAGTAACCGTACATGCAAACTTCAGTATGTGCAGGGTTGGGAGGCAAGCTTGCTGGAAAATGGTTGGAAGGGTTTGAAGTGGTCACAGTATCGACATTATATATATTCCCTCTTTTAATGCAGTCAGGCTGTATCCTTTAATCAGTGACTTCATATTCTCGTTGAGGATGTCACAGCGTACAATTGGTGTTGGAGATTAAAAGAAAAGCACAACAAATAAAGACAGTAATCATAGAAGGTTTTTTTTTTTTTGGTTTTTTTTGGTGTTTTTTTTTCCCTCCTTGAAAATAACAAAAAGAAACACACAACAAAATAGCTACTGCTTGAGACTGAATAGGAACTTTATGGTCACATTACCTTTCCAAATTAGCTAGGAAAGACCTGTGGAACCTGGTTTCCACCACATCCTGTAAAAATGCTCCAGCCACAAAACTATGGATGCTTTTCCTTTTTTTATTTTTTTTTTATTTTTCCTTGCTTTGACCAGAAGTCTCATACCAATCCTAAGAAACTTCCTAAAGTGCCTGTGAACGACTATTTTTTTTTTCCAACTAAGCGTTGTCTGATTGAAAAATTTAAAAAGTGAAAATTTCTATTCCCAAGACTCATAGCAGCAACAGTAGCTGCTGTCTGACTGAAGCTGCAAGGTTCTTAATGTGACACTTCTGTTTTGAAGATGGGTATCAAAAGGTCTTGGGTCTTGTTCTGCTCAGATTGAAGCATGTTTAAAAACTCTTCGCTAGTTCTCTGTCTTTTTAAAGCGAAAATGTGTAAAGCGTGTAAAGACTCAGAAATGTAATGGAAAGGAGCTATTAAAAAATGCAAAATACTGGACTTATCCAGCCTTTGTTCCCCACAGTTTATTTGTCTGTGCTTTGTTCATTTTTGTTCTAGCTGGTTTTAGATTCGTACCTTGGAGGTATACCGCAACTTCACAAGCGTTGGCTGGAGTACAGAATTCCGCTTTCCTATTTTTATAGTGCAGTTTGTGGATTAAGCTTTTATTCTTTCCTGCTATCTGAAGAATTTCGGCTCCATTGCCTGCTGATTAATTTCCTTCATTGAACGCAGGGGTTCTTGGCTGGAGTACAGCAGCAGCTTCTGTGGGAGAAGCAGAAATTCTCCGCCCTTGTAGCTGCAAGAGAAAATAAAGATTGGAGACTTTATTGCCCCTTTCATGAGAAGAAGGGGTCTGGAATTTGGATTGTTATCTCATCTGAAAGTAATGATGCCATTAACATGTTGCATTAATTTTGCACTAATGAAGAGTAGCGTTATGTCAGGAAATGACCTTATATTGACGTAGACAGTGAGCCTTATATCCTGTGTGTGATCCCTCTAGCCTTTAGTTGTCTCTTGTTTTCTATTTAAGTATTTATTCAAATCAACCTTGCGCTGAGTATGAGAAAAGAGGAGTGTAAAGAAATAGATTTATTGTGGCCCAAATCTTATCATTTTGTCTCTTGCTACGATATCATTTGATAGCTGTTTTGTCATATTTTTATGAAGTAGAGTTTGAATTTCAACGTTGTCCAAAGACAAAAATGTTTACTGTTTTATTCTCAGAAATGACACGAGCAAAACCGAGTAGACAATTTAGTAATTTTCTTGTCCATCTGTGAAAGGCTATTCAGAGAAGATCACCACAAAAATCTGAGATCTTAATCTTTTTACTGAGAGATTCAATGATATCAGTGTAATTAGATTGTCCAAGAGAAATGTTGAGTTGTTGAGGGCATATGCTGTTGGAATAAAATACTTCCTAGTAATAAAGTCCACGATGGGAAAGCTCCTATCACTAAGGTCATTAACGGCAAGTTTTGGAGTTTTGAGTAGCCCAGGAAATTTCAATGAGATGCATTAAGTGGTTGCTGAGATCAGTGTGAGACTATTTTATTTGTCACTGTTAAGGAAATCTAAAGACCCCTTGGAGAAGCAGCCATTCAGCAAAACTTCCAGAAACTCTCCTATGCTTTTGTTTTATTTGTACATTTTTAAGTAACCTTAAGTAAGAAAGACAAAAGTTGATAAAAGCAAAAGTTGCTCTTCATATAAGAAAGGCAAGCAAGATGGGTTTTTAAAAGGCCAGCTCTCCATTGAGTCAGCAGGAAGTTATATATCAGCAAGTTTTAATCCAATTGTTATAAATATATTTAATTGGACTTCTACTGTAAATGTAATATTTTTCTTCTGACAGAACATAAGGCATAAGTTACTGTCAACAATTTGTTCTTAGAAAGACTGCCAACCTTGCTACATCCTTAAATATGTATGAATGCTTCTGATCTTTCATTAACATGATTAACACAATTAACAGTGACCTGAATGTTATACAGACTGTGGAATGATTTTTTTCTTTTGTTGTTATCATCTGTTACCTGTGCAAAATTCCTTTCTGCAGGAACAACAGGTAAAAGTTCAGGGAATATTTTCCTGGATAGAAGGGAAAAACAGCTTCACTATGAAAGCAGTGTAACGTTGAAATAAGTTACCCAGAGAAGTGGTAGAATCTCTCTTGCTGGAAATGTTCAAGTCTTGGCTTGACAGGGCTCTGGATAACCTGATCTAAGGCCCTGCTTTCAACAGAACATTGGCTGAGATCACCTCCAGCTCTCCTTCCAACCAAGACCTTTTGATGAGTCTGCAAATCTATATTATGAGCATAATATAGCCTGGGTATGTAGAGGAGCTCTGGAACGCTGTGCTAACTCGTGTTAAATTTGTCAGTGGCGTGTATTGCATAGTGAATTTGATTTAGTGATATGTTCAACAGGAGAGAGTTTCCCCTTTTTTAAGGCATGCAGGTTTTAAGATTCAGGTTCTGGCTTGTTTGTGATGATTAGAGCACGCCAAAAATTTCCTGACTGAATTTCCATGCAGGGAAAACAGAGTTTTGTCAAAAGCTTTCTGAAATGCAATTGTCTGGCAGAAGACAGAGAGATGTTTTGACTTTATCAGAATGATATGATCCTATTAGAATGACCTTTTCAGAAAGAAATGAAATCACTTTATGTTGAAATGCATTTCATATATTGCAGATGACTAAATATATAAAGCTAGAGTGGAGTATTTTTGATTTTATTAAAGAGGAATGGTTTGACTAACTCAAAGTGACACCCAAGTTCTGCAAATAATTTGTCTTTTAAAATCTTTTATTTCCAGTTCAGATTGATAATCTTATTTTTTTCCCCCCCAAATATCACAATTTCCTAAGGAATACACTTCTGAGTATCAGCAAGGTCTAAAGATTTTTATATTTCTTGGAGATTTTATTGTTACTTTGGGTAACCTTTTTCCCGATGTGCTTCTGGGACACGAAACACACATTTGTCCCCTGCAACAGAGTCTCAGTGGCTCTTGAGAAGCTTGTGAGGAGTCTGTGCCCTGCATTAATCAGCTCTGCATGAGACCAGGCTGCCCCCTTTCAAAGAGTGACTTATGGCACAAGCTTTTTCCAAAGTCTCCGAGGATTTCCAGGGAGGACTCGTTTCCTTCAGGCAAAGCAACTCATCTCTCCTGCCAAGGCCTTGGGCCTTGGACTTGTCTGAGGCAATAGGAAGGGAATGAGGAATTACAAAGGCAAGTGGAAGCCCTACTGTCCCTGCTGTCTGCAGAAATCTATGGCCTATTATATTGGAACCAAAGGGAATAAAAATTTCTGGAAAAAAATATACTGCCAAAGAATATTTTAAAGACATCTCAGAGAAGAAGGTAGCCAAGGTGCTATATTTTGTCTAGACATGTTTCCCTGGCACAGCTATAATCTTTCTTAGGTCTATTCAGCAACATGCAGGACTTTTTCTAAAACTTTGTTGCGACAGAGATGTATGAGCTGACAGCTAAATACTGCTCTCCTGCTACATTCAATGCAGTGACAGATCTGACCTGGGAATGTTTGTGTGCTCAGCATCCCGAGCAATATCCCTGTCTGAAAAGCACGGGTGTAACGCTGCTGAAGGAAATGGAGAGGCATCTTCTTACATCATGCCTGAATTTCAAGTGTTTAGTCCTAGTTGGCAATAGCACATACCTGGTTTTTTCCACAGTGGGCAAAATTTGTTAAAGTAAAATATATTTACCAATTTCTGTTAAATTTGCTCACACGTTACATAACTGATTTCTCCTCTAGAGTGGCATCTTCCTCCCACCAGAATTATAAGGAGGGACTATTGTTGTTTTTGGAGAGAAGATAGAGACATAGAATGCAGGTACTACCTAAGCAAAACTAACTCAGGTATGAGAATTGTGCAAACCTCATACTGATGGTGCAGAAGATGCATGCAAAGGACTCCAGCTGAAAGGAGAATGATGGTCTATCAAAAGTGGACAGCCCACTAGGAGAAGAGGCGAGAGAAGACAACATGCAAAGTCAACGCTGCTCTTACTTCAGCATTTCTTTATGAAGCTGCTTCTTTGCTCCTTATCAGCTCCAGGGAGCTACCAACCTGCCTGGCCGTGTGTTCATCATCTCCTGTGAAGCTGCCAAAAGGTCTGCAATGAAATTGCCAGCAAGCAACTTGCCTGATGCAGCCAACTGGTATGAAGCGTTTTCTTTCACGAATACTCCCTCTTCTTACCAGATTTCTTGGCTACCTTTCATTTCTTATTTTTAGACAAGATTTTTTTTTTACAAAGTATTTGCATTTTTTAGACCTCAGGTTTGTGGACAAAAACAAAGATTAATTTGCTAAAGAAATATAAATAATAAACATTTCCTTACATGTTCTCCCAAATTTACATTTTTCTCTCATTCAGAACTTTCAGGATCTATTCCCCAACAGCTGTTATACCAAATGGTAGACTTTTTCAGCTGATGTTTACTTCAGAGCAGGTATGAAACTTATTTATCAAATGGTCAATGAAGTTTGATCCAATGGTTTGTTTTTTAATGTTAAAAAAGCACTTTTTTGGTATTTTCCTGTAAAAATAGAATAGTAATCTTTAATCAGCTAGCTATAAAGAGGGGATCTGTGCCAGAATTCCTGTAGGTCCAGCCCCTGACACAGATTGTGAAAGCATGAGACCAGCATCATTTAAATGTTAGATATTCTGTTATATAATAGACCTGATCATGTCGGTGTTGGGGTTTTGGAGAATTGGGTATAAACGTAACTAACAGCAACAACAAAAATTCTGAAGACAAAATGTTTTTATTGTGATTTAAAATGGTTTTCCTGCGTATTTGATAGTGCTTTGCATGCTCCCCTCATTTGGTGTTTTTCTTCATTGTCTGCCTCTGTGTATGGGCCTCTGTGTATGGGCAGCATAGCTGGGAAGCAGCACCTACACTCCTGAAGAGTTCCAGCAAGTCTCAAATCACCCCGAACTTTCACGTCCAGTCAGCCAATAGTGGCTTTCCTAAATACAAGGGATGTCACTCAGATGCAGACTGAAGTCATGGACCTTTCGAAAAGACTCTCATCTTTATTTTTCCACCTATTACATAACTAGGAAGCCAAGTTAGAAGTATGTGCACTGAGCTCCCTTTATTCTTAATGTTGTAAAAATAAATAAGTAAATAAATAAGGGAAAATGTGCTGTGGCTTTAATATATTCTGATTTGTCTGCACCATAGCTTTCTTTGCTTGGTTTCATTTGCTACAGACAGTTGAAAAATAATGTGGCAGCAGTTGGTGACTTCTCCTAGTCCTGTCATCCTTGTCTTGTCTTCCGGAGCCTCCTCTTCCTCCTGCCCTGCCAGCCTCAGCCCAGAGCCCCTGCCAGAGCCCACACCACATCAGTAGCTAAAAACCATACGGCCTCAAAGACTTTCATATTTGCAGAGATTTCTTTGTAACTTGACTACGCGCAGCCCTTGCCCCATTAATCAACCGCCTCTGTTTGACAAGGGGCAGATTTACGGTACCCTGTTTCTGAAACCAACATGCAATTAAACACAATCCATCAGTTCAGCTGAAGGCTGCAGATACTGCTCGCGAAACCCCTTTCAAATGTCAGTATGTCGAGGCTTCAAGAGGCACGCAGTGAAAACAAAGAAAAGATAGTAGCTTTTCCAAAGCATTTTCAATTAAGAAGACCCAAAGGTTTAATTTTTTTTTTTAAATGAAGCAGCAGGGGGGAGGCAAGAATCTCTTTGTCATTTCCTCTCTAAGCACTCATGTTGGCCCTGGGGTAGAAGTGGGGGTGAAAGGGACATCGAGTGACAAGGTGGTAAGTCACCAAATTTTCGTGGTTTCTGTGGGCGTAATGTCTGCGTTCTCTCCTAGTGGAACAGCAGGAACAGCAGCCCTTAATGCTGTGCTCCTTTGCCGGGGGGAGCAGGGGGGAATATTCCCACTTAATTAATTCCTAACAAAGATGTCCTGCAAACATGGCAAAGTTGCATGCTGAAGTTGCAAACAATTTCCTAAAAAGCTTTGGATCGCTTGATTTCCACAGTATCTCTCCTAGCACGGGACACCAGCAGATTAACAAGTATCTTGTTTTAATGCCACCTTGCTATTGTGTGCAGATTTTCATCCTCAAGGTAATTGCAGTGTTCACATAATGCATTCAAAACATTTTGAAAGTTTTACTCCTCTCTCCACTGTTTATACATTAAGAAATGCTTAGTATTCCTTGAGATTATGCACACTGACAAATGCTATAAACAGCTATAAACATGTGTAAATGCACCTAATTCTGTGTTTCATAGTCAAGGGAAGGCCAGCACTCATTCTCATAACTTTATTTTTCATTACAGCCTCCTCTTCATCCAAATTTCTGGTTTTGATCTGCTGAGGAGGCAGTACCCAAGACTCAAATTAACAAAAGTGACAGGGATCTCTCTCAACAAAATCGGTGTACACTATATGCCATTACAAACCAGTAATGGGCAACCTTGCCAGGACCCGTTTGACTAAGTTTCCTGTGTGGTGCCAGAGTAAAGCAATGAAGAAGTTGTTTCTGTCTCTGAGTTCCCACTAGTCCCATTATTCGAAAAGCAGAGAGTATCTGAAGCTTGGAATGGTTGGTTTTTAGCATGGGACTTTGAAAAACGTGCAGCAGGTACCAGGCTCTGTCTTCCAAAGCCAGCATGGGCACATGTGTCTACGTACCCGTGAGTGCCTCGAACACCACGACTGGCAATCTGCAGCAAGAACCCCATCCTTGTTAATGGTTCCCCATGTGTTGTGTGTTTGGTTCAGTGTCAATATCACTGCTTTTAGGAGCAAGCAGGTTCCATCCCGGACTTGATTGCAACCACTTTACCTCCTGAGAAAAGAGTCTCAGTTTTATTTTAGAACTAATAACTAACTTCCAGTGCAATATAATCTTCTCAAGACAGCTACTGCATTGACCGTATAACCTGAACACTGCAGGGATTTTGGACAAGCTAGATTTTGTATTAGTTTTAAATTTGCAAATTGTTAATTTTATAATGTGTCCCTCAGGTCCCTCGTTAATGAGCAGCTTACAAAAGAGGTTTGCTTGACTCTTTACCACAGCCCTCAATACCCTGGCAGCCTTTGAATCAAGCGTAGCTCTCAGATTTCGGTTTGCCAAATTCTTTTAACATTTTTTTAGTTTTTAGTAATCGACAAATATACATTTCTCCATCTCTCAGACTCAGTCTCAGCAGCTCAGTAAGCATTTGTTGTTTGAAATCAGACTGCGATGAAATCTCTTTATAGTCACTTTACAAAAATATTTTGTTTAAAAAACACTCAACACTTAATTGCAATGAAAATAGCAGCAGCTGGATAGTAGCTAGAAGTCATAAGTCTGAGAAGCAGCTGAAATGGTGGGATGCAGAGGGGCACTTCTAAATCTTCCTCTTACTACGGGAAAGTTTTAACACAGTTGTATTTTGGCAAGCATTGAAAAGGACCTTCTTGAGTAGAGCCTCCTCTGACCGATATCACATGCAGCTCTCACATATACCACTAAGATTATCAGACACCTGAAGACTTCTGTCTAAGTTTTAGCTAGAGTTCTGATGAACATTAAAATATCACTGCCATTGTTGTCATATCTGAATAATGTTTTCCTTTAGTAAAGAAATTCTTCTTTTCTCAGCTCCTCTAATAAGTCTTATTAAAGGACACTATGAAAAAAACTTGCTGGATGACTTGTTTCCCTGAAGGAAGTCTTATGCCTTTGTGTGTATTAAACCTAGCTCTTAACTTGGTTCTAAAACAGGAATTTAATTAAAATAACACAAGCACTCACTAACTTGTTTTATTTTTTGTTTAGACTTTGTTGGAGAAGTTGAGATTCAGAAGATTTGAGAGTTTGGACATGCAAAGTAATGTGTCTGCTACGAGTTCAGCTGGCTCAAAACCTGCGTTTTCAGACCAATTCCTGTCCAGTTTCTCTAGATGAAATTCCTTATATCACAAGACATAAAGATGGGAAGACTTGCCTGAGGAAATTATCTTGAGGTAATCCTCACTTGTCAGCACAGCAGCTACCAGTTTAAATCTGAAATGACTGGCTCTTCAATGTGATCAGCGTAGAACATTTTGTTTTAGATAAAGGGGAAAAGGAATTCATAAAAAACCATAATTGCCACATTGGTGCTGTAAAAGGTACATGTCAAAAGACTAAATTAATGCAAGTCATTGGAGCCTCTTTTAGATAAATTCTTCTCATTAGATGTTTACTTTCAAATTATGCATAGGGACCAGCAGGATACCTGGATGCCTGTGACACTTTTTAGCATTACAAATATAGTGGTATAGACCTGGCACATAATGTAATGAAAATGCCAGTAGTCTCATAAGTCCAAGAGGGTCTGGTCTACCGCTCCTAGTAGCAAAATTATAAATGGTTAAAGAATAAAACACATCTTCTATATTCTTTATCAGCATTTTTTTTTTCAGAGACTATCAGCAACTTGGTTTGTGCTTCTCATATTTAAGTCAAATCTGTAATTTTTCTGGCTTATTAATTTCTTCACCAAGTGCATGACTAAATGCATGGACAGAGTGCATCTGCAGTTAGGGCTAAGATGCACTAGTGCAGTTTGCACTTTTTCCTAAGAGATTTTGTACATCTAAAACTTGTTGCATGTGATTTGAGAGGACCTCATGAAAGAAGGACTGACAGATCCTACCTGCATGTGACTAAAGCACTTTCTGCCTTGTTGATTTGCACAGGTTCCTTATGCAACTCCTACACGGAGAGGCTTCCTTTCTCTTACAGCAGCGCTATAAGAGTCTGGCATTAATTCGGAAATTGCTTGAATACTTGCTTCATGCACAACACTTACCACCAAAATCAAACTGAATGTCAGCCCTATGCCAGATTCAGGGCTTCTGTGGGCATGAGACGGTCTGTGCAAAAGGCTTTCTAGGAAACTTGACTACTCCTGTGTCAGGAAAGACTCAGACACAGAGCCGTGGTGCAGGCGTCTCCTTGAGGCTTACGCGTGCTCAGGGCAAGCCGGACACACCACAGCTCTGGGTTACCTTTCTGGACCTCTCTGCTGATGACAGCTGAGCTTGTGCCAGAGACGTCCCAACGAGGACAAGATCCACAGCAAACACAGCGTATAAACGAATCACTTTTAATAGCTGATGACTAACTCTAGAGGGCATTTTGCTTTTTATTTAACCACCTTCCAAGTTCTGTTTTGTTAATATGCCTTTCTGGACAACATTGTAGACGGCAGGAATCTCTCATCATTTTGGCAATGTGAAAACATGACAGATTAAAAACGTGATTCAGACTAGACCTGGTGATCATCTGTTTGGAGTTTGACCTGAATTCATCTTGGACACATTTCCCCTTCTTTAGATTTCACACACTAAGAGCACTGAATTCTCACCTTCTCTGAGTATTTGGGGAGGAAAAAAACCCAACTTTTTAAATCATTTGCTTCAGTAGAATCAACATTTTGTGTATGCTATGTTTAAAATAAGATGCTTGTTCCTGCCTCCAAGAAGGGGAAAAATAATAAAAAAGAGTACAGCACTACTGGCTAATCACAAAAGCTGCTGAAGTGATGATCAAGGAAGGGATTAACATTGATAATTTTACCTTGTAAGTATAAGATCAATATCAGAAAAAAAAATTAGAAAAGATATTTTCCTTTTGCTGAAGGTTACAAATCATTAGGCTCACAATTTTTTTTAGTCAACACACAGCACAAGAGCAGTAGGAATTCTAAGGTGAAGTCTGGGAATGGAAAAGGACAAGCTTTAGGCTTTAACATAACATTAAAGTGTTCATGCAAAGGAATGAGGATATTTGCTAAGCAGTATTGGATAAAATGGCAAGTGCTTAGCAGCCATATTGGCAATCAATCAATGAAATAAAAAAGGAAGCAGAGAAATATCAGAAAAGAAAGCCTGTAATGATTTCTAATGAGGACAGTATTCAAATATGCTGCAATCTGGTCATGCCTTCACTCCACTGAGGTGCCAAATCTGCCAAAGCTAAACTGCTAAATTACCTTAAACATTTGTTTGAGCAATTGGTGAGTTCATTCCACACCTAAACATGCATATAAGCCAACAGATAAACATTAGTCCCAAGAATAGTTAACTGCTGTATAGCTGAAAGCTGAAAACACAGTGACAGTCCAGTAGGTCTGTTTTCTTTTAGCTTTTTAGTGGAGTCAGAATCATGTTTTACTAGATCAGGTGCACGTTATAGAGGAGACTGAGGGGTTTCTTGAAGTATTCCCACACAAACGTTCCAAAAACCAAAGCAGAAGCCCCCGGCTGTCCTCTGCTCAGCTTCATGCGCTGTCATCAGTGTGTTGATCAGTTTATAGAGACAACTGTCACTGCAGAAGTAAGAAGGGCATGGGTTATTTCCGGAGATCATACTGAAGGTTAAATCAAATTTATAAATTAAAAAAATAAATGAGAGTATTGGGATGTATAAGTGAATATGAATAAATATCCAAGGAAGCTGCATCAATTTACATAGCCCTTGAGCTGCACTTTATTTTGTACCAAATGAGCACACCTACTCCACACATCCAGAGCAAGAATGAAGTGCTGTTATGGTGTCTGGTTGTGTCCATTTGAGTAGAAGAGGGGTAAATTTACAAATAATTGTTTATATTTGTTCAGAGTTTTCATGTGCTGTGAAGATATCTAGCAATAACCCAAATCACAATTTTGACTATACCCAAATAGGGTATTTTAGAATCTCTTCTGATATTTTGGCTATGGAAACTCATCTTGGCAGGAGTCCTGCAGATTGTGCAACAGTTCAGAGAAAGAAGTGAGATTATTACTTCCAAAGTCATTTCTTAAAGTACTTTTTAAAAGTATAGTATTTGGGGACCAGTTCAACACCTACATGGACTACCTGTAAAGGCTGTTTTGAGTCTAATTTTGTGAGCAAAATTATGTCAATGTTTTTCTGCAATTAGCTAAATTTAAAAAATTAAAAAGAAATAAAACAAAAAGCCAATTTACTGATGTCTTCCAGGCGGTGAAATCAGGCCTCAGTGCCAGCCTGAACCAATGCTCTCAGGAGAAATCTCTGTATTTAAGGACTGCAGTTGTCATGTTGTAGTGTTTGAAAATGCTCCCCATATGTGCTTTAAATCACTTTTTCAAGCAATTTTGTGAACTTCTGGCCATGTCCCTGTATTTCACCCTATTGTTAGATTTTTCCTCCCATTTGTATATGTCTTTCCCCTGGTAAAGCTATTTTTACCTTTACCAATACGTCGAATGAGAATGACCTGCCTGGCACACTGCTACAAAGCTACATCCATTCCAAATTTTTTTGCCAGGCTGTGAAACCAGAACGAAGTGGCTTTGAAAATGGATGCTTGCTAATAGAATCATTAATAGTGTTTTATGACACTTAGGTTTTGGGGAGTCTTTCATTTTTCCAGGCTGCAATTGCTTTGCCAATACTTTGCTATTGTCTTGAAATACAAATTTTCAATGCCAGAGAGCAGTGCAACAATAATAATGAAGGCTCAAAGTCTTTAAAGCACAGTATAAGGCAAACCATCTATCAAATTATGCAATAGAGAGATGATGTTGAACACTCTGATGCTCAACAGCTGTACCTTTCTGTAAGTCGGGAAGAATTCCAGAGAAATATTCCTTGAACGGAGTATTCCTAGAGAGAAATATGTAGCTACTTTGAGACTTTTGACATAAACATCCAAGTGGGGAGAAGGCATGGGAAAACAGAGACCATGAACGCCGCCTATTTGACATTTATCTGTGGCTGACCTCTCAGAAATACTTTTTATGAAAAAAAACCTTTAGTGTTTTTGAGTTTAATGAATATCTTGTCCTGTATCAGGCACTTTTCAGGAGAAGCCAATAATCCCCTGGTCTGCTAAAACAAAACCCAGTAGAAAAAGATTTAAGGTCTTCTCATCAAGCCCGCTAGACTGTAGTTAATGTGACAATACTCTCACTTGAGGCACTCATCAGGCAACTGAATGAGCTTCAAAATTCATGGTTTCTGTGGTTTAATACAGCTTAATTTTTCACTTAGAGCTAGAGTTAGTTTACCACTTTATTTTAGATTATAAAACTAATACACAAAAGCAATTTGAAAAATAAAAGCTACTATGAAGCAACTCATGCAATAAAAAGAAATTGTGATAAAGTATTATAAAACAATAATATGTTAAAAGCTATTATAAAGCCATTAACAAATAGAATCCTAATACATTTCTGTGACATATAATTATAACTATCATTGGAGCTATTATAATTCTAGGGTAAGAAGCAGTCAGTAGATCTCATGCTCCATCCAGCAGTGTGGTACACCCCCCATCAGGTAAATATGGCTCTTTCCAAATATTTCCTGGTATTTCACACCCTAGAGATGGCCATAAGGTATCTAAAGCAGGACTTGGGAAGCATTAGGTAGCTGAGCAGAGCTGCAGGTGTGAAGAGCCTTTGCAGAAACCATCTGTGCAGAGCTGATTGATTGCTATTAAAGCTGAGCAGGTGAGGGAGGTTAGTGTGTTTTGTGCTTCAGGACTGCTGCAGCTTGGCAGGACAGGATGGCTTGGCTTTGGCCTGATGGAGGAGCATCTCCGTCTGTGATGGTAATGCTACCCATGTGCTTGGGATATTCTGGGAGGGTGCGAAGTGCTGGTGGCTCTCAGGGAGTTGGGGCAGAGGAGCTTGTTGTTTTGGCTGAATTTTCAATGTGATTTTTAAGCTAGATAAAGCAGCAAGGCTCTAGAGAGGATTAACAGGGTCATGTGCTTCTCCTTCCCTTTGCTGCTGTATCCTGTGTGTCAGCACCAGGGCCTGCAAGGCTGTGGGTGACCCTGTTAGGGATTGGATATTTCTTTCTGTCTTACTATAATGAAGCCTGCTGTTTGCATCCATGATTCCTCCTTTTCTCTAAAGAGAGAGAACTGTGTGCCCAGCTGGGCTGCAAGGTGAAGCATGTGTCTTTCCAAATGCCAGGGCATTCCCAGGTTACTCTGGGCAGGAGAGGGTTGGAGCTGGGGGTAAACTGACAAAAAACCCAACCACCCTATTCATCTTCAATGTTGTCAAATACTTGACATGTTGCTTCATACAGGATCTAGTAAAATGCGACTGTATGAATTGTATGGGTACAAAAATTAACATTACAGAGTTGATAAATCATGCAAGGAATTTGGTATCTGTGTGTTTAATCTAAATTTGTTAACACTGGCAAGATAAAGGTCATTTTGACTTCATGCCGACTCTTGAAACTGGGAAGCTGTTCAGAAATTTGAGGTTTCTTCATCCAGCTGTGTACATGTGCCTTGTTATCTAATACTTTAATTGCTAACAAAACATCGGGCAGCAGAGAATATACTGTTCTGTGTCAATATTTAAGCAGGACTTTACTTATGGCTCAAGTTTATTCACCTTGGAGAGAGAATTTTTGACTCACTTGACTAATTAGACAAAGAAAAAGCAGGGTTTAAACTTGCTCTTGTGGTCTGTTCTTACTATAGACAAATAGAAAAAATATGCCAGCTATTTTTGCCATGCCTGCCTTTTTCAGGGTTTTTTCAAGGTTCAGGAATTGTTGAGACCTCACAAGGATTCTGAGACTTTTCTCCTTCCCCCTTCCCCTGAGACAAGTTACACAAATATCCCCCAGAAATAATCCAGATAGTTTAAACACTTAGAATTCTTCCACAAAGGAAATTTACCAATGGAATTGTGTGTCTGCCCCTTTTCACCATTCCTTTGGAAGTTGAGGGCGTAGAGGAAGTCTTCTGTAGGCTTGAGGGGAGTTGAGGAGGAAAAGGCAAAGCCAATTGGGTTTAGATACAAAAATTGCCAGTCCTGTCGTCTTCTGTCACATTCCTGGTGGTGTCTTCCCAAAGATCTAGTCCTTTAAGATCTAGTACAGCCAAAGTCTTCAGTAACTTGCATGGTTTGATTGCTCCTTGATGCTTCCTGCTATATGTTGTGAGTTGATCGTACTTCAAAGCTTTCCTTTTCATTCCAATTTTATCCTTGTATCTACTTCTTGCCTTTTCCGTGATGCTTGAAATAAATATCTGGTGAAATAAGCCCCCTATAAAAAGATCCAAAAGAGATGGTCTATATAGGGTGCCTTTGTCCAAGGAAGTCAGCATTGCAAACCAAACGTAGTTTATAGCTGCACTGTACATCACAGGACCATAGAAACTAAGAACATGGGTGCCAGAGTGCTGCTCTTAATATGAATCTCCTTAGTAGTTTAAGACCTGGCTTATGGCCATAAAAGCTGTTTTAAGCAGAAGAAATGCATAAAGAGCATGTGCACCATAATTTAAAGATACAGGAAGAGAAGAAAAAGGGGCAGCAATCTTTGAAGGAAGAACTTTCTCTGGAAGATGTATGTGCGTGTCATGCACTTAATAAAAGTGCCAATTCTGTTTCTGACCAGGCATGTTAGGGAAACAGACTGGAACTTCTCCACAGATTCCCTGGAATGAATAGGGCACTAAATAGCCTATGGGGGAAAATTTGGTAGACCTATTACTCTGACTGAGGCTCTGAGATCTAAATGATGATTATAATGTGTGGAAATATGGAGAAGTAGAGAGAGTATGAGCAAGCTGAAGGTTATGTAAAGATCAGTATTGTTCAGCCTGTTCCTAAAAAGCCAGTTTTGCACTTTCTTTCCAGAAAGATTTAAAAAATTAAGCTGTGTCAGTTTCAAGCTGTGACAAATTTCAGCATGATCTTTGTTTGCCAAACAGGAGAATTTATTTTGCATTCCATTTCTGATTTGTATTTTCACATAGTTCTGAGCAGTTTTTGCTTACAAAGGTACTGTTTAGCAACGGTGCACTCTTATAGCAAGATGAAGATGTAGAATATGCTGTGTAGTTGGTACAACTAAAATGTTATCCCTTTTGAGAATAAAACATCCTATGGTAGTTGTAGGAATCTCCACATCCATCCTTGCACAATTTTTCAACTTTTGTCACCTGACAAGGTGCAATGCTAATGTCTAATTGACAGTAACTTCAACAGAATATCTTGAGAGATTTTTTAACTTGACAAGCCAATAGAGAATTCAATGTGGCAATTCCAGTATTGTATCAATTTTTATTCTTGGAGGGGGGAAAAAAAAGTGACAAGGTCTTTCTCTTTTTGGAGTAGTATACTTGCTTCTTGTCAAGCAATGCCATAAAATTCCCTTATTTTCTATGCTATCTCTACAGGCTGTTCTCCAGTTGAAGTCATGTTGTTCTACCTTTCCTCAGTAATGTTCAGAAAATATGAGACTCTCTTTGTGACAGCTTCATACTTCTTTCTCCAAATAACAGATCTGATTGCAGTCCCTGCAGGTACAGGATCCTCTTCTCTTCTAAAGCACTGCTCTTTATCTATCCTGTGTATTACAAGCCATTTTTTGATAGTGTATTCCAGATAATGGATTTAAAAGAAATGGTTTAACTTACATAGTCTATCGCGTAAAGTTAAAATTCTGCCAAAATTTATGTTTCCTTGAGACTTTAATCATCTACCTTTGCATTTCATTGCTGTTTTGGCAGACTAGAGAAAGGAAATTGAGATTTTTAACAATTTCTGTATCAACATGAATTGAAGAGAATATGATGAGACAAATAAAAAGGCTTTTCAAACTCGGAGATGATCTGCTTGTCAAGAGCCAGAAGCAGAAACTTTTCGCAAACATCAGAAGTGGGAGATGTTTTCTGAGGCTTGTTAGGATCCTTTATAATGACAGTTTTTATATGACACAAGTAAACAACATGCTCACATTTAAAGCATGTCTTGCCTAATGCATCTTACCTACCCAGTGTCCCACTCCAACAGGCCTGCGTCCTGCAAGACTTTGTGGGGCCTGATAAGTAACTAACCTGGTATGCAATTTACCTAGGTAATTTGTCTGCATATCCTATCCTAGGCTGTGTTTCCTTCTGTAGATATGCACTGCACTATTACTGATTTTAGCCTTGCTGCTTAATATCACAAGCAGAACTGTGGCCAAATGCTTCGTTATCAGTAAGGTCTGTTCTCTCCCAATTCATCCTGTGCAAAGCAATGGTAGAGCTGCTAATCAAGAAAGGGGCTGTTTGTCATTAATATCCACTCTACTTCAAGCTTATTTAAGTGCTGGAAACCTCAGAAGCGGCTATGCCAGTTGCTCATAATGCACTCTTTGTTTTCTGCTTGGCTTATCTCTAAGTGCAACGCGACCTTAAGGCAGCACACCCACTGCCGCGTGTTTTCCTTGGAGTCGGCAGCGTGCGCTCTCGCTCGTGCTGTTGCAAGCAGAAATGAACTGTTTGTTATGAGAGCAGGAGGCATGGGGGCTGGAAATGCGGGGATGCAGGAAATTGCACCGAGCTTTCAAGGTTGGAGATGCAAGTTGAACTGTGCAGCTTGGACACTTGCTGGTTTGAAACCATACAGCTGGAATCAGAAAGCCTGAGTTGCTAGTACAGGAATCCTGAACTTGACTTGTTTGATGGATGGCTTTTTAAGGCTGGTACACCTTGTGTTATGAGCAAACTTGGTCTTTAGTTCAGCAGCTAGACTGGAACTAACCGTCGTTCAAATGCTTTTGTAATGAGAGCATCTCACTTGCTTTTAATAGTTACTCTTTGTAAAAGGCGTGCTGCTTTTTTCCTCATCCTGCAACATTTCTTCTTTTACAGCATTTCTAAAACTGATGTTATCGCTGTTTTGCTGAATATATAATCCTGTTTCCTTTGCAACTCTTTTCATCTTTCTTTAACTGTTCTAAACTGGTTATTAACAGGCATTAAACCTATTAGTAAGAAGACTTAAGCTCCCTACAAGGCTGGCTTGGGATGATGTGTACATAGGACATATCTAATGTATACTCTGAAACTATTTTATATTGTTACTAGAAACAGCAAAAAGTATGGTATAGCCAAACATTAGTCACAATGAATGGAAAAACAATCCAGTTGTTCCCTGTAATGCTTATGAGCTGTTTAGAGCTGAGTGAGGAATCTATCAACTAAATTAATTGGTCTGTTTGACTTTTCATTCTTGGGAATGTTATTGGGGAGATTTTTTTTTCATCAGAACTCCTTTCACATGAATTATTGATTTTTAAAATTATTTTTGTTTAGAGATTGCCTCTTAAATCTAAATCTTAAACCTCTCTTCAATCCCACTTTCATAGTGCCTTAATATTTGTCGTGTTTTCCAACTAAAAAGTCTTGATGGAATAAAAAATGGATGTATGCTCCTAGTATCTCCTACCTCTTCATTTTTTGTGGTAAGAGAAAGTAATAAAAGAACAGAGAGGAGAAACTTGAAACCAGAACGTGGAAAAACAACTTTTTTTTTTTTTTTTTTTTTTTTTGACTCTTCAGAAGCTAGGTTGAAGTATTTCCAACTGAAATTGAATATTTCAGTCTCAAATTGGCAGAATGGTGCTATCCACAAGTCCTATTCCCTTAGTTATCTACAGATCCTGTGTGGACCAACCCTTGTATACATGCTGGGTCTTGTTAACCTCAGTGAAAACCTGCTCAATCCAGGAGTTTGTGGTTTGGCAGAAGGGCCTCCAGCTGCAGGTGTATGTGTGTACTGCACATCTGAATGTGAACCGTACTTTTGTACCTCTGCTTTGGAAAAGGAGTAGACCACGAGAATGGTGGGTTGTAGGGTGGCCATCTAATTTCTTAAAGAGAAGTTTTGTATACGTAGTGATGTAAGGAGCATAAGAGTGGTTGTAATACTGGCTTTAGGTTTAGAAGGAATTGAGCTGTGGGTCCAGATGGGCAACTTCAACACACTCACGTGGATTTTGTTCATCTTTACTTGTTTTCCTCTACAAGTGATTGTTTTTTTTCCTTTGATGTGGTTTTCCACTCAGACCAATATAGAAATAAATATTTTTGCTGTACTGACTTCATAGACTAAATGAAAGATCAAGTAAAAGGCATGCTATTAAAATATCCCCAATTAATCTCTCCATTTCATTTTCTGCTTGAAATTACATATCTGCTGAAGAACCTTATGCATCAGGGCCTAGTTTTGGCTTTGCATTTCAGACTGTTTCACAAGCACTAACCAGCTGGCCTAAGGCTTATAAACAGCTTTGAGTACCAGCTACGTGCTTTGTTAGAAGAGCATCTATCACAACAACGTCAGGGATGCAACAGGGTGGTTCATCACATCTTCTTTCTCTAAACACTTGTGTGTACTCATGCCTAGACAATTGGCTCATTAGAACAAGAGAACAAATCCAAGCTTTCAAGTCTTTTATTTTTATAGCTCCATTTTGTAATTGGACATCACAATCTTTTTCATAAGAGCCATAAAACAAGTTTTCTCATGAGAATGGGGGGAAAAAAGAGGCAAGTACACTGTCCTCCACTGAAGAACTGCGAATTTCCAGTTTAGTGCAAACTGAAGGGGGAAAGGGGGACCTAGCAGTAAATCATCTGTGCAGGACTCGGACATAAAGTTACTTGAGCAGCCGTAACCGCCGGGATTGTTTGGATGACTTATTCCCAAACAGAGGTGCTGGAGGAAAGTTTATAATACAGCTGTGAACTTTTGCTGTCTCTTATGTCATTGTTTACATTAAGCAATATGTGCTGCAGCAGCAACATCCTTGCAATTCAAAGGTGACACTTTCCTCTCCAGCTTTGTTCTGAGATGTTCCCATCCAAGCAGAGGAGCCAGAAACCTGTATTTGTCTTAGTAGTGGTGCACACTGGTCATTTCTTTATAGAGAACATGAAACTGGCAGGAGAGCCTGGTCTGATGGTTGCAATGATGGGTGACTCTGAATAACCTTCCAGTTGCACCAACCAAGCCTGCCAGCCTTTTACACTAAATCATTGAAACATCTCCGTTAGCCTAATGTTGAAATTTTACACCTTATTTGATCAAATTTTGTTGATCTAAATAGTTTTATCATTTACCTGCCTATTGCAGATGGAGGGACTGTTTTCACTAGTAGAAAACACATTTATTCACTCTGCAGTTGTCTGGAAGACCATCCAAGGAGGCCTTGGGGAGCAGATCCCAGTAATGTATGCATGCAGAGGTGTGGTTAATGTGAGCGGGTCATCACTGATTGGAAAATCTATGCAAATACTGTGATAGTGTGAGGAAAATGCTTTCCTATTACATATTTTCTGACCTAAGACAATTGATGAATTGAGATGCTAAATGTCTCTTAAATACATATTTTAGATGAATAACTTGCAAACTTATTAGGAGAATTTTGGAGCAGTCATGCAAACAGTGGTTTGGGGTTTTGAGAAACTAGCTGTTAATTAAGATTGTGCTCCTCTTTTTTTTCCTGAAATGCTACTTTTCATTCTGTGTGCTCTATTATAAGAAAGAAAAAAAACCAAAAAAAACGCAGTATCCGCAGACCTCTGACTAACACAGAAGAGATGCATATCTTGCAGATTAAATGGAATCAGGCTGTCAGACTGACTTGTCTGTGTCTTGAATTTCTTAATAGTAGAAAATATGTCCATTAAAAAATCTTAGACCAGACCCTTCTCCCCTTAATCTAAGGTATGATTAGTGCTTAATGGACCTTGAAAAGCGCCTTTACTTATAATTGCCACAGGTTGGTCTTGTTTAGATACAATCTCCAGTTTTTTGTTTTCTCTTGAAATAAAACCTAAAGCAATGGGGAGCATATTTCATAAGTTTGTACATACATGCTACCTGTTTTTCTGACAATTTTTTTTTGGAGAGTGATGCATTGTATGTATTTATATAACTTCTATGCAAAAACAATGGACTTCTTTATGCTGGCAGTACTGATAACACAGTATGAGTTACACGAGTATACCAGGGTATCAGATGCCAAGAAAAATTTTTCTTGGAGGAGAACATGTGAATCTGGGACAGTTGCTCTGCACCTGGAGAGGTGCAGTCACAACAAGAGATAGTGAATGTGAGCACTGTATTTAGCAACAGAAAGAGCTCAGAAGCCTGCAGAACGTGAGCCTCCATGTGTCAAAACTAGTATCTTTTTTTTTTTGAAATCCAAGGATAAAATTGTCAAGCATACTTTTTAAAGAAAATTAACCCAGACAGGCAATGGTCTTTAGTGCAGCAGCACTACTTTTGTGGAAATAATCCAGCATGGGTCAGACTTTAGGAAAAAAATGTTTAAGTTGTGACAGTGTGGCTACATATTGTGTGCAATTGCATAAACTTGCTAAAGATCCATCTTCCAAACAGCAAAGAGATGAAGCTTATTGAGTTGGTTGATAATCTTGTTGGATAAGATAAACAGTCATTACATTTATTAACGCTGTTGAATCTCTAACCATAAAGTAGCAGTGCCCGTGTTAAACTCCTGACTGATATATCTTGGGAATGGATTAGTGGGAAGCTTTGCATTAGGATGTGATGCCCATGTGGAGGAAAGCTTCCCAAAAGTGCAGATTCATTTACACTGCTAATATAGTTGGAACTGTTTTCTGTTATATTATTGATGGCATTATAATAATGTTATGTCATTTCTGTTTTCTGCTGGGGTTGTGCCTCTGTTTCTTCAGGTAACATAGAAATTTAAGCAAGCCTATGGATGGGTGATATCCATTTTGACATGGGTGTCTGTCAAAACTGGGACAAGATGTAATAATCTCCAGAGTCCACCCTAGTTGCTTAAATAGAAGACATTATTCAAAACAATAAAATATTTTAAAAATAATGCTCAAACTTCAACATACAATAGCTGCTCACCTGGGTTTTGTCACTTTCAGATATGCTAGTTTTCTAGTAATTACAATCCCCAGGGCTGGATGCCATCTGTTTTCCACAGTTCTCATCATCTTAGTATCTAAAACCCACCTCTAATGGGATTTAAGTGCCTATAAAGTCTGGATTTACATGCTCATCTCATTATTAACACATTCAAAGCAATTCCTTTGATTTTTCAAACCTCTTTTGAAATATAGCTGGTGTGATGGCCTTTGTTTTCCCTGAAATATGTTCACATCCTGAAAGATAACTTAATAGGATGAGATTCCTTCTCAATTATGTATTTAATACATGAATCAAAAGGCTAGTACTCAAACAGGGATTCCTAAGTTGTCTTTTTTTTTCCTCTCTTCACTAAGCAAATTAAGTGGAGGGACTGGGCCAACAAAGTTTGTTCTCTATGAACTGGCAGGTAAAAATGCATAGAAGAAAGAGGAAATTTAAAATGTCACTTGACTTGAATGGAGTAATAGAAAATAAAGTACAGTTAAAAAAAAACCAATCTGTGGAGGTTATGGGAATCTAAAAGCCAAAGAATTAGTGGATGCAATAGATTTCTAGTAGAAATAATGGTAAATAAATGACAGCCACAAAACAATGAGACAGTGAGAGAAGGATGATGCAAAGCTATTGAAGACCTGAGCCCTTTCATTCTCTGGATCCCTCCTTTTGTGTCTAGAGCCTCTCGTGTGTCTCCTGTTACCCACTAGTTCTTCTGTCTTCCAAACACTCTTCATAATGAACCCTGTCATTAATATTTACGGCTAAAATAGAGAACAGTCATACATATCTTGCTGATGCTTGGTAGTACTTGAAATAGTGATGACTAAGCCTGATATTGTATAGATACACATCTTCTTTGGAAGAGAAGAGGGTAATATAAGTGTGATTTAGTTAGTAGTTTGCTGTCCCTGAAGTATCTAGCACGGGACAGAGAAAAGTTCACAGCAAATTGCTTGGTACTACTTGGGACCACAAATAAGAGTATGGATATAACGCCCAAGCATAAATTCAGGGGTGGGGCCTGAAAAGATGCACGTTCAAGTCCCTCAAATGTGTTTATTGAAAAAACAACAACAAAAAAACTAGAATGAAATGCATAAATGTATCAGTGAAGACTTCTGGTGGATATTTAGGGATATCCTTTCTATGTCTGAAAAGAAAACATGGAATGGCCCACTGGATAGATATTTATGAGTGTCTATCTAGGTATTTGTGTATACACTTGTATTTCAGCTGGTAATGAAAAATATTTGGTTTTCTCGGTATTTTAAGTGTTTTTTGCACTCAGAATATCATGCTGTTTTAAAACTAATACTTAAATTGTTTACACATAAAATCTTCCGGCTTATCAGTAATTTATTTCCACTACTTGCTGAAAAATTCAAAAAATGTACAACTAACTATTCATACAACCAATGTTATCTGGTAAGATATCAAGAAGAAAAGCTCTTCTCTGCCTTCCCCAACATATGAAAAACAGACCAAGTATCCTAATAACTTTTTACCATAATCACAGGCCCTGACTTTTAGCTAACAATTCAGTTCAGTGCAGCTTCTTAAGAGGTATCTGTAACATTATCTGCATTTAATAAGTACCAATCCAAAGAATTAGGGTGGCTAAATGGGATCTGGTAGTCAAGAAATTGGACTCTTTCTGTGCTTCCTAAGCTCTGAGTAGTTCTCTGATGCGTGTAGATGCATTAAATCTGTGCATCCTGGGTCCTGTGTGCTAGCTGTGGTTTGGTTAGTATATTTTTATTACTCATAGCAACACCAGGCACAAAGAAATCAACTCAAACAGAAGGTTAATTTGGATGATATTGAACTATCAAAAATAAAAATTCAGCAAATTGCTTTTGCTAAAATGTCAAAAGTTGATTTTCCAAATGAAAGAAATCTACAGGCTGACTCTGCCACTCAGTAGATGCCTTCATAGGGCATGAATACTCAGAGAAGATGCGGCCCTGAACATACAGGGCTGTTTGGAGGTGAGCGCTGAATGCAGCAGGTCTCCTTGCAATGCCCAACCTGAATGGTTTTGCCTCCTTAAAGGAGAGGAAAGAAAAAAAAAAAGGCATCCTGGATGCCCCATGGAAAGATTGGAAGAGCTTCACTGTCTTCATTCTTGTTCTTATGCCCAAAACTGTACCAAATCATACGTTTGTCTGCTGCGCTTGTAACTTTCTGGATCGAGATGCTGTTCAGCTCAGATTGCAGAGAGCAGCGTGCTATGCTCGGTGGGGAGAAACTTGCAGGACTTGTATTTGGGAGCAATAGCTCCAGCTTTACTGTGCTTGGAAATAATGGAAATAATTTTCACTGGTTGCTAATTACTGTGCTTCCTGTATTTATTAGTTTCTCTTCCCCCCCCCCCCCCCATTTCTAATACCTCCCTTGCTACTTGAGATTTCTTGACAATTTCAGCAGACAGACTCAGGAGGCAAAGGGGCTAATCTGTAAGAGAAAAAGATCCATACACTACCTTACAGAGCAGAGTAGCTGCTAGTTAGTGTTTAAGTAACTTAGATTTTTGACTCAACTCTCTGTTTATTGTTCATTATTTATCATTGCAATGGTTGCTGCAAACAAAATAGTTTATTCTTTGTCACGCGTCTGATGAATAAATGTGGCACAAGGCAGGTTAAAAGCCCTGTGTCTTATGCAGCGTTTCAATGTGCAGAGTGGCTGCATGTTAAAGATCAGTTCTTTGGGGTAGTGACACCCTTTCTGGGCTCTTGCATTTAATTTACTGTTAGCTATGTGCCTGAATGATATGTATCTATATACACATATAGAGATATATGTTTCACCTGTGTAAAAGACAATCCACTGCTCTTTTAAGAGGCAGTTAACACTTGCTGTGCTGAGGGAATAATTTTCCCAATGACATCCCAGGCTGCACGCGCCTGCAGAGCCCGTCGGACCTTATAAGGCTGGCACCGCTGCGGACAGGAAGAGGTCACATGCATTTCCAACTCGTAATCCGCCCGATGAGAGATTATTGAGGGTGAAAGAAGCATTTGCTTCATTCCTGCTTTTCTTCGCTCGTCCTCCCTTGCAGGACAATTTCCTAAACAATCTTGATGAGGGGGGGGAAAAAAAAAGGAAAAAAAACCCAAAGTGTTTATTACAACCCGCTTTGAACTGCTCGCGGCTGCAGAGCAAGCAGAGCGTGGAGGCCCTCGCTCAGAGCCTGCGTGTGCCAAAAATGCTCTCCCCAGCTCCAGGTTGAGCTACAGGAGCAGGGCAGCGAGGGAGCAGCGTTAATAAAAACACTGCAAATGAAACGTTAGCACGGGGTGCTGAAAGAGCTCAATTTTATTTTGTTTTCACACATTAGGTTTTGCTTAAAGCAGACAAGTACCAGGGAGAGCGTTCTGAAAAGGGGCTTTGTATAGGAGCTGGACTTCTATCCATCAGATTTGTCATTTCAGGAATGTGGCCAGATGTATTGACTTACTAGCAATTGCATTGGTGCCATCTGGCCTGCTGGAGGCTGTGTTAAAGATGGAAAAAAATGAACAGAAAGAAATGAAATTTGTTCGTCGTCCCATTACTCTGGCTGCTTATTTTAAGAGGGGAGAAAAATGTAACTTTTGGCAGGGGGCGTACTGCTTGAAAACAAAATATAAGATTTTTGAGGACCACAAGTTTCAAAATCGAGCACTGATGTTTATATGCAGACTTGAAAGCTGGGCCCCACGGTTGTCATTTTGCATATTTTTTCAAGGGAATAGTGCTTTCAATTCCTACTGTTCTGAATCAAACTCCTACTGCCCCAACCGCTGCCTGATCCTCTGCTGCTCAACTTGCTCATTCTCAGTTCTTAATTTCACTTTAGCTCTCTAAATCTTCTCCTCTCAGTAACTGAGGTCTGTTTGTGGTGTATTTGGATCTATTTTCCTGTGATTTTGTGTATTTTTCTTTGCTTTTGGTTTCTTCCATTGCTGACCTTTGAATACCTGTATAACTTTTCAAACTCTAATATAGTGCTGTCTGAACAGAGCAGCTGTGCCATCAGTACATCAGCAGCAACAATACATTACTTGAAACCCAGTGTACTTTTTTAATGAATAACTGATAGGTCTCAAGTATTTCCATATCTTTCATTCAACAAGATATTTTTCTTCATATTTGTAGGATCAGGGCTAGTGTTACCATTTACTGTCACAATAAGAATAAAGCTTTTTTCATTATAGCAGTGCATTATGTTTGTAGGGAGTGAAACGTTCTTCATCTTCCTTGAAATATGCCTTTAAATATACCTATATTCATACTTAAATATATAATTATTCTTTCTGACTCAAAGGCTGCAGGCTGACATCTTTCTGGGAAGTGATTGTATTGCAAGAGAAAAACACGGGCCCGAAGCATCTCCCACTGAAACCAGTGAGAACGCTTTGAATGTTGGATTGGTTCCTGTAAGAGGCTGTAAAGTAAATCCTAGGCATTTTAAGTATTTGTTGATGATCAAAAGAAGGATTTTTTTTATCACTTGAAAAGTAAAACAATCTATATGCTAAACTAGACATTATTATAATGTCTTCAGTATTCCTTCACAGACATACCCAATTTATTGCCCTACCAATTGTTTAAGATGAATGACAAAACCCAGAAGACAAAAACTGAAAGAGCTTTTTCTGTCCTACTTTTTCCCCCACTTTTCTTATTTCTTGCCATTTAAGATAGAAAACTCTTCAGGGTGGGGAACTTGGGCCTCTGCAAAATGTTGAACTACTTGCGGGTGAAGTCACGGCTTTTGAGCTCCCAAACACACATGAGAAGTATACATGATAGTTTTAGGATTTCTACAACCATGAAACCACCACGCTAGAGCCCTGCCAGGGTCTTCACTATTTTTTGTTGCTGTTGCTTTTCTTTCAATCCAGCAAGATGAGAAATACTGGCACCAATACTGGAAAAGTTTACAGTCACTAAATAATCTTAAATGAAGATGTAATGCTCTTAGTCATAGCAAGTCATCCAGACTTGTAACCCGCATTAAAGATGGGAGAAAGGTTTCTGTCCTCACAAATGTCTGAATCATTTCAGAAACTTAACTGTTAATAGCATATTTATATTTGCTTATGAGGCTCAAGGCTGGTTATCCCAGGAAGTGGCCTGCATAGGTGCATGACGAAGCTCTTCCATTGGACAGCTAAGGAGTGCAAAGGATTTACTTTGTTATAGGGTAAAAATGTATCATTCTTTTTATAATCTACAGTAGTAATGTCTGCCTTTTTTTCTTTAATGCCTTAATTATAGGATTTATATGGTCCTCATTTTGCAAATGCAGAATGTTAGCGTGACTATTGTTAATATTGTGTTTATAAGCAGGTAAATGGGAGTGCTCCAACATATGACACATAGGACAAAAGGCTCTCCTGGCCAGGAACTGTGTGCACAGCATAACAGTAAGAGCACAAAATGGTCTGGGGGAAAAAGGAAACAGGGCCATTTGTCTACAGGGAGTTTCTGCTCATGCAGAGGTTGTCATTAGATATTGGCAGCCCCCTTAGGAAGAGAAACTCCAAACCCCATGAATGTGCTTTTGAGGGAAAGGCAGCAAGCTTCAGGTCTGATGGTTTAAAGAAAGCATGACAGGGTGACGGATTCACATAAAAGGCTGCAGACACTTTTTGGGGAGTAATTTTGCTGTCCACATTTTCACTCTTAGCCAGATGAGCTGGACCCTAGTAACTCTTGCTTGAAATTAGAAGATCTTTGGAAGGATATTTTGTTTTCATATTTATTCTGTGAAAGTGCATGAAGAGTGCGTTTATGCACATATACATGCCTCTATATATAGCATATGTGTATTAATCTTAAGGGTGACAAGCATCTCAGAGATGTTTTAAATTTGAAATGTGCTGCATAACTCTAGCCCCTCAGCCCCACTTTTTCTATAGTGCTAATGAAAATAGAAAAATAGGAGTTAGAATAAATTAATAAAGGTTATTAATCTATTGATAAGAATATAAAATAAAACTTTTTATTATATGTTTATTTTTCATATATTATAAGCACACTCACCTACTTTTTCTGTGTTTATTAGTGATCTAGTATCCATAGAGATAAAACTGAAGTAAGAAAGGAAAATGAAAACAGGAAAACAGTTTTCTTATTATATAGAGTGGTTTATTCTTTCCTTTCCTTTTAATGCTCTTCTAGCACCTGCATAAAGGTGGTAATAATGAGTGGCATTTGCTGGTCTCTGGAAGAAATGGATACCATCTCATCAGTCTTTACTTTTGGGAATTAGGTGGGATGTTAATGCAGCTTTTATATTGATGTATATCTTCAATTTCTTTTACAATAGAATGTTTGAGAACAGCACATGGGAAAATTTAACTTTTTGGAGAAAGCAGCTTAACATATATCCATTGCAGTAGCACAGCATATTTATGTTAATATTTAGCTCAAACATGGTTCTTTAGTAGCAATAGACCTCTCTGAAACCCACGTATAGTTTTATGAACGAGGACAATATTTTGTCAATCCTCTTATTAACGCATACAGGGCACTGGTAGTGACATAAGGTATGTTAAGGATAAAGAATACTTTTTCAAGGAGTAAAAGTGTAAGCAACAATTTTTAAGTCGTCTTTGGTGAAGAAGGATCTGCCCTTATACCCAAGACTTTTATGATTTCTAAATGAAAGAAACTCTCTTTAGCCAAGTTCATGGGGACTTGATAGCTCCATTATAGGAGTCTTTTATGCAGTACTCCCCAGAGGGCTGATAAGACAGTCATCTGCTGTTCAGCAGGCAAAACCAGACAAACTATAGTAGCTTTCAAAATTAAAGTCCTTGTATAGGTGACAACAGAAGCAAAGGTCAGGCAAAATAGCTAGAGCCAAACAGCATTTTCAGGATTGAACATTTCTTGCAAACATGTTTTCCACAGGGACCTGTTGCAGCTTGTACTTTATCTGTGCCTGTTGGTATTCTGCATATGCAGAGAGCATTCTGATATTTGAGACAGCTGCAGTCTTTCCTTCTGAAGTTCAGGATTTTATGTTATTAACTGGGTTGTTATGCATAGTTGTTATAACCCCCCAAAAAGAATCTTTTAAAGAGACTCCTTCATTAACTAACCACTCTAAGTGCATTTGATATGCATGCACACTAGTACTTTTTCTCTCAGGAAATCTAGTTCTTCTGTGTGAGGGTTTTTTTTTTCTTTTTTCTTTTATTCCAATCTGATAGTTTCAGAATGTCTGTATAAAGCACAAAGCCAAACTTAATTTTAAAAGTAAGGTAATGTGATGATGCACACAGAGACCAATGGGGCACGTGTGTGCACATAAACACAGGAGTATCATATGGAAGCCCTTAATGAAATCCCTATGATATGAATAATTCTCAAGTTACAAATGCTACAGCTTATCTCTGGGCACCTGAGTTAGGTGATAATAACTCTGCAATTCAGCCAGAGTAGGAAAGCAATTTTAGTAAACATAATACCTGAAAGCAAATTTTAAATTAATCAGAGTTCTAAAGTATAGGACTTTCCAGTTAGATTACTTTTCATATCCAATTTCCAGCTTGTGGTTTTTTCTTTCACTTTTTGTACTGTGTTACTTGCCAGGTCAGATACCTCAGTTTTGGTGTGTGATATTTAAATATATTCTGGAGCTGAGTTTATAATTTGTATGCAAGCTGCCAGAATGCGCTATCTGCTGAAAAGAGCCATATGATATGGATGAAAATAGTAAACATGGTAAGGGACAGGGAAGTGTGGCATCAAAGCATCAGCTTTTTCCGATGCACTTCGGACAGGTTCCTCTCTCTCCAGACAGGTATATTAGTGTCTATTAAACACGAGGAAAATATTTGAACTCAGTCATCAAGACAAGAATTGCTCTGTATTTGTGTCTGTCCTTTTTTTTTCCTGTGAGCCAGCACTTGTGGCTGCTGTTTCAGATTGATTAAGATTCATAGGACTAGTTTGACCCTTCAAAGCTTTTCCTCATGGCAAGAGAACTCTTCAACATAAAAAGTGAACTGCTCTGGAGTTCAGTACAGAACATGTCTTAAAATTTAGAGCTCCCTGTAAGATGGAAAAAATTGTATCAAATGTGTTTTTCTTATGAACCTGCATTTTTTTCTATGAACCATGCTGTCAGCTGCCCAAACCCATACTCCTAACTTCTCCAGGTACTGCTATGTACCTGAGGGGAAAAGTCATGCCCCCGCATCTTTTTACTCTTCCCTTTTGTACGCTGTGTCTATAGATAGGGAAAAATTGTCCCCAGTCTCCATGTGTGACGGGGAACGGGGTTCTGCTCCATTCTCCGTCAGCACCCCCAGGGACCCTCCAGCCTTTCACTGTTGCAATGACTGTATCAGACACTTAGAACAGTATCAATATCATTCTAAAAGACCCATTTCAACCATCCTGACATAAAGGTCTTAGATTGTCAAAATGCTTTTCTTTAACTATGTCAATAAAATAATTTAAAACATGTCTAGCTGCATGGATGTGGAAACCTACAGCAATTTCATTGGGCTTGTGAGTAGTTACAGAGCGATGCTGAGAGATGTTTAAAGAAGAGTTTGTACAAGCCACACATGCATGTCCATGATATTGTCAAAGACCTTGTCTCAAATAGTATTAATTTTTAAAACTGCTGAAGGTTCTTGAGGTTTTTTTCTTGTGTGCCTTTGCCTTTGCATCATGATTCAGGACTTCTGAAGAGAAAGCAACTTGGACCTTTCTGAGGCTGATGTGTTTCTATCTTGACCACAGTGAAATGCTCTTCAGCTAATGTTTCAACTTAGCTATTTTTTTTCTTCTTTCCAAGGAGAATCTCTTTCCAAATGCTGCAGTCAATGCATGCTTTCCATTGAGATCAAAGCATATAGTCCTGGCTCCATGTTATCACCTGACAACATTATCATAGGGAATATTAAGCCGTCAACAGCAGATCTGAAGGAATCATTTGCCCAAGCTGTAGTGAATTATAGAGGATGAGAGCCTATCACATAAAAGTCTTTCCATTTTCTATGCTTTTTTTTTTTTTTGCCTGAATCTAATAGTTTCAATCTGACCACAGACTGGATTTCCCTGTAGTTTTAAATCATGTTCAAGACACCTTCTAATAGCTTAGTTATAGGATTTACAACAATTTAAAACATTTGTGTAAGTATTTACATTATTTGATTAAATGAATTCAAACCTGTATGTGCCAAGCCTATGTTTGGAGAGAGCTGTGTCTTTTTACTCAAACTGTCACCATAGTTTTGATGTGTATTTTCTATTTTTTTGATGATTAATATGTTGTTTGCATGGATTTATGCTTGCACACACATCATTTGGGATTGAGCATGGGTCAATGTCAAGTGGGGCAGGATTAGGATGTGGGTGGTTGCCAGTATTAATGCTTAGCTAGCAGGATTAGGCTAAGGCTATAATTGAGCAGTTCAACTAACCTGGGATTCATCAACAGATTTGCAAAAGCACATTACGGTGGCACGTCAGTGAAAGGAACTTTTTACCTGTTAGAGTGATGTCTTATTGCAAAGCTTAATTGCAAAGAAACAAGGTTAAGCAGTTATCTCATTCTGCATATAAGATTCTTTACTGGTTTTGGCATTACAATCTCTGTTTCTGAAGGTTTAAAGATAGTGGGGCAAAGGAAAATGAACTATGTTGTCTAAAAAAAACCTTCTGAATATGACAGAGACAAGTACTTTATGAAATCCCACTAGTGACTCACTATCTGTTGAAAATTAAAAGTATTTGCATGTGATTAAGAAAATAAAGAAGAAAACCCTTAAAGTTACTTCTTATAGTATTTTGAATCACTCCAGCAATGTTTACTACTTGTAGAGATGAAGTTTTGCATATTTCACACATCCTAGCTCTTTCTGGACTAGAAGAGGATGACATCGACTCGAACACTGACACAGAGGATGAAATTCTTCATTTTTGGTCTAGGCCATGAGCACAGATGTAAGTTTGGTAGTGCTCTGCATAGGGAGCATGCACAGCTATATACCTTAGAGATGGCCCCTCTCGCCTTGACATCTGACCCTCAACCTAGAACAGACTTTGCTGTTGAAAGGCTCACGATGTTGATGAATTCCTAAAAACTGCATTCTATTTTCACCTAGATCAGCATTCCTGCCACTGCATAGTTGACGTATGTTAGTGTACTGAGTGCAATCACATTGTGTAATTTGTCTTAGCTGTGCCCGTTTTTGGAGGAAAAAGAAGGAATGAAATAATAGCTCTTGATGACATCATTGCAATAGCTAAGATTAAAACTGCCCCCCTGGGGGATATTGGTGGGATTTTTACTCTATCTGTTTCATGGACATGTATATTTGTACCGTATTGGCAGGAGGCCAGTTTCTATGATTGTTTTATTGGGTGTCCAGTGTTATTAAGCCTCTCTGTTTTTTCCCCTTTTGCTTTTTACTTCTGAACTGCATTTCTGTAACCAATTTGCATTGTTTTATATTAAGTTTCACGTGCCATGTGTCAGCTAAATTACACATGAGATCTAAAGGGATTCTTTATTCAAAGCTCTTTGAATTCTTTTTGGTAGCTATGCTATATTTACTATGAACTCACGTGTGTGCCATCAAGGAATTTCACAAGTTCCCAACTGTTTTCCATGTCTGAGGCCATTTAAACAGAGGATAGATTAAGAAATTGTAAAGGTCCAAGAAAGGACCATTTAGGGATATCTAGCGATACAATTTATACCTTGCTGTATAACGATCCTCTTGTGTTCTGGCTTTTATGTGCGTTCAGCTATTGCATTATTCTGTTGATTTATGGGGGGAAAAAGGCCATTCTTTATGTCTGTGAAATGCATAGCACAGATAGGTCTTGATGTTGTCTCAGGAGAGCCAGAGGGGTACTGAAACACACAAATCATTAATAAATTCTCATCTTAATAATGTCAAGTGACTAGCCTCCTTGAAGTCTATAATAGGCTTGAGGTTGTAAAAATGTGTAATTCTTCTAAAAAGAGTAAAATATTTTCATTGTGGCTTATATTTTAATTTATCCATACTGGTGTATTTCTAGGATTCAGTAAAAATAGTGTAACCATGAGAACTTTGCAACAATAGGCTGAATACAATTCCTTGAAAGCATGGATTCCTAAACATTCTGCAATATCACCAAATCTGACATTTTTCTTTTCATCAGTTCTCTTGATTCCCGCATTGGCCACCCGTGTGGCCAAATATTGTATAGATTTTTTTTTTTTTTCCCCTTTTGAGCTACTGGGATAGATGTAGCAGGCAAGGTTTCCTTCTTTTTTATTATGCTTCTCTAAATAGTTGTCTATTGACAACAGAGATAGCCCCAAATGTCTCTGATTCTGATTCTCCATCCAGCTGAAGTCAGCAGAGTAAAGACAGTGTAAATAGGGTCAGAGTCAGGCTCTTAGTCATGATAAATTTCCTTATATTCGTGGCAGTATGTTCAGAATGCTTTGAAGTGCTGGTTTGTCAGAGTTCACAACAGTTCATTTCAGCTCCAAATAAAATATTATCTGACTTTCCTGGCTTTTTAGCCTTGGTCGATGTAACAGTAGGGCTGTTCTAGTTCATTTTATGAATCCAGTTTTCTTACACTAGTTTCTTTATTGGAATCCTTACAGAGATTTCTTTAAACACAGCTTTTCACTAAAGAATAACAAAAGAGTGTTTATACAGGACAATAGGGCAGACATCATTTACTGCATTGGGTTGATTTTGAGTTTATGCATCTAAGACAAAGGGAAATGAACACCCCCATGTGGTATAACCTTTGCAAGGGTGTAGCTTTGTTATTTTAAGGCTTGAAATGCCATACTATTTAAAGTTTGAATTATCGAGGCACATATTCTGTAACATGTACTTTGGACTGCAGAACTTGGACACAATAGTTTCCTTATGTTTTTTAATTTAGCAAGTATTTCAAGCAAGACAGCTTCCACTTTTTTTGAAGCAGTCTATAACATAGCCTAAATGTTGCTTATCCCAGTTCTGAGACTTAAAGAAATGTAAGCAGAAGCTGTTGATTTTGTAGGTCTAACAGTGTTCATACTAGGGCTTAAAATAAATCTATTTGCCAAGTAGAATCCCTTGAACACATAGTCTTTATTTCTGATGCATTTTCTGTATTCTTTGCTTTTCCCAGCTGGCTTTGGGAAATTCTGAGCTAACTAGACCCTTGAGACACTTTCAAAGACTACGAAGTTGTGTGCACAGAAGGTGAGGACAATAAGGAATTTCAGAATCCGTGTATGTGGGGTAGTCTAATGGACTGTGACTTGTGTCTTCCTGCTTCTGCTACCTTCTAGGTTAAGAAATAATATCCTAAAACAACTTCTGATTTTCTCTACTTTAACCAGTTATCATATTAAGAAGATAAAGAGAAGATTTTTCCTCAATACATTATTTGCTGGAAATTAGGTATCTGGCTCTGATTATGACATGGTTGGCAAGCTCTAAATATCATGCAGTCCCACAGGACTGACCTCAGTACAACAAGGCTATGAAGTTAAAACAACTCCAAAGGAATTAACAAATACTTTTGGCAAGATTAGACCTTTATTTTCAATATTTTTACATTTTTGTGATACTATTTAAATAAAGTGAGTGATAGAAAAAGAAATCTGAGAAAAAGAAATCTGAGAAAAAGTTAATGTTCATCAGGGAGAGGTAGGTTATCAAGTGGAATAGTTTGAAAATATCTGGGTCTTCATGCAAGTCGTTAACTCATTTTTTTGAAAGCTGCTTTTACACTGTGTAGTTTAGATTCAATACCTATTCGGGTGTGTCTAGCTCAGGAACCAACATTCAAGTCAGAGCGTGTTGGCCTGGCCTAAGCACAAGAGCAGCTGTACAAAACCATGTTTGCATTGCTGATGCTCTATCCACCTATATAAACAATAGATTTTCTGGGGTAAAAATTAGAATCTTAAGCATTAGGGCAGGAGTGGATCTAGCCATCAAGTCCCAAAGCAGTAAACTGCCATAAGCCACTTCTGGAAGAGGTTTGCCTAATTTCTTAAAAGAATCGTGGAGAGAGTGTTCACATTCTCCCCTATTCAGTCCAGAGTCAGACTTCACGCTGTGTTCCCTATCTTAGGATGTGAGAGTCCCTATTTGTGCTTCCCAGCAGGCGGGGAGGGATCTTGGTTATCCTTTGAGACAACCATATGTGAGAAAGGTGGGAAGGCATTGGCTGACTAACATCTCCCAAATAATGTAGCCTGAAGCCATTCTCTTAACTTACTGTGAGTTAAAACGTTATTTCAGGCAACAAAGAACAGGGCATCCAGTTTAAGTGACAAGTACTGCAATTTCCCAAGTGGGTTTCATGAATGAATGCCAGTTAAGTAAAAACCCAAATAAACTATACAATGAAATCATGCTTTACTGAATTTGTTCACAACTTGCTTGATAAAATATAACTACATCTAAAGAAGAAAGGAATCTTATTGTGTACGGGAAACATTTTACAATAAAATTTATCAGTGCTTCAACCTAGAAATATATATGCTGAAATGTGCATGGAGACTGTGCATTTCTCCATAAGTGACACTTAATGTTCATTGAAAATTGACAAATTCTGCAAATACATTTCAGAAGTTCACTTCAGCTAGACAATTTTATTAGTAAGAATTTGTAGCCTTGGTTATTAAATATATAGAATTCATATTTTCTACAAAACTAAAGGGTAATCCTTAGACGGTTCTTTTCATAACTGCTGAATGCTTGAACGTTGCCTGTGTCAGCTGCCTCTTAACCAGCAAAGGCAAGTTTATTTTTAGCAAGTGAGACACTGAAAGTTTCATTTTGAAAACTTCAAACAAAATATAAATCAAGATAGTGCAGTGATTAAAAAAAAGTTTGGCTGGGGACTCCTATTGGCTTTTTCCACATGAAATACAAAATGAGTTAGTTTTGTCATTTTTTTTATGGGCACAAATGTTATTTTTCACTAGCTGTCAGATGGGGCCCATTTCAGCTTCTTGTACAATTCACCATTGTGATAACTCAGTGAATTTGCCTTTTTATCCATCAGACTGCATAAACACTGGGATTTTGTTCATCTTTTAAATCCATTATATGGGATTTCCCAGAGGAGTTAAGCTTTTTATTTACTTGTGTGGAAAGTGTTTGAAATATTGCATTTTGAAATGCACTCCTCTGCCCCATCCCAGCATGGCTCAAAAAGGCATTTCCAGCCAACCAAGATTTTGGCTTTATATGTGGCAGGTTTCAAGGGCTAATCAGAATATCAGAAATGATTTCCAGAAAAAAATTGGACAACCGACTACTGAAAATGGCAGCAGAAAACTCCTAAAAGAAAAAAAAAAACTCCAAGACAAATTCACACAAAATTGAAGAACTAATGGCTTCAGACTGTATCTCAGCTTACATTAAAGATGGCCTCTTCATGCAATAATTTCTTTTGATGTTCCTAAGGAGCTGTACTGATGCTTTATATACTTGTGATTTCATATTTATTTAAAATTGCAATGGAGATTTGAAGGAGAAACTCTCTTTAGACTTGGGGCAAGTATCAGACAAGGACTGTTCAGAGAGGGAGAAATGTCAAAGACACAAATACAGTATTTGCACATGACAGTTACTTCTTCAGTAAAGTCTTTGAAAACTTTAGAATATAAAGAAAGGGAGAGGAGGTAAGTGGTATAACAGAAAAATCCTTCATCAGAAAATACCAGAGTTTCTATTGATGCTGTCCTTTTTGTTTATCTAAGCTTATTTGACCAATAGCCACTAGAAAATGAAAGCTTTTAGGAAGTGTTTCCAATGTCTGTCATAAGACATTTTGACATTTAGTTCTGTCAAACTGAATGTGGAATCAGTTGCTCAATGAAGACTTACAGTGTTGCTCTAGATACCTTAGCGTGCTCTGGTTTGCAGCTCTTGAAGAACCTGGTCTCCTAGAGGTCTTATGTCTTATTTACAAGTCCTATGAAGGTGCCTCAGGTGTGTTTTGGAGCTTCTTGAATGGCATTTGGCACTTACATTTAGACAACTGAATGATTTGGTGAGTTATGGACTGAATTATATTTCCTTGGGAAAAGATCCGTATCCAAGAAGAGAACTGCTCTTTGGCTGGAAAATGTATGCAAGTTAGACAATTTTAAGTTAGCTGTTGTGGTTACTTTTATTTACACGGTTACAAGAGTTGGAATCTGGCATGAGTTTGTGGGCTCAGGTATATCTTGCGGGGGCTGAGCAAGTCCTGTGTGGCTCTGGTTAGACCAATAGCAGTATTCTAGGCAGACAACAGTTAGCTGAAAGCTGTCGTGATTATGCACATTCACACAATAAATATACACCTGCTGGAGTCGAGGTATAGATCCTGAGATTGCAGCTGCAGTAGATTACCTGTGAGTTTGTGTTGCTCCTGGTTAGCAATACAGCAGCAAGGCACAGAACTCATGTGCAAATTGATCTGCGAGAGCAGCAGACTACATGGGAGAAGCATAGCTATCAAATGCTTTCTCAAGAAACAGGATACACAGGTCGGGAAGCTCTATATAGACTTGCAATGAATATTTTATGACAAAGGTTAAAGCTGTAGCAAGCAACTTTGGTAGCATTTGAAGATTTAAATCTCCGTGAAACCAGACAATTTGTCTTCAGGACTGTGTCATAATGCAGGGCAGTTAATATCTGTGCTGGCGAAGTATTTTTTGTGGCGGATGGAGAGCAGGTGTTCCCACTGATATGTATAGATCTGCCAGCTGCCTTTGATGTATGAGGGTCTGCCGAAGCATCTGTGGGCCCCATGCAAGGAATATAGTCACTCCTGATTGCCTTTATTTGCTTCTGATTGCCTTTATTTGCTTCATTTGAAGACTTGGATTATGCTTCTTGTGCTGGAGGAACTTGAGGGATTAATCCTGAATAGGCCTATACATGGGATGAGGTACCCAGACAGGCTTGGCAAGGGTATTATTTTCTGTCAGCAAGAATTTTCCTGGCTTTTATTCACCAAGTATTTGTGGTTCATAAGCCAGCAGAGAAGTAAACATGCTTTCACCACCTGTTTGTGGCTAGATGTGGGGGTCTGCAGAGCCCAGGGCAAACTCTGGGTCACTGAGATGTAAAACTCTGGGTCATTAGGATGAAAAGAGAAGCCAGGAGGGTGAAAATCCCCTTGTGGGATAAACCTGCTAGGTTAAGGGTGCCTTTGGACATGATCGGATAGAGGTGTTTGGGGCTCCCCATGATTGGTTAGAAGTTGCTCCTGGAGCTCGTGGTCGCCATGTGAGCACCTCGTGGAGAGGGTGTGGAGGTGCTTTGGGAGTGTCTCATGGAAAGGGGACAGGGTTGGTTTGTACGCGGGTATATAAACCTCGGTGTGGTTTCAGTAAAGGTCTTTGTTTCACCATCTCTGAGACCCCTGCTCCTCAATACACCCACAGCTAGATATAACTATACATATATTTCAAATATACTCTGAATCCACTGTGGTAGCTTATGCTTTTAGTTCCTTGATCATGCTGATCATAAACACACCATCCACTTCTCTTTTAAAGAACTGGATGTGTGTATAGAGGGTTAGGTCAGCTGTGAGGTGAACCCACACATATTGCGATGCCTGAAAGACTTTACAAATTTCGTGTGCTTAACAAGGTTATCCAAATTATTTATGTTACTAAAAGTTCTTCACTGTGGCATTTACTGAGGTAGCCTGGAAGCTCTAGTAGTGCCAAATAATGTGATGATTTCTTGAGATCTAGTTGAAATAAAGTCATAACATTAAGTACTAAATCCTTGATTGCTTTGGAAATACTAATTTCAGCCTTTCTTAAATTAAACTTTGCACGTTTTTATTTAAAGAGTTTAATATTATGTGTGTCCAAAACAAAATGTACAAAATTCCCCTTGAAAAGTGAGTTAGTGTTTTATCTGAGGTGAACTGAAGCATAGATCATAGTCACGTCACAAAAAGATGCCAAATGCAGAGCGGAATTTATGGAAGAGCTTAGGCAAGGCCAGTGTCTAGGTACATCAGTAACCATGATGCATGAACCTCATGGAATATGGTGCATACAGCTTTGAGCTGTCCCCGTGTGGACTTGTGGGAGGACTTGTAATCTTCTACTAAGATGGCACTGCTAGTAGTGCTTAATATCTTAAATAATACTCTTAATAAGCCTTCCTTCAAGCTCCAGACAGATGGATTGCACTATCATTATAAAGACCAGTAGTGCTTTGGAGACCTAGGCTAATATTGTTGTTCAGTTCACTAAGATATTTTAGCTCAGAGCAGAGCTAAACTGGGATCTCTCTGCCTTGCTGCACTGCCTAGAAGTGCTTAGAAAGACCCAAATGCCATTTTAGAGAATATATAAACCTCAGGGCTATCATAGAATACTTGTGAGGAGCAAGGCAGCTTAATTCTCTAAGTCAGATGTTTCTGATAATTTTACTCTAAGCGACTGGGGCCTATCATTTAATTCATTCTTTTTCCCAGTTATCTGCAGCTGTTTGTGAGCTGCAGATTTGTGCTTCCAAGCAGTTTGTGCTTCCAAGATACGAAGTGGTCGTGCACTGCATGCTCATATACAAACTCTGCTGCACTATTTGTACCTCCTGTGCTTGAATCATGTGTTTGCCATCAACTAAGTTAGTCTTTCCCATTTTGGTTTTATTTGCTAGTGTGAAATCTTAATTTGGGCAAACAAACGTGCTAACTATTGATTGAGACAGATGAAAGAATTAAACATAGGACAGAATATTTGGTTGAAATATCATCCATATTTAACTGTACATGCAGTGTGTTGGATCTCTCAAGATTTTGAGTCTTGTTTTCTTAAATACTTATCTTGTTTACCTGACTTTGCTTGGCTATCAAACTTGCTGAGTTAGGAACAGCAAGGAAAGGTTAATGTTTTCTTCTGCTGTTGACTATGACAGAATGAGCCTGGTCTGAGAAATATAAATATCCTAGATGCCAAAGCAAATATTCGAATTCCCTTAAACTCTTTGGGAAAAAAAATAAGCTTTAGATGTGATGGGATGCAAGCTATTGCTCCAGAACAGAATAGATTTGAATGGAGAGAATTCATTCATAAAGCAGGTCGGTAGCTATTGGAATATAATACTTCATTATTAAAAAGTCAAAAATTGCTTCATTTGTAAATATGCAAGATTACAAATATTTTATATCACATTTCATACACTGCAGGTAGTTTCTTCTTTTTTAAAAGTTCTTTCTGGATTTGGGCTTTCCACCCTCAGTGGAAAATAAGGTAGATGCATTAACTGGCTCAAGTTTCACACTAAAAGGGGAATGACAGCAATAATTCAGCGTAAGCAGCCTATAGGAGCGTGAACACCATGTAGAAAGTCATGTAGCTTATTGAGCTTAAACTTCAAACACGAGCAGCACATCAGAATCTGAGGAAGTATCTAAGGCATTTTGTTTCTGTCCCAACTGTAACTCTGATATTGTATTTTGTTTAACAGAGTGAGCTGCCATTCAGTCCCAATTAAACTGCCACAGCCTTAAGATAATAACAGCAGGAAATTCTTGAAAGATAAATTCAAGATGGTAGCAGCTTTTGGAATTCTCAGAGCTGATTATAGCTATAATTATATTGTGAAACATATTTACAATAAGCTTAAAATACACTTTTTTTATTAGAAGTACAAGAAAAAAAAAAACCCTTATCTCGCTTCACTTCCATGCCATACCCAATATAATTCACTCTTGAACTTATTCTGTTTATAGCCTGCAAGGGACAAGGTTTATTTGAACTGGTTATGTTTGGAGTTCATGTGGGTTTCTATCTTCAACTGCAGAATGTACTCCACAAGTTCTCGTGTCACTCTGGCGATCCTTTTTGTTGCTGTGCCAGGGTTTATCACCACTTACTTCTGGATAGCGTTAATGATGCAGTCACTTCCTGTCTGACAAACAAATGTAACATTCCCCAGACTTCCCTACGTGTTATGGTGCAAGTCAAGTATCATTACCTGAAATGGTTTTTTTTTTTTAAAAAAAAAAAGAGGAGAAAAAAGTTAATCCTGTTTATAGGAAAAAAGATAAATGCTGAACACACTCTTGAAAGATTAATGTGAGGAAAAGTAGGCATTTTGGATCTATCAACAGCATTTCATCTGATTGACACATACTTCACAATACTCTGATTTGTCACTGAAGCAAACTTCACTTTTCCACTCTTTGCTGCAACAAACTTTGTGTATTAAAGGGAAACAAAAACCAAGAAGCAGCCAGTAGATGCAGGGATGAAATCATTGCCCAGTGCAGTCTCTGCTTACAGTATAGAAAGGCTGATGTGGGCAATTCTCAGCCCCAATTCCCAGATTGCATCTTTTCCTTCATAATAAGCAAAACGTACCTTACAAAGGAGTCCACATGGAAATAGATGTGAACTATGAAACCTCACAGGGACCAAAGAAATGTATTTGGATATAATCAGTTCATCTTCACATGAGGAAGAACTTCTTTCCTGTGAGGGTGACAGAGCACTGGAACAGGCTGCCCAGAGAGGCTGTGGAGTCTCCTTCTCTGGAGAGCTTCCAAACCCACCTGGAGGCCACCCTGTGCCCCGTGCTCTGGGTGCCCCTGCTGGAGCAGGGGGTTGGGCCGGGTGATCTCTGGAGGTCCCTTCCAGCCTCAACTCTCCTATGATTCTGAGGAGGGTGGGGAAAAAATTAAAGGATTGAATAATCCTGAGGAAGAGAAACGAGTTATCAAAGGGAGGGTGTGATGGAAAAATGTTTTCTACCTAACTGACCAACTTAAGTAGCCTTTTTTCCTTATCTTTATTCTCTAACTAATGGATTATGGTAGGTTTTGTTGAAGACGAGTAGTTTTGCAAGAAATTTCTTAGCAATTGGTTAAAAGATAGTTTCATTTACCTTTATATACTGAAGAATATCAGAGTGCTGCTAGCCATACAGGTCAGAGCAATCACGAATCTATTTAGAAAGGGCGAGTAGTAAACATTTACTAGGAACTTGTCCAGCACTTGGAAACCTAAAGTGGACCAAAATTAAATAGTGGAGTGAAACACTGTTCACAGAGTTATCGGCATTACTGAGGCATATCAAATTATCAGTGAAACTCACATCCTTGTTGAAAATGTTATTCAGATGAGTCACCAGGTAGTAGTACATTTCCTGACAGTGATCAATACGTTTTCTTGACTGAGTTTTTACTCATAGCAAAGGCACGCGTTGGCCGAGGTTAGAGGAAGTCTGTGAAAAGTACAAAAAACTTCTTACCTGGAAAGGTTAGCGGTGTCTCTCCCACTGCAGATGTGTGCCGGTGCTTGGCGTGGAATGCATGGAGGATTGCTTTGAACTGCAGCTTCAGTGCTTACTCACAAAATGCATATTATTTTTTAAACTCTTTAACTCTTGCAAGTTGCTGCTTGAATGTGATGGATGTAGCCTTGCAAGACAAAAGAGAAACAAAACAAAAAAACTTAGTTCACTTTATTCTGGTGTATCCTGGGACCATTAAATGGGAACATCCATCTGACTTGACACTTAATAGTATTAAGGCTTGAGAAGATTGAGTTTATATAAATATATATGCATTTCTGTAGAGCATTTTTTGCCTATCTTAAAGTACTGCTTTTCTATTTGTTTTAAAATGGAAGTAGTAAATGTAGAGCTAAAATGTTAGTAGTTAATAATTGATTTAACTAAATTCATGGTGGAGTGAGTATATTCTGCTAATCATAGACTCCTCCTTTAACCTTTCTACAGATTATATGAATTTAGTTTGAATAATTTGTCAGAAGTGTAGTTACAAAACTGCTTTTTGGTATTAATTTAAAACTCTTCTAGTTTCTTTGAGCTATGACTGAACATTTTCAAGGGACAATTTTTAGACCAGGGCTTGTTTTCAGAACTGACATTACTTTCAGGCATATATGATTTTTGCTAAATGTAAGTCTCTGGCTCAGTGCAGAAGTCGTGCTGGCTTGTGACACACAGGAGCCAGGCAGGGGGAAAGGCAGCCCAGGTGGTCTCAGAGCTGCTTGAGGGAAGGGCTTTAGCAAAGGAGGTCGGCCAAAATCTCTTCTGTGGGGCTGTTCCCCTACATTAAGTAGGTTGCTGCTCCTGTTCAGAACAACCTTCAAATCACAGAACTCAAGACAGAGCCTTACTGGGGCAGTGAAGGGAGGGTCTGAAGCCCCATGCTGAGGCTTCCCCCATCTGATCAGTTAGAAAGTAATTGGATGGTAGATGCTCTTCTACCCTTATGAGGACGTAGGTAGATGAGCTGTGTTGATGAGGGTTCATACCATCCAACTTTGAGTATGAGACTGAAATCAAGGTTCATTTCCATGTCTGGAAGCAAATACTGGAATTTATTGATGAGACTTGCCTTCAGATGGGTGTTTCAGCAGTCTGAGCTCCTTTGGTTTTTGCGTGGAAACCCAGGGACTTGAGACAGTTCTGGACTAGCAGCTAGACAGGTGCATTAGCTCTAGCAGTGCAGGGTTGGGATTGAACAAGGCTGTGATGAGCCTGTCTGGCCTGGTTGGCTTGTATATAAAGCAAAACCAGCCACTGTTTTGTGTCAGTGTAAGGAAACCTTAGGAACCTTCTGTCTGTAGGTGCCACTTTGGGGAACAGCCTTCCCTAAGATAAGTGTTAGCTGAAGCTGGAAAGAAAGACATTATATTCTTACAGACTATAATTGACATTATAATCCAGATTTTATGCAGCACTCTCCTCCATCCAGTTTTAAAAAAAAAAGCCATCACAGTCTTGGCAAAAATGATTTTTTTAAAATTTTTTTTATTTTTTTAAATTTTCTCAGTAGGTAGGCTTTGAATCTGGATCTGCTTATAATTTTTATAGGAAAGACACCAGAACAAGAGACCAAATAACTGTGTGTGAACTTGCATAAAACAAGTAGAATAGTAATCTCCAACCTTCCTTCCCTCTTCCTGGAAGGTCTGCTATATAATTCATAGCCTAGCTATGATTTTCTGCAAAAACGGGATACAGCAAAATCCTTTAAGATATACAAAACTGCTATTTTTGTGCTGAAAACATAGGAAAATTAAGATTATATACTGTGTGGTGAATGTCATATTGGCAGGAGGGGAGAAAAATTATTAAATGTTTAGTCCCTTTAGGGGGAATGACAGATTCAAGACAAATGCATGTACATAAATCTTCTTTTAATGAATGACACTTTGCTCTGCTGGGCTGTATCAAAAATATTGCCATGGTGTCTGCTCAGCTTCAGCATCAGGAAGCCGAGTTGCCAAAGAGGCAATATCCTGCGGCCGATCATTGTATCATAATCAAACGGACTCTAAACAAGAAGGATAGAGTGTCTTACAAACCCTATTGGATTAAACAAGCTTGCTAACTACCTATAATTTCTGTGGGCTCCAATATCTGTCTTAAAGGGCTAGACAGAAGCAGGATCATAGGATACATTATTTCAGATGATCATCGTCTCCCTGAACATGGCCCTTACAGTAATATAGTGATGAATGCTTCACTACAGTTAATATTCTATTATAGACCTCATTTTCCCAGGGTCTATAACTCACCCATAATAATTTGCTGAAGGTTGAAACTTGGCAGACAGGGCTACAGACCGGGAATTAATTTTGGTAACACTATAATAAGTGCTCTTTAATTAATGTTAAATGAAAATGGAATTCCTAAGAAATTACACACAGCAGTCATGCGACATGCTGAATGAATTCATCATGATTAATGTTACTAAAATGAATATCAAAAGTGGTAAGCGGGGTTTTCTTTTTATTAAATAGTGTTGCCAGAGTCCTTTCACTGATGTTTGGCACAAAATTGCTTTTAAAGGGACAGAATCAGGAAAGCACCACCTGTTTAAAAAGGAGAAAAAGCAAGCAGCCTGGTTTAGTGTTGGTCTGAATGTAATACATCCTCTGTGATCCTTTGTTATTTCTGCAATTTGGGTTTCTTTAGGTGAGAAAGAATCACTCAGGGCAGTCCCATATGACCTACCCGAGTGTTCATGACAGTTCTGTTTTAATTTAAAAATTGGGTTAAAAAGCTTCACAATTCCCTTCCAGCCAATGCCTATGTGACTGCATGACTAATAGTGAAAGTTGGGGCTGGGATTATATGGAGTTATAGGTGTATTTAAAAAAAAAAAAAAAAATCAGAGGAAAGGATAGAATAGGAGCTTTAGGGGCAAATTTGGGACATTCTTCACTCCCAGAGCAAATAAAGTGATAATCATTCCCTGCTTTTAAAATGAGGACAAGAAGGACTAGACTTTGACTTCTAACTCTGCTAGGTAGACTGCTGTGGAGCTGGGGAAACAGATGCTGGAGACAGCAAAGCTCCCTCAGCAAGAGAGGCATGAAATAAACACCCCAAAAGAAGCTCTTGTGGTTGCCTAAAAAAACAGAAGAGGGTCACTGTTACCACCGAAAATTAGCAAAATTAGAATAACCATGATTTAGGAAGCACTGTTATTTCCCTATTGACTTTCATTTTCTCTTGCACAGAAAAGTTAAAATTTTAAAATTTGATGTGGAATAAAACACAGTTTTTTAATTAAAAAAAAAAAAATCAGATACCAAAATATTTTGGGGGGGGGGGTATTTTTGTTGTAAGTTAGTTTGAATTGAATTGTGGCTGACTTTATTGCACAGTAGATGTTAAGGAACCTCATGCAAACAGTCTCTGTCAGCTAGACCACGTTCAGTGATGTCTTAATAAGACACATGGTCTATTCTACTGCTCTGCCGGTGTGCTACATCTATTGAGAGTGGCATCTCCTTAGAAAGAGGCCATCCATCACTCAAATCACATGTTCCACAAGACATCATGATACAGTTAGGCAGATAGTTTGGCTAAAGCAGCCTTGATTAGAAGAAAAAATAAATTTTAAAAAATGGTGCAGTCCACCAAGCATAACTTGATTTCAGTCAAACTTATCCAAAACAGAGTTCAGCTATTTGAACAAGAAACTTAAAAAAGTTGAAGTGATCTGCATTTCGAGACATAAGATGTTAATTTGAATTGTTTGTATGTATATGCACTCATATGCACTTGCTGGAAAATTCTTGTTCAGCCACAGTTCTGTTACACTGATAAATAGTGAAAACTGTTTCTAAATCGCATCTTTCTTCAGGAATTAATGAATGGCACTGCTTTTCTCAGTCAGGTTTTTGGTATGAATTGCTTGCATTACATCACATTGGTGACAGACTGTGTAGACAGATGCTATGTTTCTTCCTAGATCATCAAAAACTTTGAATTTGACTGCATTTGTTTTGGTAGTCCAATTTTTAGAAGGTCTACAGAGCTCTTTCTCTTTTTTTTTTTTTTTTTTTTTTTTTTAAAAAAAAGTTTTTAGGGTATACAAAAGTGTGATATAATTATTCTTCCTAATATATTCTGCTCTGTCTCTTTTGATGTTAGTGTTATCACTCCAAATATTCCAGTGCTGGCAAGAGGACATACAACTAAACATAGACACTCTGGTACCAAATGAAACAAAACAAAAAAGTAAAAATATCTCAAAGTGTCTCTTTTTGAATATGTAGTGTGGTTTTTCTTGCACAACCAAGTTTTGTGATGAATAAGGAACAAGACAGGCTGTATTTTTTTGATGGCAGACTTAGAGGTGCAAGAGTCTGAGTATAATCTGGTCTTCATAGAGAATAATTTTTTTCTGAGTCAGAGGATTTGTAATGCAGAAGGGTTTGAAAGGAACCAAATCATATCACCAATGCCACCATGTAAAAGAGAGAACTCATCAGAAAAATGAATAAAATTAAACTTATCTTGACAAATGCCTCAGACATATGACACTACCTGCCATTCAAAACAATAATTACCTGGAATTCCTTGCCTGCTTTATAAATCAAATCAGAGATACTATCTTTACTTGAGATCTTCCATATTTTATCCAGCCTAGGGGAGGAGAAACTGTGACTTTCTTCTCTATGTACATTAAACTTAATTGCCTCAAGGGACCTGTTACTGTGATCCGCATTCTTCACCCTCTTCTGCCTTGGCTGTGAAACTGCTCTCTGGCTCAATGGGCATTAGCTGAACTGTAGGACTTGAAGCCATGATCTGGCTTTAGAGTTGAGTCTCCCACTCAGTTCTCTCTCCGGGGGAGATTTTTAAGGTTTTCCTCAGGGATTCATCAGGAAGAGAGAAGTGGCGGTAAAATATTGGCAAAAAGCAGATAGCAGAGACACCACCAGACTGATAGGGTCTATATTAAGTCATTGCAGTACTGGGCAGCACGTGCCTGTGACCGTTACCTCCTCATGGATCGAGTGTCTGGTATCAAATGCTGTCCTATTGTGGAGGGCTTGTTCTAGTTCCTTTAAGTTTATTTTCTACAGTGGATCCAAGACACCAAACTTTTTTCTATTTTTTTCTATTTAACTTTTTTTGGTATTTTTGTTTTTACTGTGTTGTGTGTGTTGTAATTTGTGCTGTATGTTCTATTTTAACACTTTATTAATGGTGAGCTAAACTATATAAAAATGTGTTATACTATGCCTACTGCACTACTGTAAAAAGTGATTTAAACCAAAATGATTCAAACTGTCTCTAGGTGAGATGTTTTCTTTCACTAAACAGGGTTTTTATTATTCTTTTTGAAATTATCCTTTGCTGTCCCAATTAACTGTGTATTAATAGACCTTGGATATATCAAACAAAAAAGACCAGCTTTCAGCAGATGGCTTTCAGGTCCCAAATGCACACCTCAGTCCAAAAATCTGCTTAAACTTCTGGTTTGTTTTTCTAGTGATCATTTATTTGGACAGATAACAGTGCTGTTTTCCCTAAAGAATGAGTGATATGCTCCATGGTGCAAAAGAGCAGACTGAAACATTTCAGCCCCATAAGTTTGTTTTTGGGATGTAGAGAACCATACATTTTCCATATTTTCTATGAACTGTACAGTTTATAAAAAGCATAAAAGTAAAATTGGTTAACATTTTCTGTCAAAATATTATTCTGCAATATTTTTCAGTAATTAAAGTTGGTAATATCTGGTCATTAGAAACATACTACAAACTCATGAAAACATAAAAATGGTCAAGTTGATCCACATGAGAGGCCTGTCAGTCATGCAGTCTCCTGCCTCTACAGTGGCTATGGAAAGAGTCTAAGAATACTGAAAATATACAGCAATAAGATTGCAGGCATCCAAATTTTACTTGTATGAAGGAATGAAAAGAAAGGATCACCCCCGAATGAATCCTGAAGTGCTGAGGTCCAGCATGCTTTTGATGGTACAGATGAAAAAAAAAAAGTCACCTCAAGATGATAACAAATTCTACATTCAAATGGCAAAAGTGTATTAGAGCTCCAGCCTGCCTTCTGTGCAGTCAGTGGGAGATGCCATGGTAATTTCCTTCTGGAAAATCCAACCACATCTAATTTCAAACATATTCCATCAGACCGCCACATTTTTGTATCTAAAGTTGTATGGTCTGGAAATGGAAGTGAAATAGCATATGTCATGTGTGAACGAAGGAAAAGTAAATAAAGAGTATCCCTGTTTAGCTTAAGAAAATAAGCTTATGCCAGACCACACTTTTTTCCCCTCGCTCTGTATGTTTGAGAGCATCCTGCATGACCAGAGAAATGACATGTGTAATAAAAATAACCTTAATTCTTTGGGACTATTTGAGCTCATTCTGCTTTAAAAGACTGGGAGGAGAAAAGACAGACAGACCTTTCTGCCTGAGTAGATTGCATTGAAAGTTGAGGGAAACTTTGTTGCTGGCTTCTGTGTACTGTGATGTGGGACAAGAGCAGGTCTTGAGAGCTGCACCTCCTCTGAACGTGTTGCCCAAGAGAAGCCTATGGCTGCTCAGCGAGGTAGCTCAGGGGTATGGATCTTGCATAGGGTGGAGATGCCAAAAAGCGAGACTGGAAAAGACTGGGCTGGCCAGTTACCCAAGGGGCTCTTTCTGTCACAAATGAGTAAGTAGGAGAATGTAATTTGAAGGTTGAACATAGCTGGAAAGGATCCAACAATTTAAAGTTGTCGGTGTGGAAAATAATTACATACTGACAGGTCTCTGGGGGAAAAAAAAAAAAAAAGAGAGGAAGAGAGGCTTGTATTAACTCTTCAAGATTCCACCAATCAATCAGCTGTTAATTAATTAAGGAGTATTTGTAAGCACTTTCGGATCAATCTGTATATGTGAAAAGATGCCCATATTTATTCATTATTATACAGAAGACAATTGCGTAGTGGTTGGAAGCGGAGAACAGAACATGGTTCTTTTGGAAAAATCAGATATCCCACTATTAGAAATAAAAACATACCTAGATTTGAGTAAGTGTTTTTATTTATCAAATATAGTGTGTAAAGCCTGTACCACTGGGAGTAAGGGAAAGGGAATGTGAGTCATGATTTTCAGGAACATATTAGAAAATTCAGCCATTCATTTGCCTGGAAAACCTGGAAGATTGGCTAAAGTGTAGTTGAATTTGAGAGTCCCAGTACAAGGCAAGTTCCTTTCCTGCCCCACTAAAAGCTGAACTGAAGAAAATGAATGTTTTGTTAATAAAGTCTAGATAATACTGAGGAAGAGGTAGACAAATGGCAATTTGGTTTCTCATGTTACTAAATTTCTGTGTCCCTAATTATTTTTTCCTTTAATAATGGTGCTGGGAACAACAGTGCTTAGTGAAAGAAGATGCAGGGCAAAACTACTTCAAGGCAAAGTGGAGCGTATTGCCCTTACTTTTATTTCAGTGCTGGTGCCAAAAGCTGCAGATTCCGTGAACACCATCCAGAGAGTTTATCTGATTGTCCTCCTCAGCACACGGCAAGCTGCAACTTAGAGCAAGCAAATTAAATATCATCATATCGCTGCACTGAAAATTACACTCCTTTTCTATATGGGGCCTATGGGTGATAATCATGTTATCCATTTATCTGTTTCCCTCTAGGAAATTTTCACACTAACCAGCCAGAACAAATTTGAAAACTCATAATTTCATGAGTTGTGGTGCCAGAGGGCTTCTAACACCTCTGGTATTTCTAGCTTTCCTGCCAAAAGGAGGGGTTTTAAGTCTCTTTTTAAATTTTTTTATTATTATTTTAAAATTTTATTTTCAATTTGCAGCTTGGTGACTGTGAGATATTGAGTTCTCAAAGTGGAGAAAAATAAGGTTGCAGTGTTTTGCCTGTGGCTCTGGTCACCCTAACAAATGTATTTCCCCTAAATACTGATATTATACAAGGTTGAATGGCATCCCGTTGTTGCTTCCAGTTCATTCTTCCCTTACAACGGCAATATTGTATGTTCAGTAATTTGTCAGAGATACTAAAAATGGCTTGGGAGCAGCAATAATTGTGGAAGGGTGAGTGGGTTCACTGTTCGAACGTGTTTCAGGGGCTTAACTTTTGGAAAACAGCCTAAAAAAATATCAATTTAACAAAAAAAAAAATATAACCTGGGGCATTTTCTAGGGCCAAACATTAGTTCCATTTAGACCTTAAACCATCCCACATTTAATTGTAGGTCTCCTGCATTAGCTTGTAGGAGTAGTAAAAGCATGTAATTTGATCTAATCAGATCGGCACAGGAACCGGGTATTTAGTGCCAAGTGAGACTACAGAACAAAAGGACAAATGTGATTGCAAAAAAACTCGTTTTACTGCACCACGAAATTCTTGCAAGACTAGTTGTTCCGCATAAAAAGCGTAGGAACTTAAATACCTTTAGAAACATTGGGATCCGAGCTCTTCTTGTTGACTGTCTGTAGCCGTTAGAGCTCTCACTGAAGCGGGGAATGGTCTTCCATGGGCCAGCACTGCTAGGTCCTCCATCTCACCCAAGTTTGATCGTCTAAAACAGTTTGCCTTCTGTGTAGTCTGTAGAAATAAGCGTTTTGGAAAGGCATTTCATTCTCTCCTAAAATATGTGGCATTAGGGGTTATCCTTTACAAATACCAGTCTTCCTTGATTGACTAAAAGCAATTTGGGTGATGAGGGTAGACTAGATGCCTCATGTGGACTTGTATCCTGAGCATCTTATGTGGGATGTTAATACAGGATTGCCGCTGTGTTATAAAGTCACACTTACTTTACTATAAATTAACTTTCCCTGGCAGAAAATCTGTGAATGTGCCCATATTATGAGAGCAGAGTACTGTGTGATTCCTTGAAATCATTCCTAGGAAAAGATATTATTGTGAAATTATTTTTCCAGTGGAAAAAGTACACATTCTATGATGATGTGCCTCTAGTCTCTTAAAGATATAATATTGCCTGCATGAAAATTTCTTGAAGTGACTAGTGTTTCTCTGAAAATTTTCTTGAATTTTTTATTTTGCACATACAAATTCTAGCCTCTGTTGATATTTCGCTCTGTCTTTCCAAAATAATGTTCCTTTCCTGCCAAGTTATGAAATTTTGTGTTTCCAATAAAGATTAATGAGTACGACTTGTCCTGGCTTTCAGTTACAGGGTTCCTTTAGATGTTCTATAAAACTGCATCAGTTTGTTGAATATCCGTAATCTTTTCTCCCTCTTTCCTTTGATCTTCACTTTAGATATTTACTCTTGGCAAAAATAAGCAAATAGGTGTGAGGGTTTTGTCTTTTTGTCTTCTAGATTTGTTTTTTGCAGCCTCCTCAGTGTTTCAGCAGTACAGTTCTAAAGGTTGCAGTGGAGTGAATTTTAATTGAATTTTAATTGAATTTTTTTGATTTTTTTTTATTTGGCCCTAGAATTGAAATGTCGGCTTAAGTGTCTTTTAAAAATTGATCACAATGTTTTTATTGCAGAATGGCATCTTAGAATCAGAAATCAGCAAATTGTGAGGAAAGCAAGCATGCATTTTATGTGCCTATTTAAGTGTAGTAAAACCCTCTATTTCCTTTAGGCAAAAAATCAATAAGCAATTTTTGTCTAACATTGCTTGGTAACATATTTCTTTGAAGGTTGGAAGACCACTAAACCTATTGAAATAGCAGATCAGCTTAGAGTCCAGTGAGTTACTAGAACAGAAAATCACTTCAAATGGGAGAAGGCTCTGCTGGATGTAAAGGGTATTGGCCATGGTCCCAGCCCATTCAGCAGGACCCCTTGGGAGGGTGGCTGTGTCAGTGCACACGGGTTCACAGGCTGGTATTCTGGCCGTAGAAGGGAAGGGTCTCCTATACATCTCTTCTCCTTCTTGTTCTTTTCAGCCTACCCTCTTTGGAACAATTACAACATGGCCCCTAAATTATAGCATCACAAAAACTGACACTAGAATTATTTAAGAATAGACAGTGTGAACAGATTAAGTGAAGCATTAAAAAAGAGGACAATCTGATCTGTCAAAGTGCAATAATAAATGCTATGTTTAGGAACAATGAACATATTATAGATGTGCCACACAGTTGTTTGAGTGTGCATGGTTTGTATAAACATTCCTAGCTCATTTAAATGGAAGTTCTGGCTTTGACTGCATGACACTTTTGTTCTTTACTTTCTAAAAGAGGCCATTAAATAAAGCAGAAATTAAAGAACAAAACCCTGACTTTGATTATGATATAATTTAGTAGATGGATAATTGGTAATTAAAGACTAGATTTGGCTTAGTTATAACTTTTATTAATATTTATGTCATATTAGATATTAGACCTACCACTTAATGAAGCAGCAAGATTTTTCAAAAGTATTGATCATTGTTTGAGGCAAGATTGAGAATATTTTTTTTTTTCCTCTGATATTTCAGTTGTTATTTTAATTCAGTTGGGAAGAAAATATCCATAAACGAAAATTTTCTATTTATGATTTTTTTTTAAATTGTAGTATTTAGATGAGAATGATATTAATATCTGTAGACAGATTGTGTCTCCTGACACAATCCTATGTTTCCTTGTAACTTTGCTATACAAATGCACTTAGCTCATTGATAAATTGTGTGGTCTTCACTTATGGTAGAATCACCATAACACCTCTTGAAAAAGGAATTAATGGCAAACCTGCAATTTTCAAATTGAAAATCTTACCTGGGTATTTGTCCAAGTAGCCCATGTTATGATTGCAGTTTGGATTTCATGATATTTCTGAACTGTTATATCCTTCCTGAAGACATGAAACGTAGGAATCATGTCCTATCACAGAATCACCTATGTGCGTTTGATGCCCTTAGGCTTTGTGTGTACTTCTAGTTGCTCTCCGTCAATTCATGATGGAGCAATTGATGGATCCGAGCAATTGAATCTGTCTCATCTAAACAGGCTTTAGATAGGACAGCATTAGAGAGGTGGAGCTGTAAGTTCTTCGTCTCTGCCCCAGCATCTGGTCCTGCTTTATGTCCACAGCAAGACTTTGACTGTCTTCAGGGGGTGCAGAGTGAAATTGTGTCAGTACCCCTAAATCAAACTGATTTACCCCCAAAACTCACGTCTGTTTTATCTCTAACTCTCTGTATACTTTGAATTCCATTATGGCTTGTTTGGCTCCGCTGTTTTGGCAAGGAAAGCATTGCTCTGCAAGGGTCCCATCTGCAGGCAAGGCAATTCTTGCTGCTCATTTTACACATTAACTTTGAGATTGTCCGTTCAAAATTAGATAGTTGTTATGCTTAGAGAGGAGAAAGTTCTGATGCCTGACTGCTCACTGGGATGGAAGATTGCTGCTGCAGTAATGTCATCCTGCCTTTTATTTCTATTTTTTAGTTCCTTATCTACTGTTTGTTCTGACTGAGGCATAGAAAGAAATACCTTCTTGTCACTTGAATTTAAATGGGATAGATATTGCTGATGTCTATTGGTTATAGAGAAAGTCATAAAAATGGAGCCACAGGGAAAGCAAACCTACCCTATACTGCTACCGAGACATATTTCTGTTGCAGCTAACATGATCTGACATGCTTGCTGTGCACTCTGAGTCTGAAACTTTGCTTTCTTTTCCTGGAATTATTTTCTTTGGTGGCTGATATAACACATTCATAATAACACGAGTTTAAAAATGCACAACCAAACCACTGCAGAAATTGCTGCTGGCTGCAAAAAAAAGACCTTGCACTCTTTGAAATACAGAGGCATGGCTGTACGTCCGAGCCCATCTGAGCTGGGATCTGCGCTGCAGTTTTGGCACACTGTGCAATGAATTGGGCTCGACTGGATTAGAGGAGGGTTGGTCATCAGGCTGTGCTGGGCTCTTCCTTCTGCTTCTGGGCTTGGCTTCATGTTTGCATTTGATCTAAGCAAAGTCCTCATGCTTCCCTGAATCTCTAGATCTCACCAGACTGCCTATATCTGATGCGCTTCTTTTAAAAATAGTGGATATGTTGAATAAAGTTCTGATGTATAGTTAGCTTCTTCTCATAGACCCCCTAGAAAATATGCTAGTTTGTGTGAATAGAGAGGAAGAGGATTAGGCTTCTGATCATGGCCCATACAGGACTAATGTTAATGTAAGGTTAATGCTAGGTGGAGCAGGGCTGAGTACGTGGAAGATTTGAGAGAATTGATAATATATTGGCAAAGAGACTGCTATTGTGGTTTAGTTTTACATACATAGTACGATGATGTTAAGTAGTTAAGAGTGAAAATACTGAGTAGATGAAAAAATTAATAGACAGCTGGAATGTAAGTTGATGAAGACTGGATTGTATTTCAGGCTTATATATGATTAGGGTACCTGTTCATTTGAGAGTATCAACTTTCCTGCCATTTTTCCTTTGACTTTTCTTTTTATTGCTTCGTATAACGATAAGGAAATGAATGCCAATGTACCAAACACACATGAAAACATCAGCTTTTATGTTGTATATCATTAAAAATTCCCCTACAAATCCATGTTAAAGAAGTCTGGAAAGTTTCTTCTCATTAGCCAGCAGCTGCTCTCTGTACAAACAGTAGTCAAATCCACTTTTCTGAGGCAAAAGTCAGTGATGATTCAGTGACAGAACCTACAGTGAATGTGCGTGGCTCTTTTATTGGTAACAGAAAAATAAGTAAATGGATCATTAAGTTTCCAAGGTATGCTGTTTCTGTTTGGACTGAAACTTAGCTTGGATATGCTTTAAAGCATGTAACGGACCATTTATCTTTCTATTTCCAGAATATTTTTTCAGGGAAATTTGTTGCTAAGTTACATTAAAATTTTATAGAAAATCACAACAGTTCTTTAGCCAATCTTTTTTTCTTCATACTTTCATGAAGAAAATGACGTGTAATTTTTTTGGATTACACAGTAGAGTGTGACACATATTTCTGTTCTTTCTTTCAAATGTCAATATAGGAATCTGGTACTATCATTTAGTTTATAATTTAAATCAAATTGGTTCCTGAAAAATTCTTCCTTAAAAAATAAAATTTAAGATAGATATTGTTATTAATTTGCTGTTTATCCAATCAAAGACCACAAAAAATGTTAGATAAGCAGCTTAAGTAATGCAATGGGAATTTCTTCTTTCTTGCTTTGAATAGCAGCAATGAATTCATTTTAGATAATCTACAAAATTGGAGAAAATTGTAATTTTGACTAATGAATAAATATAAGAAATTTAGGATCAACTGCAAAGCTTGAAAAGTCAAATTATCTCAATTTATGTAAAAATCACTGTCTCAGATTTTCTAGCAGAACAACAGGTCGATAACTAAAGATTTTAAAGATATTCGACTCTGTAGTCAACTCTGAATGAATTTAAAAATGAATTTAAAAAGGCCTGTCTAGGGTTATAAAAAACAAAACCTTTAATTATTCCCTCAGCTCCTCTCTTAAGTGCATTTTTCTATTGCAATACTCCTCACTGATGTCTGTCACCTGTCTTGTGTGTTGAATCACATCTAAATTTTTGGTTCAGTATGAAAGACACTGCACTAATTAGTAATGATTAATGTAATGATTAGAAATGTTTGAAAAATTGCAATTGGAAAAAAAAAAGAAGAAAGTTTTTATCCTGTGGCAACACCTGCCAAAGCTTTAAAATTGTTCTTTATTTTAGTGAACTGGTTTTAGGTTGGTGTTCTAACCTGACCGTGCCAGGAGCTGAATAAACAAATAAGCAGAAGTTGGGTCTGCCCCAAAGAGATAACCTTTCAAAGAGACCTTCTTACCAGCGTGCAGAGACCATCACGGTAGATCTTTAACCTCGCTCTGTCATAACATAAAATCACAAGTATGCAGCTGCCGTGCCTGCACTATCCCGTTCCTGCCCCTCAAGGTCAAATACCTCCTGCACTGCCTAATCTTTGATTGTGTCAGAAGTGTGTCAGGAAGGAAAGTTTGGACTTTGGGGGCTGTAAAAATACCTTCTGCTTGTGCCCCATCAGGGATTTAGGGCAGTTGTCCCCAGATTCCCGGACGGTGCTGAGCCCCAGCAGACCCTCGCTGGGAAATGCTTTTGTACATGACCACAGTCAGAACCAGATCCCTCGTGTCCCGCACCACTGTATCAGTGGAAGGCTCTTTGGGGAGCTTAGTGTAGGAACATCTGTGATATTTTAAAAGTGAAACAAGGATTTCCAGAGAGGGCAGGCTGGAATGTTGTAATGGCCATATTGGCTCAAATGGCATGCTCCAGATTTACATATAGTTTGAGCTCAAATGCTAAGTTTTAATAAATACAGCATGCATTAAATCCATAAGGCTATACAGATATTTAATAGGGTAGTGCATTATTCTTTAAGCCTCCATGAATTAGCATTTTCAAAATGAGCTCTAAAGACCCTGCAAAATTATTTTACTACTTGTTTTAAATTCTTCAAGAATTTTTTATGCAGAAAGAACAGTTAAACTGTGTCTCAGTACATCTATCAAAATCTTATCTTATCACAAACGTGCATTAGAGTTTGGATCTATTTCTAGAAAAGGACTACCATGACTTTCAAAAAATACCTCTGCTCTGCATGTGACATAGTATGAATTCTTTACCATGTTATAGCAACATATAGGAAGGTTATAGCAACAGATGCTGTAAACAGCCATATGTTTTCCAGAGCAGGAAGAAGAAACCCAGAAGGAAACCAAGATTGCACTAAAATACTGTAAGTGATTTTAGAAAGTTGAGTGTCCAAAGACTGACAAGCGTTAGGCCGTTATTCTCACCAAGCTCTTAAACTCTGGCTTAATTGTAAACACATGCTCATGCGTGTTGCTAACCTGCACAGCACTTGCACGGCATTGATTTAACACTAATGTGATGGCTTCACAATAATAATAACTTGCACTTTTCTTCTTGGATGTGTAACTAGTGTAAAAAGAAATAGTGCAAAAGAAACATATCTGACTTTACCTGTCATATGGCAGTGTGAGGAAAAGACTCCTTTCAAAGAGTCATAAAATAGGAGAGGTCGTGTGGTAAATTTGATTTACCTGAACTTTAAGTACTTTGAAAATGAAACACCAGGAACAACATAATCAGTCAGGAGAGCAATTAGGGACTCCATTACCACTCCAGAAAAGCAACAGAGACCATAATTACTTTGCCCGAGGAAACGGTTTTCACATACATTCCAAACTCAACATGTTTTCTCTGCCTATCACTAATATATAAGTAAGGGAGTGTCTTAAACTCTTGACAGGAATAAGAATAATAGAGAGGAATGGTGCGGTTATTGAGGGAATCTGTATAGTTGTAATTTATTCACACTGCTCCATATCTGGAAGTGGTTGCTAAAAATGTTCAAAGCCTGGACTTGCTCAAGGAATGTGGAACGCTTCATTTGTTGACCAGGTTTGGGATGTGTTCAGCAGACCAGGGATCCAGAGATGCCTCTAACTCTGCTGTGCTGCCAATGAAAGGAATAGCTCAGGTGCTTTGCTAGAAGGGCTGCTTTTCTCACATGTGTCCTTAAGGGCAAGCAGAAAAACCAAGAGGCACAAAGAGGACAAATCAGGGATTTTAAAAGGATCCACGTGATGGAAAATTGAGCCAGGAAAAGGAAGGAGATTCAAGTGTTTTATTTACACCATCAAAGGTGCATAAGACATGATGAATACAGGGCCTAGTTTAGGCTACATCTGTTGCTGCAGGACATAGAAAGAGATGTAATGAAGGAACCTGAGCAGGAGGAGAAGGGACTCCCACAGGCGTCATGCATGTGCCTAAAGCATGCAGGGCTTAATATTTCTGTTTATTATGTATCTCTTGTTCTGAAAGTCTCCTTTTGTCTGTTACTGTTCTATTCTCCACAGAAGTACCCTCATATCTGGAGTTTGGGGAAAGAATAAATGGACCTGGCAGGGACCAACCCATTAGGGTATATTTTAGCTCCAGTAGGAAGGAATAGATACGATTCATTTCCAAGAATGTTCCTAAGCACTCAGAGCAGTCAATGCATTGTTTTTGAGAGGAGTCTGGTCATCTCAAGACCAGTCTTCCAATAGATTTTTGGAGTTGATATCTGAAAGACCTACATGTGTGTGAAGGTGGTGTACATGCAAATAATGGGTTGATTTTGTACTTCTGTTTATAAATGTGCTAGGGAAAAATTAATAACATTATATCACATTTTAATGGTAGCAACCAGCAAGTTGGTTTAATGGTAGCAACTTGAAAAGTACCGATACTGGTTTGTATCTGACAGAAAAGCAGTTTGTCTATAAAACTTGAGATTTGCAAAATTAAGTATATCACATTGTGAGGCTTGAATATATTCTCTTCTCTACCCTTTAATTCTTTTGTGATATGACAATAAAACAGAAGAATGACTTTTTAGTGCCTGTGAAAGCACAGTTGCACCTACATTCCTGCCCCAATTCTAATGAAGATGTAATGAAGAGGATTTAAAATTGTAATAGTTTATAATGGTTTCTCTCAGACTGAGAGCTCTTTACCTCTTTTTTGACCTGGATACCTTTTTCAGTATGGATTTTGTATGTTCATCCAGCGTATTCAGATGTCCAGTAGTCCTACCCTTCTGATAGGGTTGAGGGACATCTGGAAATCTGGATGTGCCAAGTCCCCTAGCAAGAACAAGCTCTATAGTTCAGACACAATAAATCTGAACTGTCAAGGAACATCCTTCTCAGGTCCTGTGCCTTGATCTGTGCACATGCAGAGGAGCTGTGCTTGCATTCCCTACTTCCTGGTAGCTTCCTGGAAATCTCAGGGAGATGTGGAACAAAATAGTGTAGGTTTCTTTGCAGAACTTCTGTAAAAGTGACTTTTCATGGAGAGGGAAATAAATTCTCACTTCCAATTTTGCAGTGTACAATATTCATTTTGCTATAGGATATGTTTGTAAGATCAGTGCATGGTGTTTTTCAGAACCAGATTTGCAGGGAAGGAGAGTTATTCTGTTTTATATATTTATTTATTTATTTATTTATTTATTTATTTATTTATGGAGAGCAATGGTTAAAGGATATTTGATAAAGGTAATTAAAACTAGAGCTAACTGCCAATATAGAAATGTTAACTCTGTACATCTTAATCTAATAGCAGACTTCATTGCACACTGGGCTTCAGGTTTGCACTTTCATTGCCGAAGCTAAGCACCTATTGGGGCAGTCAGCAGTAGGTACAGTTAGTTAAAAAGACTAATTGCTAATTACATGCACATGTATTTGTATGCTCACACACACTCAGCCCCCCAAAAGGAAGAAAAGATTCCGGGAGCAGTAACTGCCCTATCCAGTGCTCCCTGGCAAACACAGGCTGGTTGTCCAAGCTAGTGATGGCTTGGTCAATTTTAGATCCGTTGCTTGATTTTTCCATAACACTTTCACACTGCATTTGCATTCTTCCAGGAGAGCTTTAGACCATGATGGAAAGCAAATACCTTTATGGAGTACTGTCAGTGCAGTTTTGCTTAGCAGTCCTCCTTTGAACACTAAGGGAAAGTGTTATCTGTGCCACATCTTGATCTCAGCCCTGTGAGAATTGCACTTTTATTGTAATTGCAGTATAGCAGAACATTTGAGGGTGCCCACATGCAACAATGCACAGTTTGACTAAGTCGATGGGTAGAGTGTTTTTTTTTCTCAGTCATCAGGCTGGACCTGTCATAAAACAGGCCTCTTTATGGTACTCCTCCTGACTAGAGTAAAGAGTTTCTTTCTTCTAGGACCTTTATTTTTTGATCCATCATGAATAACTGTAGCCAAAACATTCTACTTGAATGTGCATATATGACTCTTAGCTTATTATGCTCATTCTTTCAATAGACTCCTTGGGTCATTTCTGTTTTCCCTTTTCTGTTTAATATCATCTTACTGAATTCGTTTTTGTAACTGGCTCTCAGCAGATTCAATGCTCTACAGCTTAAAGTGTCAGACTGTGGGTGGCCCATTTAATTTGAGTTATTTTGAGCCAAATGTGAATAGAAAACAGCTTTTGTTCTGCAATTTTGGACTTTACCGTTAAATACCTACCAGACTGTAATCATCCACACGTCACCCACTGCCAATAAATAACCCATTTTATTATCCAAGACTCTAGCTAGAGAGGAACATTTTTGTTGAATTCAGCTAGAGGTAGAGGAAAGTTAGGGACTATCTTTTCCATATGAAAATGATTAGATATTTATTAGGAGGGCAGCAACGTGATCATTTATTTTGTTAATTAGAAATAATGATGTAAAAGTTAGAGAAGGAAGTTTGCATTTTTCTGTGTTATATATTGCTAGAAATGGAGACAGAAGTAGCCAACAGAGCTTTTCATATACATGAAGATAGAAACTATGTGTAGGATAAAGATAAAGAAAGCAAGATTTTGATAACAATTCTAATCAAATCTAGGCTTCCTGGGCTAGACATAATAGAAGTATTAAAACAGAAAAGCTCCCCAGCTCCCCAAAAGCTCCTAATCTGGGTGTCAGGTAAAGTCACACAGGTGAACTAGAGAGGTAACCAGTGCAAACAGGGCAGGAGGATAAAATAATACAGAATTTAGCAGAAAAGCAAATGTGTTAGCTACTACTATTTTCCTAAACAGGATCCACAGGAGTAATATATAGCTATCCCAGAAGAGTTAAGTTTAAAGAAAGAATTTAAAAGAGGATGGATGTGATTTTAACCTTCAAGTTTTCTTTTCCTTCCTTGTTCAAATATTTGTGAAGTGCTTGTCTTGCTGTATTCGTAATTCCCTGAAGGACACTGACAGTGTAGCATGCGGTAGCTCAGCCACACAACTACATCAGCTCCTGATTCAAAAGGGTTTGATTGGATTCTCTCAAAAGTTTCCATTCCCCAGAGGCTTTTCTATTATTTTTATGATACATCAGAGTCATACTTTTGATGCTGTTCTTTTCATATAATCTCACAGCTCCAATTTGTGGCTCCCAAGAGAGTCTTTAATGCACAGATGAAGGGCACTGGGTTAAATCTTGTTTTACTAAGCAACCTGCTTTGTATCATTTGCCTTTTTTGTCATAGATTGAGAATGATTTTTGGCATATTGTACACAAACAAAAACTACTCTGAGTTGAAGCTTATCTAACGGTTAAAGCAAAGAATTGTGAATCAGTGAAGGATTGTGAGTCACACTCTTAATTCCTAGCTGAGCTTTTTTTTTTCTGCTGATTTATTGTGTGGCCTTGGAGAACTACTTAATATCTTTTTGTCTGCAGTATTGTTCACTTTTGTAGCCTTGTTGGAATTGATGTAACTTGGAAGATCTCAGAGAGCTTTTGGTGACTTGGACACTCCTTGGTGGTGGTGAAGCTGTCAAAACAGCCAGATCTTGGTAGCTATGGTAGACTGATGTGCTGTTAAAAAAAACAAGCCGTTTTAGTCCAACTGCAGATATGCCTCAGACTTGTATATATTGCTCACAATTGAGCAATATATACAATAATGTGCAATGTGCAAGAACGTTGATCAACTGGACTTTGAGTTAAAGTCTCCCTTATTTTTAGGCGTGGATCTGTAGGAAACCAAAGGTGTCTAAGAGGTGTCAGGGACTGATAGAAATGCCACAGAAATTGCTTTCCTATCCATCAAATCCAAGCGACTTCCTGAGATGTGGCATTAAGAGCTATGTCACATCACTCCAGCCAGCAGCTAGAAAGTGCACCCACCTGGAAGCAGCTTTTGGTCAGGGAAGACTTGGGCTGGGGATATGCTCCTTAATTTGAGGAGGCAGAGCAGCAAAGCGGTGCGAAAAAAAAAAATCCCATGTCGTGTTTCTTTTAAAAAAGCTGTGTGCACACAGGTTTATATAAAGTCTGTGAGTAAGGGTAGTGCAAACATTCACCTATGGGAGCTTTAGCCATCAAAAATAAACGATTCTCTCCTCAGCACCCCAGTTTAATTAAAATAGTTATGTGGCAGTAGACACAGACAAAGTCCATGCATTTGATGGCTTCTATTAGATGTTTCTTCTTGTGTTCAGATTAAACTTTCTTGTTTTGAGGCCCTGCATCATGCAAAATCATAAAAAAATTTTCAGTGTATCACCTGATATGAATTCTGCTTGGAGTCAAGCAGTCTTTAGTGGAGCTCTGCTTTAGAAACCTCTAGACTTGCAGTTAGAATGTGATTTCTCAAGGAAAGGGCAGAAACCTGCAGATCACATTTAGTTCTTTGTTATCCCATTGCCTTGCTAGAGATCCCATTGCAGTGCTAGAGAGTTACTTCTGCAGTTGTAAAAGTATTTGTGCAGTAACTAATAATTGTGCAATAATTTTTCTTCTGGGCAATGTGATGCAGTGATGTTAAGTAAATCAAAAGAAATTCTTATCATTAGATTTGGTGCTATAAGCTCAAAAATAACCTGGTTAGTATTCAGGCTACAGATTGGTGAGTGAGTCAAGACATTGATGTTCACACTTATTGCCTTAGTTTCGTACTTGAAAAAGCAAATTTGATGTACCAGATGACTCTATTTTACCACTGTACCAAAGTCATCTTTAAGAGTCACTTAGCTTTGATAGGGATTTTGAGAGATGCAATTTTCTATCAGTTTTCTACTTTATCAACCTTAGTGCCTGATACCTTGAAAATATCAGACAAATTATACACTGACAGAGAACAAGAGATATATATTTCTATTAAACAGTGTGATAATAAATAGAAAACTACTTGCACAAAATATTTGCCAGCTTTGAGCATTTTAAAAACAGAAATCTCTGGGACTATTCAGAGAAACTTTAGCTTTACACTGTTTACCATTATATCGTTTTACTAACTGAAAATATTGACAACTTTTTTGTCATACGATAAACTGGCCAATTTAATTCATAAAACATTTATTTATTAATTTTAAATTTGTGCCTCAGCCTCAATAAAATCAAGAGCTTTTTGACACATAAGCTTTTGATCAATAATATTTAGCGATAGAAGAAAATATTACTTTATGTAGAAAAAATTAGCTTGTATATGCATTTTCTGTATTGCAGATTCTTAAACTTTCCCCATATACGTTTTAACCCAGAAAGTTCATGCTTGGCTAAGGAACATCTGTAAGAACGGTATTCAGTCTTAGTTTGAAGATGTGAAAGCTAACTCTCCCTTCACCAGTGTGTTCCAGTTCCTCAGTGTTTGAAATACATTACTTTCTTACAAGTTTGTATTTGAGCTCACTTTCTATCACCACCTCTCTTTATGATTTTCCCATTAAACTGGGAAACCAGTTTTTGCTCCTTTAGAGGGCTAAAATGCCCTCTAATTACACTGCTTTTGATGGCGTTTTTGAGAAACTGAGGTTGAGTATTTCACCATACAGCACCACAGTGTGCTGTACATCTTTATTCATGTACTCAGAAGTATTTGCAGTATTTCTTACAGTAACATGTACAGGAGTACTCTACCTAAATTCTATAAAATTTGTATCTTCATCTTAAAAAAAAATGATATATTATGATAAATATTAATTCCAAATACTTTTTTTTTGCATGCCCTACCTTCCATGGACACGACTGTGAGTTATGAAAGGACTATCCTGCAGGACCTAGACAAAGAAAAGGACTTATATATATACCATATATATTACTACATTCCCTTGGCATTGACTCAGGGCTTCCTCAAATATAACAAGTAAATCTTTCAGTTGCAGTCTTCCTTATGGCACTCAAAATAGCTCTTGTCCAGTGTGTTGGCTTTGTCATCTTTGATGTACTGGTTCAAGGAGGACTGCAGGAGGAACAGGGATATAAAAGCTTATTTTGAGAGACCCATTTCAGAGCAGTATGTGATGGCTGAAGTTTTAGTTGTCTCTATAGAAAAGATTTCCTCTTTCCCCCTCTGCCCTGCTGTTTCTCCCTCTATAAGATTTCTCAGGAGGAAAAGGAAGAAAACTAAACATAAACACTTAGAGAAGTACAACTAACTCCAAGACAGATAATTGGCTTTGATTATGAAAACTGTAAATCAATAATACTCTGAAGGTTATATAAAGTATTTTAATTGCCAGCACATTCATTCCCCCTGGTTGGATATGGAACTGGCCAGACTGCATTTCTAATTGAATCGAAGCTATCTTTTGATATCAGAAAAGCAAATATTTTTAGAATAGCCTTTCAGCTCATTCTTCAAAACAAGCACAGAGTGATATGAAGGTTTTTGCCTTAACTGGCTTGCAACGGGAGTGAGATGGTACTCCACAAATCATTTAACAGGACTGTAGGTGAATAAATCACAGAGCGGTGCAGAGGAGGATAGAGGCAAAAATTAACTCACTAAATATTGCACTGGCGCAGACAAAATCATGGATGTGTTTGAGCTGTGGTCCTGGACCTTGTCCAAAGTGACCTTGTCCAAAGGGTAGTATGTTGGTGCAGGTTTCCAGCTTCCTGTGTGTACTCTGGCCTGAGGTTTGCATCTGGTTTCCTCTTCCTATGGTGATGCTCCACTTTTATGCAGCATCTTCTCGGATCAGGCTGCTGGTTATCCCAAATGTCATTTAACAGCAAGCCCTGTGTATATCCCGTGGGGTCTGGGTATAAACATGAATCTCATCACAAACTCATCGGAAAACTCAAAGTTTTAAGTGAAATTGTGCCCTGAGACAAAATAGGCCAAGAAATATTCCTGTATTCTGTCCAATCACTATTTAATAAAAATTCAGAAATAGTCCTGGGAACAGGGACAAGAACCCATTATTCTCTCTTTCTGAATGAGTACCCTGAGGACTGGCCTTACATTCATCTCACTGCCTTTACAGTAAGTCAATTTTTTTTCCTGCGCTGTCTTCTTTTTAACAGAATGGCAGGAAACGGACTGCCAGCCAAAATATCTTGTATTCAAGATATGCCCTCTTCTTTAGGGGGAGGTAAGTGTGATTTCTGCCAGTCTGCTGGAGAAAAGAATCTGGGTTTCCTACTGACTGACACAGAGCTCCAACAGCCAAGTTACAATATTATACAGAACTGTCACTGGGCAGCTTTAACATGACAGCTACAGATACCAGCTAGTGGGGAGCCTGTTTTGCTTCTGTATTTTGGGTATGCTTTACGGTGAGTTTACTGGAATGACCTACTATGTCTGAATAAATATACACACAGATTCCTAATCGAATCTGAGCAAAGATCAAAAGATGAGGAGCTTGGCCAACTGGGGCCCCCAAGGAGTGTAGGACATGCCCCAATGCACCTCTTGGAACATAGTGAACAGAGCACTGAGAGAGGATGGCACTTCTGGAGGTCATATGACCTCAAGATCAGTTGATTATAGGATTAGAGGTTCGGTTTTAAATGCTGCTGTTCTGTGTAAATTCTGTGCAAGTTTGGTCCCATTTGCAGATGTGCAAAGCTCAAATATCCAGTTGCTAAATCTCCCTTGTGATTGATGCTTAAAGGTCAAAATCAGAGAGTCGACTGACAGGCTTTTAGTAACTCCCTGAATGATTCAGGCTGTATATTTTTCTGTGCTAGAAAATCTGCTTATCTTTGTCAAATATTTCTCATTTTAGTTCATATTTGACTGAAATAATTTTTAATTTGCCAGTCTCACATATATATGCTTGATGTGACAGAGCATTCTCTGCTGTTAAGGTACTATAACCATTTTATTGATGTCTTTCTGTTCTAAACCATTAAGCATTATTGCTGTAAGTGATAAGTAGAGAGTGAGTTGCATGGAAAGAAGGCATCAAATGTGATGCAAGGTATAAAGTGACATTTCAATAGTGCTACAAAAGCCTAATTGTATTGTTGTATTGTCAGCATCACATGCTGAAAAGATACTAAATTGGGCCTGAACCAATCAGGACCTAGTTAAAATTTTTGATTTTTTATATATGGTTGGGAATCTTCTAGTTTGCGTCACAGTTTTTGAACTTGTAGCCCACCTCACATGGTTGAGTTCTGATTATCTCTCTTTTCTCTGAAAAACAGACAAATCTCTTTTCCATATTAACTTGTAAAGATGAACGTCACCAAAAGTTTAGCACCTGGCTCAGAAATGTGCACAAGGCAACATTAACGAGCAAAGAGTAAATGAACATCCACGTATGGCTACTGCCCTTTCCTCTCCCCTCCTTATTCTGCTATTTGAATATGTATTTACCAGAAACTAATAAAAAGGAATATAAACACTCACTTTGATACATAAGAAACTAGAAAACCATGAGAAAAGCCTGAGAATCATAAGAGACAATCTGCAAAAGCAAAATGCTCATCCGAATGACTCTTCTGTGTGAACTACGTGGATTCAAAAGGCTAAACATAATCCCGAAAAAATCGGCCACTTCTAGCAGTTAATGACCTGTTAGTCTGTTAACCATCAGGAGAGGAAGCCAGGAGCAGTTAACACTTTCAGAAACACAGTCCTTGCTAACAATAGTAATGAACCATATCTTGGACTTCTTCTTGTACACAATGGGGGAGTAGTGTAGTAAATACTTCAGAAGGAATTTGTTTAATTAAGATATTAAGGCAGAGAGGTGAGGAGAGCTGCAGATGCGATCCAGGAATGGACGTGGAAAGTTACAGAGGTGCAGGGCAAGCCGAATGCCTCTTATGTGACCCGTGGTTTATTTTAAAGCTGAGGACTGAACATTTCCTTTCTCTAGTAAGCACACAGGAAGGCGAGGAGGAGGAGGAAGGAAAGGGGAATGCAAATAAGTGTTGGTGGTCACTTGGTGGGGTTACTGTTTACTCATCCATTCCTAGCGTAGAAAAAGATCTTATGGAACTGTGGTGCCTCAGAGAAGCCAAAGTTTTTCAGGGAAAGCAGATCAGGGCAATTTATTCCTCTTCAAACCTGTAGTTCAGCAGCTTGGATATTTTGGTTTCCTTGTTGATAGAAACTGGCAAGAATTTGGGCTACCACTACTTCCTTCCTTCCTCAAATAAGAGACATAGCATCAGCAGCGTAAAAGCCACATGGATTTCTGCAGGCAATCTGCTAGGAAAAGGAGATATTTTTTTGTGTCGTTGACAGAGATACCAACCCATGCTCCTCCTTTTGGGAATCTTGCAGCAAGTCTCTCCCTCCAGGGGCAGGGTCTTAGCTGTATGCCAGCTCCATGTGGAAATCATGGTGGTATTTGTAGACTGATGAATAACATACCTAGCTTAGTCCAAGAATGCAGAGGTTAAAGATTTGCTGACAAGATTTGGAGATAAACAATAACAAATTTTCATATTCCTGAAAATTTAATTCCATTCTAGCGGGCAATTCAAAAATCTCTTGTTGGTTATTCCTGAAACTGAGGAGATGCTCTAGAAAGCTCCATTCTTCCATGTTTTCCCTCCGAGGCAGCATGGTTGCTAACTTTATCTTTACCATTGCTTAAAAATAATGTATAATTTATATTAAAAAAAGGCATTATTCAATCCTCATTTTTGGCAGTACCACTGCTTATGCAGTCTTGTTGGTTTCTGTACGGACTCTGTATGGTGTATTAATGATGCAGGTAACTGATTTGTACCTGAGCCACTTTTCTTTCTCTTGTCTAATATCAACATTGCACCATCCACCAAAGCTCACAGTTCCACAAACTAATTTTAGACGAAGGAAACTGACAGGAGAATAAAAAGAATCTGAGAAAATAATGAAGAGAGTTTTACACAGTGTATGTAAGTCCTTGAACAAAACAGATTGAACCTTGAACAGATTACAGAAAGTGTGCAGGGCGGGGAAGGAAAAGAAACAGCTGGAGAGCAAATTTGCCAGAGATCACTGCTTGGTCAAAAAAGTGCAGTTAATATAGACCAGCTCACGGGCATGTATTCTGTCTGAGTCTGAAAGGGAATATGCGATTCCAAGAGATAGGAAACAATAAACCTTTCAGCCCGCTTCCCCCAACCTTACTAGCCAAATTTGACCATAAGGTTCTCTGTGACTCTCTTTTGAGCTCTATTTCCTTGGCTACAATCTTTCTTCTATAACTGGTTGGATTTCCTCAACTCAGAAATGCTTTTTCCAAAAATGAGTTCATGAATTTATTTCTCTGCTGATTTAATGTGTCAGTTTTGTCCTCTAAACATTGTGTGTCATGTGAAAAGATTAAAAAATAATAAAACAAAAACCTTATAAAATAAATACCTGACAAGTTGGTCTCAAAAAAAAAAAACCCTTTCCAGGTCAAGAAGTAAAAGACACCTCAGCCTAGATGCGTCAGGCTTGATATTTGTAGGAACCACGGAGAAAATAAAAGGTGCAGGTTCCTTCACTGAGATTGTCCTTTTTACTACTGCTGGGCTATACTGAGCACTGAAAGCAGAGGTCCTGTGGCTGATCTTGGCTGATGAGTTCATGGTGTGGGCAAGGGCACAATATAAGATGAGGACCTGATTGTGGCTTTACACAACTATAGGAAAGAAAAAGTGTTTTGATTCCTGATTTGTCCTTGAAATAGTAAAATTGTTATTCTCTGCAGCAATCTTTCTGTAATCCAGATAGGGAAAACCCAAGCTGAGAACTAACTTTTTCAGGATAAAAAAATGCTTATTATTTATGTGTACAAATTGATATTAAATTTCAAATTCATTTTTCTGAAGAAAATGTACTGTACACGTTTGTATAAGATATAATGTAACTTACTTACAATTCTTATTACTTTTAGTCTCTTGTATTCATGTGGTCCTAACTCTGTTACTTTGGGCATAAGGTCAGACTGTAGTTTATGATTCCTATTTCATACTTTTTGAGAGAATCTTTACAAAGAAATCTGCACATTCTGTGTTTGGCCAGTGTGAAGTGGCCAGTGTTAAGTGGTACAGAGCAGGATGGGGACAGGAGAACCAAGACGAATCCACTCCCTCCCCTAAACTGTAGGACAGTGAGTCATCCATGCTAGAGAGTGAATATAGGTGGCTAATTAATTAAAAAATATAAAAAAACATAAAAAAATCCAGAATTCAAGTGGAATCTTGGTTCATTTAAACCAAGAGGTCCTGGACTCATTTCACAAGGAGCAAGTTTTTAGCTCACTTTTTCTTTAGAAATAAATTGCTTAGAGATCCAAAACTTGGTTATTAACTGGATTACAGTTCCCTGTGGCAGTTCATGTCTGATCCCGTTCTGGATTTGGTATGGAGTAAAGCCTGAGTACCTATAAGCTTAATATATTGAAGCTTCAGAAATTAGAAGTGTTGATTTATAAGGTTTTGACAAATTTCCATCTGCTCTCATTCCACATGGGCTTTATTTTCTCCCTTCAGAGTTCAAAGGCTGTCTAGTGCAGGGCTCTGCTGCCTTTGTGATATATAACTGTCTCTGAGGCTGTCATGCATTCTAATTTTAACACTGATTGCTCTTTATGCCTTTGAGATCCACCCTGAGTAGCTCCTACAAGTGGGAAATTTATTCTGCTAAAACCCAGCCTACATATTGATTCAGGAGCTATGATGTGAAATACAGTTTGTGAAAATAAACCCAATAACATCCAGAAAATGTTGAAAAAGTCAAATGCTGTGGGAGATCAGAGAGAAATGAATGCCTATGTCAATTTGCATTTTTTTTTTCCTTTTGCTACTAACTTCTGCTGAAAAAGTGATTTTATTATGCGAATGTGTGCAGCATTCAGCATTTCTCAAAAAACAATGCATATTTTATTCCTGACTCTGTATTTCTGAGGTTTGTGTTTCCCTATTCTTCACTCTTTTATTGTGGAAAATTTTAACTCCAGTCATGGAAAAAGTAACAGTATTTAGTAACTTATTCCACCTTTGTTAGTTGAACATACAGTAAGAATGATATGAAAAGTTGAATGAGCAAAGTCTAAAAATCTAATAACAGGCATTATTTAACTAGCATTGCTAAAATTGAATCCAGGTCTTGCCTCAATTACAGATATGTAACTCCTAGTGTGACAGGAATAGGTACTTGTGCATCCACATGTCTTTTAGCAAATATGGGAAAAAAATTGTTTTAGTCAATCTTAGCTTTAGTACTGACACATTTCTGATATTTTTAAAAAAACTTTATTTTAAAACTTTATTCTTTCCTCTTCTCTGTTTCTGATGCATTCTAAAAAAGTAATTAGCAACATATTCCTTTAGGTGCAGAATGCGAAAGTGATCTCAAACCCACTGACATGATGTGCAGCCCTGTTTTCCAAGAGGGTTGTTCCTGCTTTCCTTTTCTTGCCAAGGGATTGATGGAGCTGGGAAAGCAATGTCTAGAACCTGGAAATAAGTGCCAGGTACAAGATGCAGAAAGCAAGGATGTGCAGTTAAGATGAACAGTTCAAGGGGAGTCTGGTGATGGGGAGATAGACTCATGAGATAAGTCCCACTGAACCCAAAACAGAGAAATACTTTGAACTTGCTGAAGAAAGCATTGGCTGGTGGTAGAACGGATGAGGGCTACCAAGGCTGACCTTTCTTGAATGATGATCATGCTAACAGAGTGAGTTAAGTGAAAACTGATGGAGGGAAAGCAGGAAATGATGGAGGGAAAGCAGGACTGCAGTTAGCTCAAAAAGAACACATTCGGCTGTTTGAAGGTCCATATGTAAAAGCAGAAAATTTCAGTGTATATCCACAAATAATAAGAGTGACATCATTTATTTGAGAACCCATGCTCCTAGCTGACAGCTGCAAGTGTAGTATCCTGGTCTTTCTTTCCCTAAGTAGTCTCTGAGCTTTTCACCCAATTTCTCATCATAACGGAGGAGTCACTGAAAACACTCCTTTCTGTTGTGTAATGTGTTCTTTTGTGTAATGTCAGAAACAAACCCTCCTTTGCAATCTCTTTTCATTTCGAGCAGGTGGGGTAGAATTTACTCTTGGACTCCTAAGTGCTACTGCTGATGTAATTAACAATATTTACTGTGGTAATAGCACAGAATAGGCTTAACTATAAATACTAAATGACTAAAACAAGTTTTTGTTATTTAAAAGTAATACTGTAACCAGTGTCTACTCTGAAGGACAATTTTGAGGTAAATGGTAAAAAGATCAGGAAGATTCTTAAAAAGTTCTAAAAGACAGTTGAAATTATTTTGCATTTTAAAACTTTTATCTGAAACAGCAGGAGCCAGCTTTTGGTTGAAATGTTTTTAATGCTTCTTAAAAGACTATTAATCTTTAAATATTTCACGAAACCTGAATATTCCACTGATTCGCTCTTTTATATTGTTCTACTCTAAACTGAACAGAATTATGCCCAAGCTACACAGGATTCCAGAATTAGTTCCACTGCTCAGCACATGTTTTCAGAAATGGAAAAACAGAGCACACAGCAACGTGCATATGATTTCTAGGAAACTCAGAGAAGACTTAAAGTTTGGATTGCAGACATGCTACACATTGTTCTGCTGTTTCTATAGCAGAGAATGCTTTTGCTTATGAGTTTTATGTACAGCCTGTCAGTTTTAGTCCATCTAAATAATTCTTAAAACTCTAGGAGGTAATATTTAACTGGCCTTAGCCAGTAAAGCAATCATAATATTATGTAGTAGGTCTGTTTTCCCTACTGGAAAGGGAGACCTGATTTGTCAGGCTGGGTCACAGAAGTTAGGACTCAAGTCCAGACTTTGCCTCTGAACTTCGTGTGCTGTAATTTGTTGCTGCCTGATGCAGCTAACAGGAGTTTTCTCTAGTTTGACTCAAGGCTGGTGTTTGACTAACAAGCATGCCCATCTGCCCCTGCTCTTATGTATATTAACTTCCTTATCCTTGCAAGCATTCAAGAAGTTTTATTAGGAAAAGGCAAATGTCAAAAGTGTAAAGTTACTTTAATAAAGCGGACCGAGCTGGAGTTTCCTTGCTGGCTGGCTGCCACTGGAAATCCTTTTGTTAGCTTTTAAAAAATTCCGGTGACAAACAGAACCCGTTTCATTTCTCTCTGAAAGGCTGAATGTGTGTAATTAAAACGTAAATCATTTCATTACAAATTTTCATAGCATAGAAAAGTTAGGGATACCTGCCTTTAGAAGAAGTCAGATTTTGGGGTTACCATTCCAATAATGACAGTTCTAAACCTCATGGTCATAGAAAGCATGTGACATAATGAAAAAAAAAGGGATTAATTTAATTATCAGATTATAGAGTGAATATATCCTACTCTTTTCCAGGGATTGTTTACAAAAGTTTCATGGAAAACAGAGAACATGAACTCCTGTGGAGGGGGGAAAAAAAAAGAAAGAAAGAAAGAAATACGGCAAATGTGAACATGATGAAATGATTAAAGTAAACGAAAGCATTACTGGGCAGTTGGAAGAAATGGTTTTTATCCTGGGCTCTGGACTGATAGTTGTAGAAAACACTCATTGTCCCTATAGCTGCTTGCACTGGTAATACAGAAGTTAGCTTAGCAGCTAGCAAGATCCAGCGCAACACCACAGTATATATTCCAGTATTTGACTGGAAAAAAAGTAGTGGTTATAATTTGGACATTCTCTGCTTAACTGCACTGTGTTATTCCTCCATGGGAAGTACTTGTCATGAACAAATTTTTTTTTTTTTTTTACCAATACGATTATGCTCCATTAAGATGGAGTCTTAAAACAGTTAGCTTGTTTTCAGTTTTTGTTTTTGTTTTGTTTTTTACATAAAAAGAAATACAATAAAGTTCAATTTTAGAATGATGGGGAAAATAGAAATGTAGTAAAATATTCACAAAATGGCTAGATGTTGGGACATTGTTAAATTTCACAGGGAGGAACTGCCTTCCTCCTCACGGTGACAGGGAAACATGTTTATTTTCACTTGATAATGCAGCGCATAGAAGGCAGGTTGTAGAACTCCTAAGAGGTTTGGCCTTTAGGTCTTTTTAGTCTACGTGTTGCATTTTTCTGTTCAGCTGATATTTACTGCCAAGCTGTATTTCAAAAAAAGTGCACAACTGCCAGATAAAACCTGTTCTGGTTTCCCTATGGTCTTGGTAATGGTTTGGATTCTCATATGTTCCCCATTTTGGACTAGCTGAACCCATTCACACAGGTTCTGTGCTCAGTTAAAATATATTAGCAGTGAAAATGCTGCCTGGCCTCAGTGCTGTCATTATGTCAGATAAAACTTGAGGCCCCAAAGAGATAAGGAACTTTACAAATATTACCTTAAGGAGTAGGAGATAGAGACAAACCTAGCCCAAGTGAGACAGGACTCATTCCTAACATACTTTCTTCTTATCCTCTAATCACCCTTATTTGATCCTCTTTGTTTCCCTCTCCTCCAAAGAAACAAAATGTCAGTGTGGTCTTTGGCAAATTAGGAACAAACAGGGCTCCCTGGGATGTTTTGCCAAAAACAATAAACAGAGGTGGCAGTAGCTGTGTTAAAATCCCACCATCTTTAAAAATACAAAAGGAGAATTAGTGTGACCTAGCCCCGGGCCAAATCTGCTAATTTCCAAAGGATGGTGTCATTAAGAATTTAAGAAGGATCTCAGGAGCTGATACAAACCATCTGAGCTCAGAGCTGCAGAGTTACAAAAGCATTCCAGTGTCTCTGATGAAAGGAGTTAACGCCGTGGAGACGGAAATAACAATAACATGGATAATACAAAGAAGTGTGTAGCGAGTACAAGTAAAATCAGTAGTTTCCAAAGGTTATTTTCCATTTTAGTTAGTATTTCTACCTTACCTAAGAGATAAAGTCCCACCTAGCTGTTCAAAATGTAAAGAAACAAGCCCTTGTTCAGGGCTTTCACTGGTCTGGTGCTGCAAAGTTCTAGAGTTGATGAAAACTCTTTATTGATGGTTACCTTGTTTTTGAAATCAAAGGTCTTCCTAATTCCTGATATCTTGAAGCTTGAGAAATTCTTTTACTGAAAAAAAAAAAAAGGAAAAAAGAAGCAACAGTAATTCTGGTTATGGATGACTCAAAGAGTTTATAATTCACTTTTTAGCCTTTGGTATCTCAAATACAGGAAGCTCTAGTTGAGGTCTTCAATTAAAAGTTATTTAAGTGCTCTGAAACCAGCAACCGCTCTATCTGAATCACCAGCTCGTGTGTGGAAGAAAAGGTGATGATAGGGGATGTGGGAAGCAGATTAAATATTATTATTAAATATTATGCCTAGCTCCTTCTCTAGCTGTGACAGGTTTTGTGGTGACCACCTAAATAAAAGCAAATAAACAGGTGTTTCCCTCATGTGAAAATAGTAGACCAAAATCCTGAATTACTCAGAAGTGGAAAATAGGCTAAAAATATAAGTTGGTTTGGCAACTTTTCTTTGAAGAAAATATACTGCAGAGTGAAGCAATGTATTCATGTGAATCAGTCTCTCTTTGGGGACACCAATGTTTTTAAAGTAGATGACTAAAATATGTGTTCAAAGTAGATTTGATGCCTCAATATTTTGTTTCATTTTATGGACCTTCCTGGCAGATCTGCCAGATAAACACGACTTTCTCCATATTTATTTTCCCTGGCTAATTTGGTGTACAGGTCTAAAAAGTATTTTGTATTTATTTTTGTCTGATTTGTGCCAGCTCACCCTCCTTCCTCTCTCTCCTATTCTTTCGAGGGAAATTTAATGCAGTTATTTATAGTTCATATAGTTGACACAAACAACAGAATATAGGAAAAGGCCATTGTAATTTTTGTCTGATAACAAAGCAATAACTCAAAGCAGTGAAACTGATGTTTAAAAACATAGGTATATAGATGATAGATCTATAATGTATTTTCAATATATGAATGATGCTTTGTAGTTCCACAGAAAATCATTTTAATCATATCATAAACAGAAAAAGGAAACTCATGCCTGCTATATAATACAAAATTTCTAAATTCCCTCAAACATATCTTTGTATATTTCCAAAGCAAGAGGCAGTATGTGCTCAGCTATCACTTGTTGCACAAATTCAACGAATTTCACACAGAGGCTCAAAAAAACTATCTGAAGCTGGGCAAATGCTCCTGAAATTTGTTAAAGCAGATTAAACTGCTCCCAAACTGGGACTAAACAACAGTTTTCCACGTTTCACCCTGAACATCTGCCATGAGTCTTACAACCTGCTTTGGGAATTACAATTTCTTTTACTGTTATTGGAAGGATCTGGTCTTTGGATTTGAATAAGGAAAATGGCTCTACGACCTCTGGGCTCCCCTAGATCTAACTCTGCTGGGGCTACTTCAGCTAATAGGGATATGTGATACCCACAATGGTGGTGGCTCCCAAGAAGCTGCTTCCTGAACTTGCTTATCAGTTTTCTGGCCATCTAACTAGGCCATATCTCTAGCTGCTAGCCTCCCATGGCAAGAGACCAAGCGGCCAAATTAGACAGTAACACAACACCATCAAACGGTTTTTAAGGTACAAATTATATGTTCTTACAGCTAATAAGAATATTTAGTCCTGTTCTTTAACCTTTTTAACCACTGTGCTGTTTTTGCATTTTTCAACTGAAGCTATATTACAAGATACTAAGGATTTTAAACATACTATGGATATGTGAAATAAGGCAAAATTCAGAATTGAGTCAAATTACAAATATCTTTGGCCCAAATTTCATTTAAAGACCAGCAGCTTGCATTTCCTCTTAGGTATCTTAAACTACCGATTGCTTCTTTTCATCATTGTTCAACGTACCATCTTTCTTTTGTGGTTGTTGAACAAATTCCTACCTTGAGTCACTGAATGAGAGACTGAAAACCTATGCCCAAGAATGCCACTACATTCTTCATCTTAGAAATATAAGATCTGAAAGTAAATATATATTTAGTTCAGATATATATTCCTAGATAGGATATTGATGCTGTATATACAACAGTTTAATTCACTGGATTACCTTTTTTAAAAAAATCACTTCTCTAATAATAAAATCATAAAAACAGAGAAGGATGTTTTTTCCTTATTACATTAAGGAAAGGGGGAGAGAACTATGGGTAAATAGTACTGCGTATTTAATTTTAGCTAGGTGTGGGCAACCTTCACCATTTCACTTAAAACTAAGAATATCCTGTATGTATACAGAACTTTTTACCTTTAAGAAAGCACTTTAAATACACTAAAAACTTTTCACCCCGTGTAGTCACAGAGCTGCTCGAAGGTACAATGAGGCTGTTGTTCAGCCATGTGTAGAAACGCTACATACCAGTTGAGGGTAGGAAGTTAAGAATAATATAGTATATTCACACATAACTTCAAGGAGTATTTAGGTAGGCTGAATGTACCTGCCTGGCATTTGGCCACAAAACTCAGCTTAACAACCCTGCTCTTGTGAAAAGTGGGATAGGATCGTTACTTTTTCCATTCAATTTCCATTAATCATCACAAGTGGGTCATGAGGTTTTCCACCCTCGACAACCATGAAGGTTTTCAACATGTGTCCATTTACCAATATGTTGTTAGGACACTAGATTAATGCTGCTTCATTAAGATTAATGGTAAGGGTGCTTCCTGCCCAATTCCATCACGCTTAGTTGGGACTTCCCATCTAACTATCCGCTAACTCCGTGATAGTCAGAGCATCTCAGCTATAGTGATAACACAGAGAGGGTGTTTTTAGAAAGGTGTTTCAATCTATCTTTAGGAGGTGTAGTAGGAAGATTTTACATCTCTGGCAGGCTAGATTTAATATGAAACAAAGATTGTGACTGCCACTACCTGTAGTAATTTTTCATCTGAAACATGCAGGGAATTGCAATTAAGAAGATATAAACAATTGTTGAAAAAGATGGAATTTGTTACCAAATGACCCTAGTGTCTTGGGAGTGGGCTGTACGTCCTGAATTTTGATCAGTGTCTATACACTAAAAAAAAAAAAAATCAGAAAAAATTGATAAAAACTTCTAATTAAAACCTCAAATTACCTGTACAGTAATGTACAATATACAAAGTCAGGAAGAAAAAGCTGATGATATGTGATATGTAGCACGATAGGGCAGGACAATTTTGTAGCTGAAGAAGGCAGAAAGACGTATTGACAGAAGTGTTGTGAAATTCAGCCTTTGCAAACATCTTCCTTGCCAGAAGATGCATTTAATTAAGACAACTTTTAAAAAGCAAGCTTTTATTTTTCTACTTTAGGAGACAATATTTGTATTACTAGTCAAAGAGACTGATCTTAATTCAAAAAATGGTCCTAATTGGAAAGGTTGGTGCTAAGTGTTAGGAATTATCACTCGTGTCTCACAGTTCTAGTCATACATTATTATTGTCATTGTTTATCTTGACAGGATGGAAAGTAGTTTCAGTGTCACTTTTTCATGCTGTTTGATTTATAGAAATATATGCAATTAAAATTAGTAATGACAAATAAGCACATTGGAGCTAGAAAACAATTCCATGAGAATGGTGGAAATAGTTTTTTTTTTTTTTTTTAAGATAAAGATTAATTTTAAACAACTTATCATAGCCTATTCTTTTAAAAAGATGATTTCTGTTATTTGTGGTAACTCCAAACAGTTTAATTTTGCCCTTTTGCTCACTTAGAAGAACATTTTATCTCTGGAAATTATTCTTTTGCAGATGTCTCCCTTCCCTGTCTCTATGTGTATCTGAATAGCACCTTAATGTCTGACCTAAGGATAAGCTGTTGTGCACAAGCTACTGCACTTATGCACACTCAGGAAGATTTTAAAAGCCTCAGAAACCTTAGTTTATCTTGGTAAAACGTAGAAGGATAAGCAGCAAAATGCAGTGTAACTTGGCACTAGAGTGGAAGAGTAAAAGCAGGCATGGGCCTGCAGGGCTAAGCCACAGCACTAGGGCAAGTGCCATGGCAATGTCACCTGCACTGTGACTCTACTCCACCAACAGTGCCATTGGATGCACATACACTGCTGTGAGGCCCAGCTTAGTGTCACTGTTTGAAGATCCAGCTTGGCTCTTTGGTGTCCTCTGGGCAGTGCATTGGTGTGAGCACCTGTCCACTACTGTTATTCATTATCAGAACAGCCAGCCCTGGTCACGAGAGCATGGAAGACCCTTCACTCACCCTTTTAAGTTTTTTGGTCTTATCTGCATATCTGAAGAGTAAGAATGGCAACAATTTAACCTTTGAGGTGTGCACTTGACTCTTAGATTTATAGGTACTTTTAGTGCTATTGACTTCAATGGGAATTTAGTGCAAACATCCAGAATGATACTTAGCTTTAAAATATGAAAAAGAAATCCAACAGAAACGGCTTCCCCTTTTTCCAAAGGAAAGCCTGACCAGCCCTCTGCCCTTTCTAAAGGCATCTCAGGAATATTTACCAATATTTATTGGTAAACAATGATAGTAATCCAGTTTTCTGAGGCAAAGTCCGTATTTACTTCATCCTGTCAAAAGAAAGTATAAAGGAAAAAATGAAACAATTTTCTGGCTGCTTGCTAAATAATGGATTTATTGAGGGCAGAAAGAAATGAGGCACTTTTGCTCACTGGAGAAGATGACTGCCTTTCTTTTAGGTGATCTCTTTACGGAGTTTGGCTACTTCACCCACACTTGTGCATGGATGAGCAGATATTCACCGTGTTTAAGGCAAGTTGCACATGTACTTAAATGATTAAGAGCAACATTTGCAAACCGTGGTCCTCTTGGTCTTAGCCCCTAGGAGAACATGTGGGAGCTCAGCTTACTACCTGGCATGCCTATACATGAAAATCTTGTACTGGGCATGGATTATGAACAAATGTGAGAAATTCATAAATCTGTGTGTGTAATTTTGTCTCTGGCACATGCCCTTTTGAGAGTTTGCCATCTGGTCCCACCTCTTGGAGCCAACCCTGAATATTCTTGATGACATTAGCGGGCATGCTTTGCATGTTACCTAACATGCGATCATTAAGAATATATCCAAAACTACTTCTGCTCTCTCTAATATGTTTTTAAAACTTTTTCTAGTCCACTATTAATAGTTTGCAAGGTCTTCTTCCACGGGGGCACTTTTACGTTGCTTAATCACACTGTTCAAGCTTTCTTCTCTGCGGCTACATTTCCTCAAAGCATACTTACAGTGACACTTGTGCCAAGAGGTAAATGGCTCCATGGCAGGATTTGACCTTAAGTAAACACTACAGCCACTTCCCTTATGGAAAATACTGAAATCCACTTAAATAAGTGTTAAAAAATGTACATTTTTCCATTTGATATAGCTCAGCACAAGTTTTCAGCCAACTGTGGTTGAAACTTAGATGAAGTATTCATGTATATGCTGTAGGTCTTGTCTAAGCATGGGTTTGTAATCTCACTCGAATCCAACAAGCTTCCATCCTGATATACCTGTCTTTGAATTCTGTGCAGGAAGAGAAGCATTCAGATGTGTGTGGCTAGGACAGCAAAGGCTACTAAAGACATCTGCAGAGACCAGTACCTTCCTTTGTATGTACTACGTCTGCTCCACTGGTGGAAGGGAAAGCAGGATGACAACTCTGACAGTGGAGTGGAGCATAAAAAACGTGCTTGCACACGCAGACAGTGGTTGCAGCTCTGCTATTAGAAATCACATTGCAGCCGAGTCTCGTGCTGATTTTATGAGCACTTTTCCATTCCAGGTCAACTTGTAGCAGGTTAACTTAAACTGTGTGTGACTTTACACCTGCCTACACCTATAGATTGGAAAGGAATTTAGGAGAAGCCTTACAGAGCTCTCTGGGATTTTGTCTGTGAGAGATCCATCAGTTAAATTAAGATGTAGGCTGCGATATTTGCTGTGCCTCTGGCCTGCAGCATCAGCCCCTTTGATATTTTGCCAGACTGCTAATATTGCAGCAAGTGAAGAAGCTGCCTTACTCTGTTCTGTAAGGAGAGCAAGAGAGAGGTTTTAATATTTTCTATACCAGGTAGGAGCAATAAGGGGTTAATTCATTCATAACCTCTTGGTACATGTCCAAGGGCACTCTCCATCTAATCAGTCTATTGGCTTATTCACATTGCTATTAATGGAAATGAACTTAAACTTATATCTCATGTACCCCAAGGTAACATGTGCCTCTTCTTTGTCATGAGTGTTAAAATTCAATTCTCCCTGACTCAAGGTTGCCAGTGGGAGGAAATTAGAACCTTTAGAAGAAAAGTACATTTCCCTGTTCCTTCAGAAGAAAAGTACGATTCGTTGGCTATTCCCAAAGATTTCTGTCTTCCTTCTGCTGGGCCTGACTCAAGAAACCAGGCTGATCCCTTCACAAGCACTGACCTGTTTTGCAAAATGGCAAAGAGTGAGTGCAGCCACTTACCTCCCATGTTATTTTGGAGAAAGCTGCTCTCCAAGGGTAGCCAGCTTAAAGGGCTCATTTTGTTCTCCACAGGGTAGAATCACTCTTCATTCCACTGTTTCTTTGCCAAGAAATGGATTCCAATGAGGTAATTGTTTTGACAATTTGAGGGAAAAAAAAAACAAAAACCAAAAGGCAGTTAAAAAAAGTAAACAATCCTTTATTTTTGATGGCTGGGGGCATTTGTAAAAGGAAGATGAAATATGCAAAACTTCCCTTAAAAGCTTGAAATGCTAGTGAATATTCTGCTTTTATAAAAAGGTAATATGTTACAAACCTGGTATTATTAGCTGATATTTTAGACTCCAGTGACTGCTTCATGGCTGTTGTTCTTAACTGCTGTACCATCAGGGTGTTTGAATCGACTTTGCTGTAGTAATGCTGTGTTTAAGGGGGATAGAATAATTTCATACCTCAATAATAGCTAGCTCCATTTAAGACACTGTTGGAAAAGCACAAGTTGCTTTTCTTGGAATACCACGGAATACCACAGTTGCTTTTTAAACTGAGTCCAAGATACTGCTAATATCAGGTAGTTTATATAGCTGAGTGAGACATTTGCACTGAACTCTGAACCAGCTCAGACTCAGCTCGCTGCAGATGTGAACATCAGCCTGGGCTGGCAGGACCTCTGGACACAAGGTTTGTGTGCAGGTTTTTGCAATGGCTTTTTGCCCTTAATTGCAAACCAAGTCCTGCATCTTCTCTGCAGCCCTGGTGTTCACTGATATTTAAGGACATTGGAGGTTTGAACATCTCAGAGGCCTTGCATTTCAAGGCATTTTCAAGGCAAAGTGTGCTTTTCAATATGTTATCCCAGAAAAATATTCTTATTGCCACAAAGGAGGAAAGAAAGGACTCACTGATTTTTTCCTTGGATATCAAAAGTGTGGCTTCAGACGAAGATATGTGGAATTGTATATACACATTTAGAAAGCAGCTTCTGGAGTTTCATGCCTTGTGTGAGAGTACAAGAAACACAGTGACTGAGACATCATAAAGATTTAAAGTGCCAGAGACCCAAATTTGGATCATATTTTCATTGCTACATGTTTTTCCCAGCCTGGAAGCCACTTATCTGCCTCTGTTTTCAGAGAGAAATTCTGTGCTGACTAAGTCTTAGTACAACTCCAATGGTTTTGAGAGTTAAGGTCCTTCTACAGTGTCCTTCTACTCCATCTCTCTGTACTGACAATGCAGAAATTATTTCGGTTTTCTTTCAGATTCTCAGATAAGGGATTTTATCACATGTATTCTCAAACCCTGCCTTTGTACATGGAAACACCTAAGAAACACCTATGCTGCTCATGCAGATTTAGCATGCTCTGATCTGCAGGTTGTGTGAATATGCATTTATTCCCATCACTGGTATCCAAGGCTGGGGAGCCTGTGCTTGGAACGCAGAAGTTTTGAGAGCATCAGATTTGCTCTTTTCCTGGCTGGTGTGTTTACCTCCCTGGGCTTGAAGCCAGAGAACTAACTTGTTTCTTTGAGGCTCTGCCTATGCTTGTTTCTTGCCCTAGACAAGGTGGGGTCTGGAGCACATCACCTGTGATGAGAGCTGCCTCCTGCTTGCCCAGGGCTTGAGGAGCTGTCTGAGGCTTTTAGTTGGGGCTTTTGCACCTGGGCAGTGGTGGGTTTATATTTGGATTGATGATCTTGAAGGTCTTTTCCAACCATAATGATTTTACAATTCTATGGGCAGCAGGCTTGGACTGCCTAGGTAGACTTGCTGTTCCTGGCAGGTATTGGAGCCCTTTGGCAGGATGGGTATTGCCAGGTGAATGTGCCTGAAAGCTGCATCTCTGGCTGTGCTAATCCCCATGTTGAAATGGGTCTTTGTGCAATTTAGCCCCTAACCTTGTAGGAGCCATACCATGGAGGGTGAACTCCTGGGAGCTTGTTCCTTGAGTAGGGGCATCTAAACTGAGAGGCTCATTCTCAGTGTTTCTCAGTCCCCACATTTCCCATTTCTGTCTGTAAGAAACACATGATTATGTCTGGTTCTTTAGCACTATGGCAATGACAAGTTAGCCTCCTTTTTCCTTCACATCTTTACCAAATTTATATCTAACTTCTGTTTTCTTTCACATCTTTACTGAAATGGGATCATAGCCACTAGCAAGCATTTCTGTGATAAAAGATTCTGCACTGGTTATTTTTTGAAGGAATTGAGCAAGATACATTAAAAAAAAAATCTGGGACAGGTAGCTACTGCTTTTTATCTTCTCAGGACTGAATGCACTTGTTCCAGGAAATGACTATAGATACAGGGCAAAGCCATGGTGATTTGAACAAGAACAAGTATATCTGGCACGGTACTGAGAAGGGAGCAAAGAGACCTGGACACCGTTTTGCTCTCCTCTTGCATCACACCACCCCTCTGCATAGATTTCAAGTGTTCTCCTAGGGCCAATATAAGAGCAAAACAAGGAATTAAGACAAGGGATCATGTGAAGCAGACCAGGACAGAGCAGGCTTTGTCATGCTGCAGAATGGGTACCAGGTGCTGCCAAAACAAATTGTACTTTTCATACCTTTTAATATTTCACTTTGGAAAGCTATTTCAAAAACCATACTGACTTTAAAGCCTTGTTGCAGATGGTGCCAAATGGCAGAGTGTTTTTCTGCAGACAGACCTGTCTTGGGCAGGGCTGGGCCCTAGTAAGTATTCTCAGCCTCAGCCGCAAGTTTGGAACCCAAACAAGCTAGAGAGGAGGTTACCTGGGTGTTGGGTATGTTGCTCATGGAGACGTACCTCACTCACCATTAAGTTGGGAAATCTTCAGCTAACTCTGCTAATGCTGTGTGAGAAAGAGCTGATATCCTGCCGCAGACAGCGGAGTGAATTGTCAGCCTTGCTGGCAAATTTGCAAGTACATCAATAGCTGAAGGGGTATGTAGATTAAACTAAATGAAATGCAGGGGCTGGTTGTGCAGCTTTGACTCCAGAGCGAGTGTTATCTGCCAGTTATCTCCACGGACAGACCAGTTCGTTGAGCCGTGACTCTGCTAATAGCGGACGGTGCTGGTTTTCTGGATGTGCCCAAATATAAACCCAGTGTCCTGCAGAAAGTGCTTATGGTCATTAGAAAACCCTACAAGCACATTTTTACAAGACTTTGGGTGTTAGTCCCACTGTTATGTCTGGATTCCCTGGTGCCCTTACTTAAATTTCCCCTGTATTTTGGACTGGATATATTATTTCTTATTCCCCTGTATTTTGGACTGGATATATTATTTCTTATTCCCCTCTCTGCAAAACACAGTGGTACATTTCATAACTGCTGTGCTAGCACCCTGGGGATCAACACATATCCATGTTGGGTGAAGTCATGCTCATAAGTGGACTCCTTAAAACGCATTAAGACCCTCCACAATGTAAGTGAAATATAATGTAAGGAGGTCTTATTATTATTTTTTGTATCCTTTCCCATTTAAAAGAAGCAGAGGACCCTCTACAATAGCAAAGCTGTTTCTTTCCTTCAGTTAGCACATTAAATGTAGAACGCTTTACTTTAGAAGACTATAAAAAACTAGGTTTAGCGCTGCCAAAGGCTGGCATGGTTTATTTTCTTCTCTTATGTTTCAGATAGATCCAAAGCAACATATGTAATACAAGAAAGATAAAATAAACAATCTGATTCATTTTACTTGCTTTTAAAAATATTTAAAGACTGCTTTTCTAGTTTTATAAGTGTAGCAGTAAAAGTTTCTGCCTTCTGTCATGACAGCTAAAGTAATAGCTTCATCTGAAACTGTCAACCCTGCACAAGCACCGTTGAGTGCAACGTTTGGGTCGGGCCCTGCTATTAGCAATTGCTTATTCACTGAAACCTGCCACTGATCTGACCGAGGCTGAGTGGTGCCAAAAGTGAGACTCTAAAATGTGCCTACAAGATGTAGTTTTCACTACTTTTTCACTAGTTTTCCTATGGGATGTTACCTCCCTACGTGACTTATGAGCTTTAGACAAGCATTACGCTCCTAAGAGGTCAGAACCTTTTTGGAAAGGTTATGTGTTCTCCAGGACTACTCTGACTAGCAGCTTTGGAATTCATCTTCCTCTTTCTTATGAACCTAGCCTGGCTTTTGGGAAATTCAACCTAAAATACTGTTTTTCATAAATATGAGCCTAACTCCCATGTTTGCAATTTGCTGGGATGCCTGCTCTTTTTGCTTCATAGTGTCATGGTCAGGATGAAAAGGGGAAGAATCAAAGAGAAACAGAATCTCAACTTGCATTGGTGAAACCTTATCCTGTTATTAAGTCTGCTCTGCAAGCTACAGTATATTGTGCTTGGATCTTGTAACACTCCGTTTTAGAAAATAATAGTCAAAGCAAGTGTTTTAACCTGAGTATAAGGGGTTTAATATAAAAAGTGCTTTCCATTAAATTGATTGCAAATGTACTTTTCCAAATATTTTACTTTGTAAAAACAATTTTTGGAGAAATTCCAGTGACTGGTACTTTCCAGCCAGCTAAATGCAGATAATTCCCCTTTTAAATGTGCTTTGAAAGGTCTTGCAAATCCTGGCTCTACCGTTCGGAACAGTGGCCTGTATAAAAGGGGACAAGTTAATCCCAGCAGCTTTCACCCCTGTGTGAAAGGTGAGGTTCCCATGTTGAAAGCGAGGCAGAGGATCTCCCCTCAGCACTGCTGCAGGGAACACACACGTGCTATAGCAATAATGTATATGGTGGTGATTAAGGCAGTTTCTTAAAGATGACAGCTCTTCTTCTGCACGCTTGAGTCCCTGAGGCTGTCAGAGTCTACTGATGTAGAAGAACTTCGTGTCACTGTCCACTAAACATACTACCACTCTTCTCTTAGCCTCTGAATGCAGGGAAATTGCTCTGAAACTATATATGGAAGAGGTAAAAGGGTTGTCACGTGTTACCACTATGTATCTAGTGTATGGCAGACATGCATATGTCCTGTCTTGCATGTGTTGCACTTGCACATGTCCCATCTCACGTATGTCCCATGTGGCAGCTCAGGAGAGGAGACAGTATGGGAAATCCAGCCGTGCACTGCAAGCTGTCATGGGAAGCAGTTCTCAGCTCCAGGTACACAGTGGTATTTGTGAGGGAGGGGCTCCATCTCCTCCTAGCTAAAGCCATAGGAAATTTGAATATAGAAATGAAATGACGCTAGAGAACTCAGAATTTTTTATGATATATTTGACTCGGAGCCTCCCTCCTTGTCCTCCCATGTGATGTTTCTACAGGTGTCTACTAGACCCAGGTTTTGGTTGTGTAGACCAGAGTTTAAGTGATTTGTTAAAGCTTGTTCAGGTACGTAGGGAAGGAGAGACCTTTAAGCCTTGCAGGAGGTGAACCAGAAGCTACATTTATTTCATGTTATATTATTTGAATCTGAAGGGAAAACGTGAGTGTGTGAGGACCCACTAATAAAATTTTCTGCAGCACCTGTTTTTGAGTAAGTAGGGGTGTTGAAAGAACTCATTTTCTCCTTCCTGAAATATTCAGCAAAATTTTCATCAAACAGATGGGTGAACGTAGGCATGATTTCCATCTTCATTAAATTAATGTCAGATATTTGGGAAATCGCTCCTTTAATATTATATAAATATTTTCTTCCCGACTTATGACGGAAGAACTGCCAGTTCAAGTATGCCTGCAGATGTGTTCTTTGATAAAACTTAATTAGCCCGCTTAGCAATTTTCTGCTTAATGTGTTTTTAACTTTCTTTGGAGTTTGAAATGAGATATATCTGGATTGAAGAAAACTGGCCAGCTCTTCGTTATCTTAGCTTGATCACCATTTTATTTGTGTTAGACTAAATACAATACAGATATAATTTCCCCAAACCTGCCTAATCTTATTGCTGAAAAGGAAAGCACATTATGCAGGTTTCATTTAATCAACTTTAAAATGTATGTGTATTTAAAAAGATATATGTGTATTTAAAAAAAAAATTATTGAGTCATTGAGTCTTTTTTTTCAGTTTTTATTTATAAGGTTGGTTAAAAATTTGTGTTTTTTATACACAACAGATATACACATATACAAAAAGCATTTTCTCGTGACTTCTTTTAGAGTCTGTAGCGCTACGAAGGGTTAGAGCAGACCTAAACAAAGCATTTTTTTTTAAACTGACAGCCTAGATCCAAGTCCCTGTCAGCAGCTGCTTCCTTCGTGCGGTTGTGCAGAAGCAGAGGAGTTGTCAGGATCAGTGACTGTGCCCAGAACCTGGGGACGTCACACATCCACCCCTCAGGATGCAGCACGGCATGCCAGCCTTACTTCCTGCTGGGAGACACAGAAGAGATGGGTACAAACCCAGTCACTGGGTACCATTAGACCTATGTCCCCGAGCTCCATACCTGGCCCTAATTTTCCTCCCCTCTCCATCTAAGCAAATTATGCTTCGTTAGAGTATTTTAGTTAATTCATGTTCTTGCTTTATTCAGGAAAATAATGTCAATGATATTGGTGCTTATAAACACAAACTATTAATTCTGATGCAGGTTCTACATTTGCTTTGTCTGTGATTGGGTAGCTTATAAAAAATGCATTTATACCAGAGAATGTACTCTTTATATCTGTTTTAGAAATGGAGCCCAAACTTATATTTTTATATTTTTTTAAGGCTTCTCTGTTCTAACAAAGTGGGAAAAAAGGTTCTTTGGGAGGGATAGGCTGCTAATGGCAGGCAGTAGACACCAGATTTGGTGCAATCACTAAAGCCTATCTTTGGAGACAGTAGCTTCTCTGCATGAGCTGGAGCTCCTCTCCTCCCACTCACCTGCCTCACCCGCAGGTGGTGGAGCTGGAAGGGGTGAGGAGAATGATGCACTCTTCCTCTTAAAAACCTAAGGCTGTACTGACTCTCTGCACTGATGGTAATTGTCATGCTAAGATTGCTTAATAGCAATGATTGAGATTGTGGAGAAAATGCCCACCGCCCATCAAAACAACAGTCTGAATCTGTTCCATCTCCCTCTCCCATCTGTGTTGCTAGGAGCCAGGGCTCAAATGAAAAACATGGATATTGATATTTTAAATTGCTTTTGTACTTAGGACCTGAGGGATGAATTTTGCTAAAGATGTCTGTGCCAAGGTAATATCTGTTTGGTTCTACACTGCCTTTAGCTCCTTAAATCTCCCATGCCTGTTCACAGTGCTATATCATGAAAAGACAGCTTTGTGTTTTCACCCTCGAGTCTGGTCTGACAGACCAATGCCGTACTGGTGTTTGTCTTCCTGATGTGGGATGGCCAGCAGTGACTCTTTCTTTATATCAAAGCTCTGCTTTAGTCCATTTCTTCTGCAAGCCCTATCTCCCTGCAAACTTTCTATATTCAAGAAAATGATTGGAACTACTGATTACTCTCTTTCGTAGTCCATGATAGATTCCAGGACTAAAATTCCCTAAGACGGGCTCACAGGAAGCAGGAAAATCTAGGGAAGGGCTTCAGGATGACATTGGTGCTTTCTTTTGTACATAAAATCTGATGTTCAGAACTGGAAAGAGCCCCTGAGGGTGTTAAGACATTCCTCAGTGCTATATAGATAGTGATGGACACTGTTTGCATGCATCTACACAATGAAACTTTCTACAGTTTTTGTACCAGGAGAATTTCAGTATGTGTATGACAGGGAGTGCCTGATTACAAATAGGAAGGGGAAAAAAAATCTCATTCCAAGAAAAATATGATGGTGTTAAGCAGGAAGCAAGTACCAAATATCTTTGGTTGCGATTTGCAACGTTTCTGACGCATTTTTCAAAATGGTGAACTGGGACTTATGTAAATGAAAACTTTTAAAAAAATTATATTCAGTTTTCTTGAAGGGCGGTATGTTAGGTGTGCAGAACTTGTCCATAGAAAGTAGGCTCTTTGACAATTTTTTCTGCTTTTTCAAATATCCTCCCAAGTTATATTTTTGTAATTTCGGCTTCTCTGTAATAATATAGAGTTTCAGAGACACTCAGTAATGAGTTTCATCTGGAAGACAAATCAGAGCTCAAAGGATTATTAGAGTAGTTATGTAACTTCTCAATAATTGTTGAGCTAAAAATGAGATATGTCAACATGATAAATCGTTGACATACACAAAATTAAACAGGTAATAGTATCACAGCACTGTGATTCTGTCTCTTGTAACCTTTTAATATGGTTAATTTCACAAACAGTTGGAAAAATCTTTAAACAGAGCTTTATGATATATTTCATATACACAGAGCCCTTATGTTAATTAATGGGGAAGTGAAAAAATACACAAAGAAGAAAGAGTAATAGGTGATATGGTTGCACATTTAACTTGGTAATATTAACTTTTCAGTGGAAAATTATGGCATATTATTTTTGGAAGTCATGATCATGTTAATACAAATAGGAAACATTCTTTTAAATGGAAGCATCATCTGCTATAAAGAAAATATAGTTTGTTTCACTTTTTATCTTTTGTTCTGCTCTGGTCTCTCACCATGCATTTTATAAAAACTGTCAAGACTAACCAGGACATTTTCTGCAAGCTGGCTTAGAGCACTTGGACTGCTAGGTAGCTAATAAAAATTTCAGTGGTCTTAATAACTTGTATTAACCTAAGCACACAAACTGTGAGCAACTGAGACTCCTGCTTAAAACAAATAAATGAGCAGAAGGTCTGGTTGCGCAACTGTGTGGATGCTCCCTTCTTGCACAGAGAAATTCCAGTGCTTACAAGGGAAATAGGAATAGTTTACTTGGACTGAACACACACACTTGGGTTCAGTATATTTCTCCTCTTTAGCACAGAACCTGCCAGTGAAAGTTTTCACGTCACTGGGTCCAGAGAGAACTTTCTGTTCAGCATCGTTTCAGCACCTCTTACTCCCACTGTGCTACGGGGAACATTTCTGTTTCATCTCAAGCAAGCTTTTTTTCCACAACAAAAATTTATGATAGGTTTCATTTTCATTACTCACAAGGAGGCAGACGGTTGTTTTCTCCTTGGTAATGCTGTTGGGGTTTCTCAGCGGAGACCTTAGATGCCTCACATAGCTTTCTTAGCAAAGCAGATGGAAAAAGTTTGCAAGTTAAGATAAAGTACAGATACTAGTTTGTTTTTTTTTTTTTCCTTGGTTTTAGTGTTTTTAGGAGAAGTATTTGATCTACTTTCTCTTCACTTTGAGTGTCATTATCTATATTTTGTTGCATTTTCTCCTCTTTTGGAATAAAAAAAGTAGATCCAGCCAGGGATTGGTAGTGTGTATATAAGGAAGTGTGCCTGGGATATTTCTTAGGAATTATGTTTTCTGGAAAGTAACAAAAGGCTGACCAGCGAGCCAATAACGTGTCCTTTCACCCTTGTGTCCCTTCACAATTTGGGGCTGTAGTTCAGCAGAGCAGATTGAAGCAGGTGCTTAAAACTGTTGCCACTGGGCAAAGCAGATGCATCCAATGTCAAGCATGTTTAAATCTTATTGGAACTAAGATTAGGCTCCTTGCTCTATTAAGCCTTATTTGAGCTTAACTCCCCAAAGAATCCATTTAGTAATGGAAGAAACTTGACAGGCAAAATGTGAAAGTAATAAAGAGTGTGCACCAGCCCCCTAGAATGCTAGCAGTACCCCCCAGACACCCTCTTTTCTTGCCTAGGGCTTTTGGAGAGATGGATAAAACATAGCAAATCTCTCAGGTTGTGCCTGCAAAAGAATCGTGCATGTAGCAGCTGAGATAAAGGTTTGAGTTTTAGGAGAAATAGGGCAGCTTAACAGTATTCTGAGATACACCATTATAAAAATTCATGGAAGATGCATGTAGAATGGTTTAAAGCCCGAAAGGTAGAGCTGCAATCCATAAATCCTCGGCAGTGATAACACTGAGCACCTTCAGGGCTTGCTTTAGCCACTCATCTTTGATGGTTTCTCATGGCAGATCATTTCCTTTTCTTTTGGTCTCCAATCTGTTGCTTTCTTCTCTCCAGTTTGTGGTTTCTGTTCAGGTTTCTCTTTTCCAAGTCATGTTTCCTTTCATGTAACCTCTCTTTCCTCCATTTTCTCGCAGTCCTTTTTCTGGCCACCTTCTCTGCTCAGCACGACCATACCTGGTTGTGTTTTTCTTCTTTCCAAACACAGCCTTCTAAAATCACTGCTCTTTCACCTGTCTTTACCACTTTCTACTTTTTTTTTTCTTCCTTTTCTCTCGCAACAGCATAGTATGCTACTGATTTTATAATTTTCTGAGGGCTGCAGATCCCTCTGAGATGCCTTGACTTTTAAATAGAGACATAAATTGCCTCAGACGTTTCATTCAGCTCTAGCTGTGGAAAGCAGTGATTCTCTCTTACGGCACCATGTCCCTCTAGGGCAACATATATAGTTTAACCTGTTTTGCAATGCACCTCAGTTGTCATTCACGAGGATGCAGAGTCATAATTGGAATTAGGTGTACTAAGCATGCAGAAATTATAGCAGGATGACTTGGGTTCCTCATTACTAGAGTTCAAGAAAGAGACACATTTAGGATCTGCACCACTGGGCCCCATCGCTGCCTCTCTCCCGTGTTTTCCAGCCCTGGTGGCTCAGGTCTAGCCTCAAGCACACACAGAGAGCCCCTACTGCTTCCAAATGCATCTGGAGGAAGAACTAGTCCCATATTCAGAGTGAATTTGGTTTCAACAGAATTCAAACACATTTTGCTTGCATGTGTCCCTTATTACCTCCATGGAGTTGGCACGTGTCCTTTATTTCTTCTTTCTTCCTTCCAACATTAGGCTGTACAAAGCAAGATGGATCACTGATAAAATGGTATTTAGGGAAAGAATATGAGAAGCAAACTCAAACAAATTTGTTGGATAAAGAGAACAGATTCTCCTTCCTGACAGGACCAGTATGGAACCAGTTTCTTTCTGACAGGTAATCTAATAAGTAATGTTGCAAAATACTTAGTAACTCACCAGAAAAGGTCTTCATGATAGGAAACACATTGCTAAGTGGTAATGAGCCCAGGTAATAAGGACAGAACATCATTTTTACGTACACTTCAGTAATCTGGAAGGAACTGCTTAATTAGCTGATGATAGATCTTCATATACACACACATATACACACTACAGTGAAAACAAAGACAACTGCTGGAACACATCTGTACCATTCTGTGGGCCAAGGAAGGATTATTTACTAAACATGAAAAGAGAAAAAATATGCATGGACTTGAGGGGATGGTTGTATGTTCATAACTTAGTATGCTTTCATATGCTTGGAATACAGAAGCTATTTATTTAACATTAGGTATATTCCGTCACAAACACAAATGCAAATGTAAGTTTTAACAAAATTGCCTTTGTTTTTAAAGGAATTATTTTCTTATTCATGGTTTGTTTTAGTTCACTTGCTTGTAAAATATTTTGTCAGGATCTGATGAAATGTAGCAAGGGAAACTCTGCATTTCCATGTATATAGAACAGGAAAATAGGGTGACTGTGGCCAGACAATACCTTCCATTCTTAGCAGTTTATTTTGCTCACTGTTATTAATCCCTTTGCAGCTACAATAGGCATTGTGGCGTGAAAACAATTTGGTGCCAGTAGTGCATTTTAGTGTTAGAAGCAAAGCTGATAGTTTGTTTCTATTACAAAGGAACTCTGCAGCTCTCAGACAGCATGGCTAAAGATTTCTCTGACCTGAAAACCCTTGGATAGAACAAGCTTTTGTGAAGAATATTGGAAAAAGAGGGAATATCCATGGTGGAAGGGGGCTGCTTAATCACAGAGCATGTCTCTGATCTTTGGACGTACTGAAAGTGCCATTGCCAACATAAATTAAAGCTTCCTGTAGGCTGCTCTAAGTTCTGCTGGAATGGAGGGAGTGTGTTTATAGCCTCAAGTTGGTTTGGCTCTTCCTTCCCACTGTGCTTTTCTCATCTGCCAAACCTGCAAGAATTGTAATTATAGAAAGCAAATGTATTTCCAGGAAGCTGATGCAAGATAATCAGTGTTTCTACCACTGCAATACAATCTGTTCACGAGAATTCACTAACGAATGATACTGTTTTAAATCAAGTTTTAATATTTTGATGTGGACCAATGTGAGAGTTTTTTTTTGATACTTGTTCAAGTGCAGGTATCCTGATTGCAAGGACACAATGACTCTGCATGTGCCCAGGCAGTTGCTGCTGGTAAATGCAGACAAAATTAAATGGCTTGTCCTCACACACAGAGAGTAACGTAACTTTACTTAAAATATCTATATATTTATAAAGAGTGATGCATACATAGATTAATATGTTTATGCAGATGTATATCTCTCTTTCTCTCATGCCTGCCACCTTTTATCTAAAAATATGTTCTTGAAAGGAATTAGATTTTGAAAGGGAGAAGAGACTCTAGTAAAGGCTTTAAATATATTGAACTCTTTTTCTTCCTACTTGAGAGTAGTCAGTCACAGCTCTTGCTTAAAGTTAAGCTGAAAAATGTCTCTGAGGAGGATTTCAAACTCTCTTTCCAAACACCAGTGAGCCAAGTATGGTATGATCCGAATTTAATTCAAATCATATGAACCTTTCTAGTTTTTGCCATACTACAGATTTTTTTCCTTTTCAGTCTGGCGATACATTCACCGAGTTATGGGCAGAGCCCACTCACATAAAGGAGTCATTTTGTGAACTTTATAGCTTACCAGGTTTTCCAGGTTCAGCACACATTTCTGTTTCTTTTTCTTTTTTAAAGATGCGCTCAATAGTCTCATAACTACATAATAACAGAACATCACCATGCAATTAATTTTGCATGACTCATAAATGAGAGCAAAAGAGAACAGAAGTTTGAAGGCTTATGCCTAAGTTGTTGCATCCAGAGAGCTAATTCAGTCCTCCCAGACCAATCCACGCAGCCTTCCTCTACCCCATGCTCTGGACAGCCAAAGAGCTGGGGTGAGTGGACAAGCATAGGTTGTTCCTCACAGCTCCAAGGCCTCGTTCTGGCTTGGATAGGACAAGTCACCCCCATTCTCTGAGGTTTTGAATGTTTTTAGAGGCAATAAAAGTAGCAACTGCCCACTTGCTTCACTGAAGTGCTGTCAGGTTGAATCTATGTCTTCTCTGTGCTTAGGGCATGTAAAATGATATTTAAAAATGTTAAAAAATAGTATTACTTCCCAAACTTACAGCCAGAATTTTCAGTATTTGGAGGAAAGAGAATGGGGGATAATTACAGACTGAACTTTTAAAATGAGGTATTTGGGAAGGACATAGTCAGCAAAACAGCAGCCACATCCCAAGTCTCCAAAGACTTCTGTGTTTATGGGCACTCTATGGTTAGAGGTCCTGGATCTTTTCCAGACTTGTTCCCTTCACTTCTACAACCATGTAGAATATTTTCAATTAGTATTCCTTGCATGGAAAGTGTTTTAAAAATGCTTTTTGGCATACTATGTAGCCGCAATCTATTCTATGGATTTTCCTATTTTTCTTCTCGGCACATTTGTGCCTGTATCCGCTGGGCCTTCAGGCCTTTGGCATCCTCAGTCCATGTTCTTCCGGCACTTTGTTCTGCCCACTGCCCTTCTCAGTGGTCCTGTGAGCCTTGTTACTTTTGATTGTTGTCATATGTATTGGTCTGGACTCGTACCCTCTCATTAATTCCCAGTTTAACATGTTTATACTGCTGTTCCAGTGAAGCCAGGGTTATACAGTTTCTAGGAAACAGCTATTATTTATCCCTTTGGATACTGCCTATATTGCCATATTTCAGAATAATTTTCATCTGTGTTATATTTCATTGAATAGATGCTTTAATAAAAATAATTTTTAAACGCATCATGGCAACACAGCAATCTGTGTTTAGCTTGTATGTACTCTAGACTTACAAAACAGACAGAAAATACAATATATTGACATGAAGTGAGGGCAAGTAAATTCCTTCCGACAAATGCAAAACAAAAACAAAAACAACCAAAAAAACCCAAAGCCTAAATAAAGCCTATGTGAAATCCTTGGAAATAAGCTCCAACTATGACTTCAGAGAAGCTCAGGTCAGTGCTGGCTGTTTGAAACTCTTTGCTACGAGCTCTTTTCTAGCCTGATATCTCTAGCATTCTGGCTTGAGGCTTTGAAAGACATATTGGGAATTTAGACACGCAAATACCACTAAAATGATTTGTTGTTGAGCATCTATGGGCCTTACAGCTCCATCTTGATATTGCTTAATGATCATCTGTTAGAGGTATTCCTCTTGTCATGTAGTAATGATCTATACATACACCTATAGTCTGGCTTTTTTGTAGTAAAAGAATAGTGATATTTAAGAATATATACGTTTGGTAAAAGATTTACCTTAATCTTCTCTCAAAAAAATGGCCTAAATGCCAGTAAGAAAGACATGACCGAGAAGGTTGTTTAAAATATGATCTTTTTTTGCAGTAGGCCCAAGAATTCATCTGGGACCCAGCAGTACATGTCTGTCCAAAATGCTTTGTATTAAATTGCCTAAATTTCAGGTTTAGCACAACCCAAAAGTTGGCTTTATAGATATTTTATAAACTTCTCGGTGGAAAGTCTAAAAGCTGACCTCTGATAATGGTTAAATTTCTATTTAAAGACAGGCTGAAGTTTAGTAACACAAGCAATTATCCAAGAGCTGGCAGTACTTCATTTCATCTCTCATGTAAGCGTAGTTGGAAAGAGGAGCAAGTTTAACACTGTTTTATACAACTAAACTTCTTATTTCATTGGAGTCAAGGGATATAAAGAGGGAATCTTAAGGGCCAAGCTGAGTCTGCCTGCTCCAGGGATACAAAAAACTTTTATAAACAAAGACTATTCCGCATCCCTCCATACACATACATCCTTCACCTGCCTGCCCTCTACTACAGAATTTATCCTCGTGCCAGTTTTGGGAAGATGTAACACAACTATTCCTGCTCTGGAGGCTGCTGATTTAGCAATGATGCTAACCTAGACTCTCGCTGGAGGCCCATGACAAGAATATCTGAAAACCTGAGTCCTGGGGAGGCGGGAGGATTAAAGCTGTGATTTGAGCTCCAGGTAGGCGCAAAATAACATGAACATGTTAAGTCAGACCACTGTTTTAAGAGCACTGTCTCTTGGGATCCACTACTCAAATCCTCCAAATTTGGAAACACTGTTATATGTGTCTCAGAGCACTGAGAGTCAATATTCCTTTTCACAGTAACAGATTGGATTGGAGGAGATCGGACTGGGTCGAGAAAGGATTTCCAACTTCCGCTCAGAAAAACTCCAATCCATGTGTTAGACGAACTCTTTAATGTAGCCAAGATATCTGCTTCACGTTCTCCCTGCACTTAGCATATTTAGTTAAAGAAGAAAAACTAAGAAAGAACCACACAGTCAGCCAAGCTTTTTTCACATAATGGAGATGGACTTCAATACACAGTAATTGTACCAGAACCTTGAGAACCAGTTCCAGCTTATCTCCTGGAAGCAGTTGTGGGGATAAGATCCAGCAGATATGATCAAACATTTTATCTTATTATGATCCCCATTTATTTGAGTCCTTCATCGCTTGATGATATCTGTGAATAGATATATCATCACATCATCTAGCGCAAGCCTCAGGTCAGAGAGATTCTGAATTCGTTTTGATTTTTTTTTTTCTTACACTTGCAGAATTTGGTAAATGATTGTGAAATAGTATTTTGGCAACAAACCTAGATCTTGAGTACATAGTGAACGATGATCTTAATCATAAGTTCTCACTGAGACTTAGCAGGAAACATCTTTCATTTCAGTGAACTGTCAAAGAATCGGAACTGACAGTTCACTAGTCCTGGGCACAAACACTGCAGGCACACGTGGTGTATTAACAGGGTCTCCATTAGGGACTTTCAATGCAATTTCAATTTCATAAATGATTGTTGCTTCATCAACTTCCTTCATGAATGTGATCCCAGTGTGAATTCTAGACGCACAGGTACAGATGTTAACATAAGTTCTTCTACTGTCCCTCTCACTGTGGTTTCTAATTGCTTTGCTACCTCTACCATATTTATCATGAGAGCCCCCAATAAAGTGTTGAGAATCCTTTCCCCCGTTTTGGAAGTAACATTTTGTGGCACAAAGGGATACGTTTAAAAAAATGGGGCACAAAATCTGTCATCACCTGAGCAGGGAGATCCTAAGCTAAGATTGGGATGCCCCAGAAAGGCAGAACCCAAGAGCGGGCTCTCCCTGCATGAGAGGCTGGTGGCCACGAGAGTGGAGAACAGCATCAGGAGAGGGGGAAAAACGAATGACGTGGCCACCGCACGTCTCCTTGTCTGCTTCTCACCCCTTGCGGAGGTGGCCTGCTCGGGGAGAGATGGGTGGGTGATAGAACGGCTTTCCTTGTTTGCGCAAGAGGGTGAAAGCACAGAATAATTGTGCATTAGTCATATTCGTGGGAAATTAATGGCAGTTAGGCATCCATTGAAAGCAGCGTAAAACCTATTATTATCTGTAGATGTTTACATTTCTGTTCAAATGTGTCATTCTAACTGGTGTTTTTTTAGCAGGGAATGTTTGAATACAGTTTTACTGTAACGAAGCTAGTTAGAAGCCTTGAAGCAATTAGTGTTTCCTCCATCTCGATTTCTGAGTACAAATAACACTTTTCTAAGGGAAGAGTCTGTGCAAAATGCTTGTTGTTGGCTGAGCTGAGTCAGCCTGCTGGCATTGCAGCACATGATGTTTAACTAGATCCAGCTAAGTTAGTGCATTTTATGTAGTAGACAACAGCAACAACAAAAACAGGAAAAGATTGTTTGTTCACTGCTCATTGGCTCATTTTCTTTTCCCCAGATTCCAGCTTTGGAAATAATATATTAAAACAATCATTGTCCTTTGTGGGATTATTTTAGCACAGCCCATACCAAACACTAATTATTGACAATTGGGAAAAAGTAAAGGGCAAACTGATCTGACCTACACAAATAAACAAGCTGGACTTTGAATATAATTCTGGGCATATTGAGATCAGTGCTAAACCTCTCCTTCACTTCTGGCTATTACTCTGGATTTGCTTTGTTCCATTTAAAGCAAAATCCTCATTGCAAAGTCAGCATAAGAGTGGCAAAGGGTGACTGAAAGAAGCCACTTGTGTGTATAATATATAAAATGTACATATATGTAAGGACAGCATGCACCTGTTGCAAACTATGCAGGACTTTAGCAGAAACTGAGAAACACTTAACAAAAAAACCCTTTACCAGGTTAGTTATCTAAAAGTATATATAATTCTTCCTAAAAAACATACCAAAGGCTCTTTTATGTGTTTGTGTGTTTGGGCCCATCAAGATATGAAGGTAAATTTTATTTTTATATTTTTATATAGTGCTATGTATTTCTAGCAATATTTTTTCATTCGTCATACTATAAAATATATATTACCACGTACCTAGTACATTTAATCCTTGTCATTATATATGTTAATTATTTAAACAGTTCTATATAATTGTGTCACTTGAAGTATGAATGATTTTCAGACAATGCATGCAACATTCTAAGCAATTTTTTTTTTATGATTGAAAATTTTACGCTTTATTTTCCTTGGGTTGGTATTTCAGTTTAATCACTTTGAACTGTGGTGTTAGGCCCAGGTCTGAGAAAAATCCAAAGAATATCTGAGGAGAGAAAGTTCAGTTCTGCTCCTGCAGGTGCAGAATACCACAGCAATTCTTCCTATGGCTCAGATATATCTCTTGATAGATTATAGAATAGATATTTTATGCATTTTTATTATAATATATATAGTATTTTTATATAGAGTAGTTAGATAATATGTATATTGTATAAAATACAATATAAATTATAATGTCTAGTATATATATAATAAATTTCTTCACAAGCTGTGATAAGTTAGTATTTAATTCATCCTCTTCCCTGATGAGGTGCATTAAAATTACTGTTGAGTAGTATGTTCTCAATCTGAGGTTAAGACATATATTTTGGAGCTTGGATCTGACATTTCAGTTTGTGTTCCCTGTAGTAGAAGTCTGGAGGTCTCGTAGTTCCTTCAAGCTTTTCCTTTCCTGGAAAAGCAGCCATATGGTCCTGAGCCAAGGTCTCCTTGCTAAGGGCTGAATGAGCCTTTCAGGCACCTTTGGCGGTCTCACTGTAACACACACGTGTATTTCCCAATACCAAAAGGGAAAAAAATGATCGTTGTGACACGGGGCAGATGGATGAAGCCACAGGCTATTTCTAGTCCCCAGCTTCCCGTGTTCCTTGGTCATTTCCTATGCAGTTTTGTGGGTGCTAGATCTGACCACGGATTTTCCTCCCATCTTTTTGACCAAAGATATTTTCTCTCTTTTTCTGTAACGGGTTTTTTGTCTTATTATGCCATACTAAAGCTACTTGCAATCTCACCCTTCCGCAGTCTGTTTTTATGCTCTTACTGTAACTACCTCAAACTTCCTGAAGAAATGTTCTTAAAATCTTATCCCAACTCTTCTTATACAGAGCTTACTCTGTTCTAATATACCAGGCCCCACTTGCAAATTGATCATTTTTAGATATTCCCACAATTCATATCAAGCAGTCTCCCTTAAAAACCAAGCGTATACTTAAAAGCAGGTCCTTATTAATATATTCTGAGTCTTTCAGTCTTAGTGAATATCTGCATAAGTGAATAATTATGTTAAATGAGTATGTGCAAATATGTACACATATTCAAAACCATGTGGGTAGACTGGTTTCTATTTACATTTTCTGTTGTTGGATAGGCTTATATCTGCAATAAAGAAATAGCATCTTGATTTGGAAATACTTAAATAATTTAATGTGGTGGTGGAAAGAAGAGAAATTTAACAAAGTATGGCTTTAGTAACTTTAACGAAATGTCTAAGGGAACAATCTGCAATTGTAACATATTCTGGCTCGTGTTATTAACTACTAGTGCTTAGGAATAGATTTCTGGTTAAGCTTTACTGTGTCATCAACACACCTATAGAGTAGATATTTGCTAATGACAGTTTAGGTCCTATTTAGGGCCTAGATCTGGAAAACATCATCAGAAGTAGAAGTTTGGAGGAAAAGGGAGAATTTGAAAACGGAGCTGAGGCTGAGAGCTCTCAATGCAATCACATCTCTGTGCCGGTCGTGTTGGAGATGCCGTTTCATTTCCGTCTCTTCCTCCTCAATACTGTGACATCCAGGTGGACAGCCATGTATGTGACACATGCAGCCATCTGTTAATTTAAAAGATGATGTTATGCTTGCATTTAGATATTTGTATATTTTTTAACAACTAGAAATTTTTCTGCCTGTAAGATACAACTGAAAAGCTTTAAAGTATCTTAAAAGTCTACCTAGTGAATCTAACAGAAATCCTCTTGCTTTGTCTTAAGTTTTTATGATTATCAATTATATTTATTATGCAATAATGAACCGTGCAAGATCTATAGTGACCCAGGATTTATTTTAATGGATCATTAACTTGTCAAGTTCCCCCTCCTCCTTTCTCTGTCCTGATGTTTCTTTGTCTTGCCAGAATTATTTTATCTCAGCTATTGATTTGATTATTAACTTTGGACAAGGATGTATTTCATTAATGAACATTTAAAAATTAATGGTCACATAAATTAAGTTTCATGTCAAATAACAGAATACCATTAAGGCTTTTAGGATATGACTTTTATTTACACTCCAAGTGGATTACACACTGAAAGTTAAAAATGTTGGAAAATCATAGTCATTCGAATACCAATAGAGGTTATTTAATTTCTTCTTCTGACATCATTAGTAGGTGCACAGAATTCTATGAGAGTAGACAATTATAAACACTTTTCTACCCATGTAGTTTTGGAAATAATATTGTAGGCCAACCACAAAAGTAACTTCCATAAAAAACCTCAACTGTGCTTTTCATTCTTGTAGGCTTCAGTAGAAGAGATTCCAACTGCAGTTATGTCTATATAAATCACTGAAGCCAGCAGGGCTATTCCACGTTAGCAGTGTAGCTGCTGACAATAAAAAGTCTGCTTTCCATTTTGTCCCTATTTTTTCTAGAAAGCATGACCAAATATTTTGGACCTACTATTGCTGAATATTTGGAAAATGTACGTAATAAGAGTATTGCCAGTATTGTCCTCTCAGACACCAACCCACAGCATGCATCCACAACAGAGAAACATCACTGCATCAAATTGTAGTGCATGAAAATATACAGGTTTTTATCAGATCAGATATATAAAAATAGTCAATTCATATTCTCTTTCTGTAAACTTTTCCAAGAAAACACTTCTGAGAAAATAACAGCATTGGCATACACAAAATCATCACTTGCTCATGGCTGTAATATTCATAACATGTCCTGCAACGCAGTGATGACCTAGAATAACAACCCTAGAATTTACATTTCTGTGTTAGCAACATTCTAGGAGGGTTGTCAGATGGTTTCTTCTTTTCTTTTTTCATTTTCTTCAATTCAAAATGTGTTGTTATTACAGTTTTGTTTTTCACACATATGGTAATGTTCATATCAGTTTACATCACACATTATAATCACTCTTGTTTCCACAGTATCAGCCCTGTGCAAGCTAGGAATATCTAAAAAGAGCAGGTTTTGCATTTTTCTGTTGCATTCTTGATTGATGTTGTAGTATGTACAGCACTAAGGAATATCCAGGGCTTAGTTTTGTGCTTGTCTGATGAGAGTTGAAATAGCAGCCCAAACATGGATGGTTTCAGATTTTACGGAGTAAGTGGTATCTATGTGTTGTCCTATAAATTCCAGCATAAAGAAACACCTTGTATTTTAATTTGCTGATTTGATTGATTTGGGAATTTACCAACTAAGTTCACCATTTGGCCTCCAGGTGAGTTTGTTGAGCAGAACAGTTCTTCCCTTTGGCTGATCATATCAATAGACCAACAGCATCCTATATATCTATACTTCCCCATCCCAAAATCTGAATCAAGCAGACCAAGCCAAACACTTGGTTCCTTAGGAAGTAAACCGTAGTGTGAAGTTTCTCTTGAAACAGGATCTTTTGATCTTGAAACAGGATCTTTTATTAACCATGCAAGTGTGAATGCCTTTATTAAATTCCATCTATAAGCTTCGCTCTATACCTGTATTACCTATAGTTGTGAGGCTTCTAAACACAACAGTACTTTAGCAACTCTCTGACCTAAAAATGACCTGCATTCATCTCATAAGCATTTGTGCTAAGCAGTACCACAAGCCATTCTCTTGTATTCCAAGGGGAAGAAACAAAGCACTTTTTGTTTCCCATAATACCCATGCTGGAGGCGAGCAGTCTCCAAAGGGTCCAAGATTTCTACACTTTCATCTTCAGGCACCACAGAACTACTTAAGAGCAGCATCTCCGTCTAACTCATTTTATTCGTTTTAGGGATTTAATGCAAATTCCTGGCATCATTTGAAAGCCTATTCTTTAAGTTAATAAAATGATAATATTAAAAGGAAAATAATAATGTATTCTCAGTGTTATAGCTTCATTTTGCAGACTAGTGTTTAGACTTTCTGCCAGCTCATCTTTGTTATAAATAAAAGCAATCATGGGTCTGGAAATCTCATGCAAATTGTAGAAAATTAAGAGTTATAAGACCAGTAAATTCTAGTTTGGTGGTGATTATTATTTGTGTTTTCTTTGAAGAGATTTACTTTCTCTTTGAAAACAACAGAAGAAGCAAATAAGGAGATTGTTCTAACAAGCTTGTGCAGACATTTGTTGTTTACCAAAGTTTGGGATACAAAGGTGGCAGTCTGGCATACGGTGTTATTTTTCTCTTTGTGCCCTTGGGAAATTTTCTGTATTGCTGGTCCAGGTAGTGATGCAACGTATGCTGTAGATATCAGCAGTGTCAGCTGGTGACTGACACCAGTTCCTGAATGTCCGTAGTGTTAATTCGAGCAATGTTACAATGCTCAAACATCTGGTCGTTGACATAAGGCATTGTAATGACTTCTAAACGCTTCTTTAAATGTCTGAATCAGATCAGAAAATACACTGCTCTTCTTTAACTCCTTGATCCTGCTGCCAGTGGTTTGATGGATTAGAAATGCCTCTTTATAGAATCTTGCCTTTGAGAACCTGAAATAAAAATGGACATTTGCTGTCGCTTCTCAGCGGCAGATTTTCCAAAGAGGATGCCTCTAATGAGGAAACATCTAAGGACTCTTCACAACAATCTCAATGAAAACAGGGAACCATGGAATTATTATTAGTCAACTGCATTTTATTTTCTCACACAAAAGCAGTTCAGGCCCTGAGGTTTTCTTCAGAGCTGCTCATCAGGTCTTAAACCTTTGTTCTCATTCTCCACAGGTTCAAAAGTTCTAGAGGTCTATATGAGAGCATTCAAACATGCTAGGTTTGTGGTCGTCTACTAATATTCTTGGGTCTAGCAAGCTTTTAAGAATCCACAATTAACATAATTTTTCTTTAACACCAGATAAAAAGAACATAATAAAGTCCAAATAGCAGACTCAAGTTTTCTAAGATTAAAGGAAAAAGAAACTATATGATTAAATTTTCAAAAACTTTTGGCAGAATCAGTAGCTAAAAGAGCACTTTAAGTTAAAATATACTCTTCTATCTTTCTCCATAGCATTTTTTCCATAGCATTTCACTGTCAAGGTGAAAATTATTCTGGATGTACCAGAAGAAGTTTAAATTATTTACAAGATAAATCCACAATGTCACTTGCACTTATTAATATAGTGTCGTTAATACAGGTTTTGATAATCTGATGGCTTCTTAAATTAAAAAAAAACGCTATTGCATTATTGGTGATTAAATAATAATCTTAGGAAGGGGAAAAACTAAAGTACCAGAATGAATCTGATAATTCCAGCCTTTTGAGGTAGATGAGTCTACCGACCTTTACTTTTTTAGGTGTTAAATAAGTGTTTCTATTTATTTTTTTCGAGTTTTGTGCTTGAAGATCACAACTACTAAAACAATAGAATGTGTAGGTCTCATTTTGGCAAAGTGGTGCTGCATTAGAGATTCCCAGAGATATCTGCAAATAATTTAAATTGTGCAATTTATCTAATTTAAAAAAGATTTTTCCGTAACAGATTGGACACCTGTTACTATGGTCCAAGATGAGTATAAGTAATCCTACCATTTAATTTATTGTTCAATAGTTATCTAATTTGCGTAAATTAATTTCTAATCCATTATGCCTTACTAATTGTTTATCAATTGATTTATTGATTGGTTGCATGTGGTTAGGCTTTAAGAAAAGCTCTTTTAGCATAGTGTGAATGACATTTTAGGGGGGATACCCTTTGTCCTGGCTTAAGTATTTCTTAAGAAACTTACGAATAGACCAGTGCCTCAGTAAGATACAAAGCACATAAAACATTCTAATATCATCTGAGCAAAGAATTTGTCTTTTGTCTAACAGTGTTTTTAGTAGTTCGTATGCATAAAGTTAGAAACAGATTGCTTTCTCCTCTATTTTCAGAGAGAATCTTTCTACCCTCAACTTACTTTTGAAACATTAAAGAATTTACATGAAAAGTATTTGGAAACTCGAAGTTCGCTCTCCTGCAAAAGCACTGAAAATATTCAAAAAATAATAGTTAAATAATAATCATAACTGTTTATTGTACTGATTTTTAAAGGATTTAAGCAGTAAAATACATTATTTGAACAAACCACGAGTCTCAGCAGTTGTAATGAGAAAGGAGGTACCCATTATATTGTTAGCATAATTTTCACGGCAATACAGAAAAATACCCTCTTCCTGGCCACCATGGTGTAAATCTGCTTTGCACTATAGGAGCCTTAGAAGTGGTGTGGGGCGTGGACACTTAAAGGAAGTTTCCTCAGCCTAGAGCATCCCTGTGTCCGATGGCCAGGCAGGACAGGCCCCTTGCTGGCTGTGGGACTTTTCAGGTAGTCTGCAAGAAGCTGGAGGATGTTTGTACACGGCCTGTGAGACAGGAACTTGCTTTGCCCACAGCCTGAGCTGATCAAATGCCACATAGCTGTGGTTAGCATGGCACCGAGCCCGGCCTGATGTGCCTGTGGCCAGAGGCGAAGCACATTACCTTGGACCTGGCATTGCGTGAACCCTGTCACTGCTTTGCTCAGCTTGGAGCGTGAGAAGAACAAAGTGATGGTTTTAAGGTCTTAAGGAGGTAAGATGGGAGATCTTGACACAATCCTCTAGTTGTTGGCCTGGTCCTCCTGAAGCCTCTCATTCCCAGCCCTAGTTCTGCGTGTGTGTGCAGCACAAGGCAGGGTATCAATGAAGAACCCCCCTATCCCCATCCAAATTTTTGGATGTCCCCCTTAGGGACGTGCTTTCTAATATCCTTTAATAACATTATAATTAAAGCCAAGCCTTCGAATGTGACTGTGTTTTTGTGTCCCCTCATAAACCTGGAAGCAAATGTTTCTCTTCTTACCCATATATATCATCAGGACTGATTCCTCAAAGAAGACAATATGTTTTCATTTATTGCTATAATCTCCCTTATTGGCAAGGGAGAAGGTCAAATTTTCTCTTACACACAAACAGCTGGAATTTTAGTCTCATAATATTCAACATTAACACAATTCATCCAGTAAAATAGGTTTTTTTTTTCATTCCTAAGCTAGCCGTTGTTTTATTTGTAATAGCTTCATTTCTTCATTTTATATATTTTCATACAATCCCAAGCTCCTTTGGGAAGCTTGAACCTGAAAAAAACATACTAGGGAATATAAATGATCTGCCCTTTTCAAGCTGACTAATGTGTGCCATAAAACACTTTGAAATACAAAGGAGACTTAACATCTGGTCAAGTTTACTCATCATAAACACACCTGAATGAAAAGTACTTCTTGTTCTGTGGAGCAGAGCCAAATGAATGATAGACTAAGATAGACATTTCATGTTGTTATATACAAGAACTCTCTTCTTGCATTTCAATTGCTAAATTAGAGGTAACTTGATAGTAAAATATGCAGGTAGCCTCAGGACACATCATATATTCCTTTATTCTGAAGCCTTCTATAATTAAAAATGAAAACTAATTGCAAACTCGCCATTCCTCTTCTAAGATGTCAAAGAGACAGTGTTTTTCAATGTCATTGTCGTGTCCTTTCAGTAACAATGTCAGTGCTAGAGCAGTGATGTAAAATTTGTTTGCCTAACAGAATTTCTGCAGAATTCTTCAGTAATTTTCTCTTTGGAAAAAGAAAAATACCAGTATTGGAGATGGCCACATTAGCCCTACTGTATATTAACCATACTATATTCATGGCTTTTGTCTTGGTGTTCTGGTGTTATTAGTTTTTCCATTGCAGAAAAAAAAAATACAGAAACTACATGATGAACTTTTCCCAGTTTTCTAAATCTTTCCCAGGCAATTTGTGGCTGACGGCTCCACAACACTGCCCTCTGTAGCTAAAGAAAAGAAACAGCCTTAAGCAAGAAGCAGGAGTCCAAAATTGGGAAAAAGAGCAGTGAGCACAAAGTACACACAAACTGCACCATAACTATACTAACACAGGCAAGATCTGGCCGACAACCATCATTCTCCAGCATTCAAGATGGGGTCACCCCGTCTGGTAGCTGTTGGTGGAAAATGCATCCTTGGCTTCAGAAAAGCCTATTTTCAGTTGCTGGTCAGAGAATATCAAGCAGTGATCAAGTATCGGGGGACTACATGAACTAGAAGAGAAACTGCTTTTCTGGTTAGATCCCTGAGACTCCCTTCTAGGGTCTGGTGTAATTCGTGCTAGGTGCTACTCTGCTTGGGAGCAGCCCTGCTGAATTCGTTGGGACTGTTTGCAAACTAATGCACTACTTAACATGAGTAAACATGCCTGTGTCTGGCCTTATATAAATATAAACCAGCCTGGAGACTGTAAAGTCAATACAAACAAAATTCCTTTACTCCAGCCCAGGAACACAAAGAACAGAGAGTAGTTCTATATTTTTCTGTGTTTTTTATTTTTTCCCCCCCTCTCTCAACATAGCAGATGGCCAACATGTAAGTACCTCTCTGGAGTTTAGAATGTATTGTATAAGGAGTATATATTTCTACAAACTGAGAAGACTATGCTAGCAAGCTAGACCATAACTTCTTTTTCAAAGAAAGGTTGTATGTGTGCTACTAGAAATGGTTTTTCTTTCTGCTCCTCCGAGAAATCAGTCCTGGCACTAAAATACACTGTTCAGGCTACCCATTTGCTGACGCACTCTTCCTGTAACAACACGGTGTTGTTACGTTCTGGTCCTCCCTGTTCTGCCTGTATCATCTGTCTTTTGTGCTTTAGATCATAAACTCCAGGGACGGAGACATTTTGATGGTGTTTTACAATCCTGTGAAATGCCAATTCAATCATCTGTGACTGAAATTTAAAAGCTATGAAATTAACACATATAAAATAATAATAATAAAATAAGTAATAATTTATTCCTTTTTTATTTGCAGAGAATTAAAAAAAAAAGTTGAAAAGTTTCAATTGGAGTGTATTTTGCAAAACCTTAAGAAAATAAACTCACACAGCCCCGACTAAGTTGAATGGTATTTTTTAAAAAGAAAAACAGTCCTAAATGAAGAGTGGAATTTTAGCCTCAGCTTTGAATTTCCTGGCTTTTGTTGGTTTCGTATATATCCTCATTATTTCAGTGTTGTGTTGGTTTTGGTCTGAGTACTGTTTAGAAACTGTTCCATCCAACCTTTAGATGTCTACTGTTTGAGAATGATTCATTTCTTGACTCCGTGAAAAGAAAGACAGAAAGACAGACAGACAGAGAGAAAGAGAGAAAGAAAAAGAATTGCAGCGTGCCTTTTTTCCTGTCCTTGGCGTGTCTCTCCCTCTTCCAGCTCCCTTTTGCTGTACCATAATCACATGTGTGGTTATGTTACAGCCCCGGAGCGGTGTGCATTTCAGCCTGGGAGCTGATCCTCTGCAGGGATGTGGTTTAGGGAGACAGACGCCATCATTTTGTTGGCCCAAGATGAACCATGTGAGAAAAACGCAACACCGCAGAGATCAGAACTGGTATTTACATGGGATGCTGGCAGCCAACCTGACCTCAGGCACTAGGGCATTCCAGCAGTGTTTCAAGGATACTTAAGAGGAGAAATTCTAAATGTTTAGAAAAATACAGGCACAAGCCTCTTTGCAGCACATTTTCCATAGGTCTGCTGAACTGTGTAGCCCAACTACAACTTGGCATACCTGACCCACTGAGTAGGTTACTGTAAGTGGTAGGAAAAGAGCTATCACTTCCTGGTATAATCATCCTGAAACAACACAAAGTGTCCTGAGTGCTCTGTGCTTTGGCAGTAAATCACAGCTAATCCTATAATTTAAGCGTACGAATGCCAGATATCGTGTAGTACTCAGAAGCAGAAATTTTAGGGCATACCAAAAGTACAGCGTCCTCCTGACGTGTAGAACCAGGGCAATGGGAAAAGCATGTGGCAACCCCTAGAGTTTCCTGCTTGCTGCAGAGGGGCAGTCTGCAGCAGCCCATACCCTGGGAGAGAGAAGGAGGATCCACAGAAGCAGCTGTACCAAGGTCTACTATGCATGTTCCCTGAACAGAGAGGATGTCAGTCTCACTATGAGTTCAGTAACATCCACCTAACCTCTCTTTTTTCTGAGGATTTTGGGGGTAATTAAGGACAAGCAGGGGAAACAACACTTAATGGTCACCTTTAGGAAGAATTATTGGTAATGTGTTATACTAAAAATTAATTTGATCACTAAAAAAGCCTTCAAAAAGTGATGCTATTAGCAAGCAATGATGTGGAGGAAAGAGAAGGAAATGTGGACATAGCAGAAAAGAAGTGAAAGCAATGAGATGCGACAACCACAGACGCAAAGATTTCCTAGTTTCTGATTTTAAAAGACATATTTTCTAAGAAGCACCAGCTCTGCAAGTTGTTTCATAGAGATGTAGTTCTAGGATCTTTCACAAATTCTCAGTGTGTCTGATATTAGTTTCTGAGCCATACTTTACAGAGTACATGTGCAATGGAAAAAAAAAATCTTATTTACTGGCATGGAATTTCTTCTGGCATAGCATAATCTCAAATCTTATGATATATTTGCATTTAAAACTTGTAAAATGAATGAATGAACCGACACAGAGGGACCTTGTGCATTTACAGAATTTCTGAATTACATTGATTTTCTTATTTAATCTTTAAAGACTGTAAATGTTCAGTTTTAAGTGGGATTTAGTTTTGAGCAATGCAAATTTTTCTTAATAGTAACAACAGATGTTAGCAATATGCCCATATTCAAGAACACATTTGTATATGACTGAACTCAGTGTAATTGCCACATCATTTGGTAAATTGGCATTACAAACAAGTCTCGGGGGAAGTAACAGGACTCCTTCTGTATGTCATCACTTTTGAAATTTGCTTGGTAGAATGAAGAATCTGCAGATTCTGTACGGGTATCTCTGGCAAAATACTTACTTATAGTTTGGACTTATTATTTCCTCACAATTTGATATAGTCTCATTTTACTCTTACCAGTGTACTTGTATATGAGACAAGCATTTGCACAGTGTTGCCTTATAAACCAGCTTCCTTATCACTTTATCTTCCTTATCTTTCTTATCAAGCTTTCTTAAATATCTTATACCATGTATTAAGCAATAGAAGAGTGTAGAGATAGAACAGTGCAGAATTTAACCTTTTTGTTACCTAAGTCACAATGTTATAAGTTATGTAGTTTTGTAGTCACTGTTAATGATTTCCTATCACCATGGTTTATTGACGATACCACTCCAGAACAGAAATATTAAAGTTTCTCAGTTTCACTAATTAATAAAGCCCAACAAGTTACTTCTGTTATTCCAAATGTATAAGTACTACTATGATGATGACGACTTTTTATCAGCATTTTGTCATTAAAAGAGAAAGTAGAAAATATCTCTATCTAAATTATGAAGAGCCCTTAAGGTAAAGGTGAGGGATATTCTAACAAGCTTATGGACAGACCAAGAAAGTATTAGTCAAATTGTATTTGTTCTCCAATTCCTTTCTTTCTTTAAACTGTCAACACCCTCTTTTTTTTGGCTCAAAATGCCTGCCTACAGCCCAGCTAAGCCCCATGCAGCCTTTTATTTCCTTATGAAGTTTTAAAAAAGTTTAAGAAGCTTCCTAAAGTGTCATTTTGTATGTGGTAGTAAATCCAGATGGACTGAGTGCACTAACGAGTTTGTCATGGGAGTGATGCAGGGAAAAGTTCCTGCTATGATCTGTGCATTTCCAGTCTGGAAGTACCTGCCAGAACGTGGTGCTTGATGTCTCTGTACCTAATTAATTTCTTTCTAAGGAAAATACTTGTGTGCTAACATTAGAAATAGACCATTTATTGAAAGCAATTGAACAACACCTCGAAGAAAGGACTCAATCGCACATTTTCATCAGGGAGAGCTTTGCTTTTCATTTTGCTGCAGGAACATTGAAGACTTCATTTGCAAAGAAATTGGCTTTTAAAGCAGCCTAGTGCATAACATAAGTGTTACTGAAGTTTTTGTGGTAAATTCTCTAGTACAATCAAAGCTAAACTAATAGACAAAACTGTTTATGCATAAAAAAAAAAAAACCAACAACTTGGGAATGTGTTCAGATGCAGACATCTTTTCAGCCAGTTTGGTCATAGAGCTATATTTTATTCATGAACGTTTCTACAACTCTGTGTCTATTCCACCAATATTTACCAAATCAAACATTCCTTTGTTACCTTCTTCTTTCTTATCTTGCCTGTCTTTCTTTCCCAGAATATGTGAGGGGAAAGCTTGTTGAGCTTAGGACAAAAAAAGCATTTTACTACACTCTCTTTTTCTTCTTCTCTTGCAGTTTTCTCCAATGACTTTGGTTCAGATCCTATTGGACCAACAAGCTCTGAGAGCTCTTATGAAACTCTGAAGTAAGAAAGTGCCTGCCAGGTGGGATTTTTTTTCCCCAAGTGCTCACAGCTCTAATTTTCACCACATGTGAACAAGTGTTTGCAGTTTTAAAGATGTGTTGAGTAATTGCACATGCGAGACATCTTCTCTTTAATGTTCCCAGTGTGTTCAAAGCTTTTTTTGAGAACACCCCTGTTAACAATGGCGTTGTGGCCTTTAGCATATGCTTAAGACGGTACTGTTTTGTGCTGAAGTATAATTGGTAGCACTAGCCTATCCTTATTCCTTTAGTTTTGCTAATGAAAGACACTGCTATAATCAACTTCTTTCAGGATCAAGATCCAAGCATAGATTTTTTTTTTCTTTACGGAATGATGTGCAAGCTTACTTGCAACTACCATTACTGCAGGTCCTACTTCTTTCTGTACCAAAACAATAGCAAGCAAGGAGCTTATAGTCTCCAGTATTGGATAAGGCTGTAAAGTGGTGCACTGCCCTTACACACTAGTAACAGAGAAGACCCCCAAGGAAAAGGATTTTGTGTTCTATCATTTGAAACCTGCAGGATACCTGGTAACCTTGGCTCTAACACAGGAGGAACAAGGCACCAGGTCTTCAGCTATGACAACTGTTTTCAACACAACTGGAGGATTATGAGATTTATCATCAGCTCTGATCACCCTCTCTCCTTATTGTCACACTTTCACACACCAGTAACCAAGAGAGGGAGGTTTTAGGAGCTGTATCAGTGAACCACCATCCAAAATCCTATCTTTAAGGTAGCTTTTCATAAACGAGTTGAATGTGCTGTAGCGTTGGGCCCAGGACATCTGCAGGAGAAGCAAACAATTTTTTGTAGGCTCCAGTTAAGACCATTGCTCTACTGTGCTATATGTTAAAAGGAAGGCATAGTCCTTTCCCATGAAATCAGATTGGCTTTGATCTTAGATAAAACAGGACGTGCCTTGGGCAGTAGAATGGTGGTCAAGTAGACATTGTCCTGCAGCTTGGTTTCCTTCTGCCAGCACCCCAGAAAGCCAGGAAGGCCATTGCTATCACTGTGGACGAGGGAGCAGAGTAGGACATATGAGAGGATTGTTGCACCCAGAGGATCAGTGCCAAGCCTCTCATTAAAATGCCAACCAGTGCTCCCGTTTCTCCCAGTGCAGCAAGAAAAGCAGCAAACTTAGTGTTTTGTTTGTTTTTTTTTTTGCATTTTACATTTTCCTGATTAGACATCAGAAGAAATTTGCACCACTCATCCCCAGCCTTTGGCTACTTTCAGTTTTGCCTGCATTGCTAAAAAGTTTTGGGGTAACTCTGACCAAGGAGTTTACAGGGTAACCTTCTACAGTAGGTCATGTATACAGAAGCATTTGGGTATGTTATACCTTTGATCTAACACAGCTGTCCTTTCAGCTGCAAATGGAAATGCTCGTGCTCTTCATCCAGATCCAAGGATCAATCTCTACAGATAAACTCCAGAGATGTGCTTACACTTACAGTGTATTTCAAGGAAGGCAAAACAAGCGAGTGCACTTGGATTATCAACACCTTCAGAAAGAAATATCTACACTAGAGCTATAGCAGGCCCAGTGATTCATTGGTTGGAAAGAGATTAATACACATTTGTAGATATAAAACAGAGCTGATGATAGAACAGATTGGGTTACTCCAGCAGTAGCTTATTACCCAAGAATTAAAGGTTGCAGTGGGATCTACATCTAAAACTGGGGGAAAGCGCTTAGCACAGAATACCTTGGTGCTATTATTGTTTTTAAACTTGAATTACTCTTTTCCCTTGTTGGTATTTGTTCTAAGATTATATGCAAAGGCCAACTGTAACACTTTTCCAGAACGGTATAAACTTGTCATATTCAATTTCACGTGGAAATTAAAAGGTTTCTAATCATCAGAGCAGTGAAGTTCTGAAACAGCCTTCCAGAAAAAACAGAGGCCAATAAATTTAACCATAATGAAGCCTGAACAGTTTATAAAAAGGATTATATGACCTGGTTCTTAGAATATTAAGGGACTTAAATTGATGATCTGTGTAACTCCTTTTCAGAACTGTATTCCTGTGTTTGGATCTTAGGCCTTTTCTCTCAACAATGCATTTTTGGAGGTAATTCTGTGATCATTATTGTGTAAAGACTACTGGACAGGAAATCCCAGAGCACTGTTTCATCATGTCTTATAGCTGCTGAATTTCAGTAAGAAAATAGGTAGTAGGTGAAATACTTCTTAATGCTGTTTCTTTATTCAGGCATTTGAGGTAGAGGACAAAAGGGAAACAACATATCTTAAAAACAAACAGCTTTAACAGGCTAGAGGTCCACTTAGGTGGGCACACTCTCCTTGACTATTACTAAAAGCTGCTCTTCAGAGAGCAGAACTGTGGTCGTGCCACTTAAGACTACTCTCCTAATATCCCACAATTTGATGCTTAGGGATTTCTCAGAAATCAGAGGCAGTACCTCTGGCCTTCCTGAGCCCTCCACTGATTTTTCTTCTGTGAATTCAAGCTGTCATTTTCTTAGCACACACAGGCTTTTGACATCTTGGATCAAGGGTTTCTACATCAGATCTACAATTGTATGAAGAAGCATTTCTTTTGACCTTCTTTGAATCTTTTTATCTTTCCTTTTTTTCTTTTTTTTTTTTTTTGGACAATTGCTGAATACTGAGCTGATCATTTCATAGAACTTGCTGTTCTGATCTGCTGTTCAGAAGTAACTTCTGAAACCTTGAAAGTTATCTTTGTCTTAACCTGCTTTGATAGAGAGTACATCAGGTGCAAGTAAATCAGTAAGCTAGTTGAAACTCCCCAGTTTTCCTCCTTATTTGTTATATGACCTTAGTAATTCACATGACCTCAGCTGACCATCCACAGAAGGAGTTAATTAGTGGGGTGTTGTAAGTTTTAACTAGGACTCATTATAGTTGTTTTAGCCCTTGTGGGAAAACTGTTAAGTACAGTTGTGATTACTGAGTGACATTTCTATGTCTATGCCTTGATCCAAGAGAATGGTGACATTTTTTCATTGGCTTTCTGACTGTAGCTGTAGAGAATAAGAATTCTTTGGTGACTACTAATTAATTTATTAATCACAACATGAAACATAAAACAACATGCAAATGGCTTTTCCTCACTGCTGTGGAAAGCCTGCTGCTGTAGGTGACTCTGTACACACTCTGTGCGCAGAGCATAGACTTGTGAGGTTTCTATGAAAAAAACACAATTAATAGTAAGAAAAACCTAAGCTGGAAAGTCTGGTGCAACACTCATATTGAATTCAATCTTTTAGGCTTATATTCTGTTCTGCTTTAGTTTGCATTCATTCTATTGCACTTGGTGTAGCCGTGTAAGTGTTTGTGTTTAATATTGTTTAAGAGGAGGAAATATTGGCTCATATTTTCTCAAGGAGAATAATAAAGCTACTGTTTTTCTACCTCAGGAAATACCTGAATACCTTAAAATAATTATTTTATATAATAAATTGTTATGTTTTTAGAAATTAAAAGAAATATTCACTTAAGGTCCATTTTTCTCCATGAGAAAAAAAACAAAACAATAGCAAATATACCAGCTTTGTTATTATACTTATTCTTATCAACAAAACAGCTAGCACTGCAAATCCTGTGGTAGGTAGACCACCCAAAAAACTGTTTTAAAATACCTTTCACAAAGCCAAAGTTATGACTGAGCTTTTAGGAACTTGACGTTTTGTGTTGCTTGAGAAAACAGTGCAGAGCTTTGTTTGGTGCATGCGAAGGGAGAGATGCACAGATGCGCTTTCCTAAAGTGTTTTCTTAATTTCCAGGGCTGTTTTTAATAGCAATAAGTGAAAATATTTTAAACTCCTGTAGTCACTTTAATCCCAAAAGCAAGAGATGTATTTGGAGAAACTCCTCCAGAAGAAACTGTGGTACAACTGAAAAGGGAGGGTGCTCCCCAGCTAGCACAAGCTGGCATAAATCCATCGACCTCGGCAGAGAGGATATGCTGCTGTGCAAATACCTTGCTCCAAACCAACAGAGACCCAAACATGAGGAAAAGCAGTGGAAGGAATGTGGTCTTAATAATCAAATAAGTGGCAAAACTAATAGAAACACAGCTTTATTTTGAAATCTATTTGTCATAGCTATTATGGGATAAAGGTTCAGAAGAGGAAAGGCTTTGAAGTCAGGCAAATCACAACCTAGCTAGCCATTTGGAAAATCAAGATACTTTTTCATTTCTACAGATAACGTAAAGGAGAGATGAATATTCCAATGTAAATTTGAAAGTAGCTTGTAAATGGCTTGAAGCACAACTGACATTTTTATATCCCGGTCAGATATATTAGGACAACAGTCTCTGCATGATCCCATGGTAAAAAATGAAAAGAATACCAAGGAGAAAGGGTAAGCACTAAACATTGCTAGTGATCTACACTGCTAGATAAAATGTGAAAGTAGGCCAGAAAGGCCTGCACTCAAAGAAACCTTGCAACGAAGCAGAATCCTGCTACCATGGAGAATGAAGCACAGCATAAAGTTAACTGATTCAAAACTATGTTGGTAAAATTAGGCACAACCAGTGTGAACTGGAAGACTCAGGGCAGGGGCAAAGGTTGGGTTGTGTTGACACTTCCTGTAAAAGAAACTGAAATAGCTAATGTGTGTCAAATGCACACAAAATCACACCAAGCTCTTTGCTTATAACAGTCGTGATTGAAGTGAAAACAAAATATACAGGTTAAAAATGTGATATAAGAGCTTGCATTATTCAAAGGGTTCAAATGAGCTTTAATAGGATTATATGCATATGTCTTTTAATATTGAAACTGGGATACTATTCAAACCTAAAACTTTTCATAGTTGTATTTAATTATTTCTGTTTCTTTGAAGCTTAACATATTTTTACCATATGGCAAGCATTTAATTTTTCCTATTTTTTTAGTGAGAATTAAATTAAAATGATTGTTTGGTTTAGCAAAAACCTTCAGCCTATCTGGGTTGCTAGTCAAACATTTTCTAAATGTTTGACTATCATCCTCAACTTTACTATCATCCTATATTTTTATTAACGGCTAGCTCCAAAGCCTGATGAATTCAACAGAGTTGTTCCCATCATCTTGGATCCTAGTCTAGGAGAACAAGACAATTCTCCATTGCATCTGCAAAGCCAGTGACAGAACCACAATACATTGATTTTATCACAGTTTCCACAAGCCTAGTGGCCATGTGCCACATGGTAGGTGGTCTTTTTTACCAGGCAGAGAGAAATTAAGCCACATAAAGCACATAGAATGACACTGAGACAAAAGGTCTTTTATACTCAGAACAGACCATTTTGCCATCTACATTGTCTTGTTTAACCCACTCTATTAAACAGGCCTATGGAATTATCTCTCTATAGAGCCTGTTCACTTAAGTTTGGCTTAAATATGTCTTCTAGGGAGGTCTCTTTTCTCGACTGGAGATTTAGAAGCATGTACAATCACTGGGTTGTTTTAGTGGTTAGTTGCTCCTACTACTAAAATGTTCACCTAATGAGGTTTGTAAATTGTGAGAATTGACTTATTGCTTGCAAAGCAATAAAAGTATTTTTAGAACTGCTAGTAATAATAATACTCTGTAGTGCCTCTCTATGAAATAGTCAAATATTCAGAAAAAAACAGCAGCCTTTACTTGTGATTTATTTTCACAAAACTCATCTGAAGATGAAAAGATTCAAAGATAAAAACCCCCAAAATATCTGGAAGGTGAAATATTCCTAAATACTCCATTGTTTACATGTGCAAAACTAACATTCCTGTAGGAAGAAGTTACGTAAAGAAAAGAAGTAAATTCCATATCTTGCTGTATAAATGAAATAGTCTTGTCCAATGGCCCAAGGGCTAATTCCCCAGTATAACCTAATAAGGGTTATCTAGAGGAAAAGGTTGCAGTGTGTGAAAGAGGCTTCACTTGACAAGACAAATGATGCCTCCTGGATATGTCAAGGAACACCTGGCAGCAAGCTAGAAGTTCAATGATTTTAGGTACCTTATATGGCTGTTTACATTAACATTCTTTCTGTAAAGCAAATTATTATTGCCAATCCCTTAGACCATTTCATGTGTCATTTAGACACAAAGTGGTATTTTTTTTTCAAGAAAACATTCATTTTGTTAAATTTAAAGATTACAGTTCCTAAAGCTCATTCCCATTGAAAGAAGGTAAGTAGCCTATGGAATTTAGCTAGGTCTGTTCATGTGCTTTCATTTAACCGCATGCTTTAACTGCCAGGCACTATTTGGGCCAAAAAAAGCAGGTTTATATGGAAATGAGAGAACCTTAAAAACTACTAATCTAATTCACTGCTCATTGTAGAGTTGTTTCATAGCTCTATGTCTTGAATTCTTGCAAGAAGTCTTGGTACCTTTCAGGGTGGAGTACAGGCTTTCTACACACACAGAAATTTTGTGCTAAGACTAAAATTAAGAGGTGGTATTTTTTTATACATTGGAGTGTCCTGAACTAAATAGCCCTGTCATGAATACAGCCCAACCTGTGATGTTTGTGGATATCAGGCTCATGCCTGGAAAAAAAAACATTTGCTACAGGCAAAAAAATACTCTGTGAGGAGAGAAGAGCTTTGGATTCCAGTCTCTCATTGAATGTTTGTTTAAGGAAATTTAACTCAGTTCTCTAAAAATCACTATATAGAGTCACATCTTTGTCTGTTTCTTTATCCATCAATTTCACCACTAATTTCTCAGGCCTATCATAATCAAGCTTATAACAAGAAAAAAAAAATTTCTTCAAGTTACAGCATTTCCATATAGTGAGAAAAGTTACCAGTTTGGTAGAGGGGAGAAACACATAGGAATATCTCCACAATGAGAGAAGCTGAGTTCCCATAGCAAGGAACTAGAGTGAATTAAGCTGAAATATGTAGCCCAAGTGCTCTACTGAAGTGTAAAAGAATCACGATTCTAAATTTGGTGATTTTAATTTATTTCTACTTTTTCTAAAGAAAATTATTACTTTATGGTACAGTAAGCTTTTAAATAAATATTGCGCCAAATTTAGGAGGCCATTGTGGAGGAAGCTGCATGATACATCTTCCTTATAACTATTTCCTTTTGACCTCCTCTGCTGGAAGCCACTTATGGCTCTTCTCTTTCTATTCCTTCGCTTTTTCTCTTTGCTGCAAAACATTACATGCAGTGTCTACCATAGCCAAGGGCCAATGGGAGCCAGCCAATAGGAAAGACAGAGTCAGCAGGCTGATCCAGGTAAGTATATTCCCACTGGAACTTTTTAAATTGGCATTGCAGTCAAAAGAAAAGTAACATGAAACTAAGGCCTGACTTGCATTTTCCATTCAGGTGGTCAATATATAGTGATAGCCTCCTACAGAAATGCTTCACATAAACCTCCCACACTGTCATTTTCCTGCCCATTACAGTATTTAATGAATTGGGTTTAAATAGAAAATACTAGGTTCTTACAAGCTTTTTATAAAAATATATATTAATTACCAGTTAAAAAAAAACTAAGAAACTTTTAAGGAGTGAAAAGGAAACTTCATACAGATATTTCATTCTCCTGAGTAGTGTCTTTGTCTCCTTTTCCTTTTGAATGTTACTACAGCTTTGATAGATTAGATTGAACTTCTTTACATAGGGGCTGAAATTCTGTTTCCATTGAGAGCAGTGGGAGTTTTATCGTAGACTAGTGAGCCTTTCTTGACGTACTGCTTTCCTGAACACAAAGTGCAGCTGTGAATACAACATCTGTTGTTCTGTTTTGTTTTGCTTCACGTGTTGCATGGTTTGATTTTGGCTGTCAAGCAGAGGGGAGCAAGGGGTAGGAAGCTGGTGCTATATCTGTCATCTCACCTGCAGCAGTTCTCAAGATTTCTATAAACACTATATTCTTTGGCTCTTCTACAAAAATGTGAGAATATTCAGATAGAGCTGTAACTGATGCTACATCCGCCTTTTGGAAGGAAAGATTAATGTAAAGATTAGTCAAATGAACAAAAGATCTTTCTTCACTTATTTAATTATTTTTCATTGCATATTCAATCTACTTTTACCATCCTTTAGCAACGGGCAAAAAACAACAACAACAACTAAATCTCTGTAAGAAAACACCTTTTCATTTCAGTCAAGTTACAGGAATTAACTGTGTGATTCTGAACATTTGCTTGCTACAGGGAGAATTAATCCATGTTTTAATGTCAAATTATACATTTAGGATGGCTTTTTAATATAGTAATGTTTTACATTATAACATCCAAGCTACACAGCTTGTTTTTTTCTGCACTTCTCTGGACATTTTATTTAAAGGAAATTTAATTCCTCTTTTCCTGTGTCTCATATGATAAATGATTTCTCATTAGAATGTAGTTTTCTTTCTTCATTCAGCTATTGAATGTCACTGACTTGAACAAAAGAAGCTTTACATAAATCATTGTGCTTTTTAGTTTTTCCTTTTTCTGTCAAAAAATAAGGTTATAATTTAGTATATAATAGTATAGTGTATGACTTAGCAGTATCACAGTATAGGCATGATTGAAACAAAGAGTTTTTCTTAATTCTATTAATGTTATTTGTGTTTTATAGTATTAGGGATCTTGCAGAGTGAGGCTGGACAGAAATAGTGATATTAGTGCTCTGCAGTGAGAAGACATTAACCATTATCCACCCCTAAAGCTTCAGATAATTAAGTCTCTTTATATGAAGGAAAAGGAGGGAGAAGATGAGAGAGAGAAAAAGTGAAAGTATACTTCAGACTTAATAACTAACATTATATTCCTCCCAATTCTTCTACATATGTTTTGTGATCTAATATTCAACGAGGGTGCTCACAAAATGAGTGAGTATTGGGACAGTGGATTGTGTGTATTTCCTCTTTAAAACATTTTCACTTCCCAGGTATTTTGGTTCAGTGCCTGGGTACAGCACATCCAGTTTATTTTTCCACCAGACACCATCGCCCTGGGAGCTCAGTCAGGGGCTGTGGGACAGACTTGCCTCCAAGGCCCACACAGAGTGAGTACCTAAGCCCAGGCAGGGTTACAGTCAATTCAATCAGAAACATTAGCACCAAAATGTGGACGATTTTGTTTTCATTTTTTACCTTTGTGTTTCTCAGTCAAAACAAGTTAATTTTAAACTGAATGTTTTCTTTAGAAAGAAAAATAAACAAAATAAACACAGAGTAGCTTTTCTGAGGCGCTATTTTCAGTTACACCAATTCAACCCAAAGGTAACAGAGGCGTTCTGATTTATGCTGTCTATAGACCTGTTGTGCTTAGGCAGCTCACATTTAGACCTAGTAGTGTTGTTTCTTATCAACTAACATTTTGTATTAGTTTCTAAGTCCCTCTAGACAAGGATTTGTTCAGGATCACCACATAATGTTGGTAGAGCAGAACTCAGTGTAAAGAAGTCAGTGTAAAGAGTTGCCTCTACAAAATCCCATCCAAGAATATGGAGAAGATTTCTTCTAGGTAGAAGTCCTTTTAGGTTTTACACCATTATATTTCTTCCTTTCTCATTGGCTTCTCACCCTGTTTTATTCTTTCTTATGTGCTGCCTTAATGTTTTTTGCTACCCTAGGCAGCATAGATCTAACAGAAAAAATGTACCAGAAAGATCTAAAGGTCATATCTGCTGACCTGAGATACTAGGTTGCTAGTATTGTATGGGAAATTTATATTTCCAGGTACGGGGGCAGAATTTCTCCCCAGGTTCTTAAATAACATGCTGTTATCTTCATCCCTGTCCAGAGAGAAGGCCATAGTTAGGCCACAGATTTTTGTTACCTCTATGTTCAGGTTTCTGTACAGACTATTTGTTCAGATGAATGGCCTCTGCCATGCTGAGCCCAACTACTGGGCAAGCTGAGATACATCTTTCTTTGCACTACCTGGAAAGGTCAAAACATTGTCCTTAATTTAGGAACCATCACGATGCTTTCAAGCTTCACAGTAACTCTAGTATTTTTTCTTGTCTCAAGAAGTGGGGAAAGCAGAGGTTCAAACTTCTCCTGAATCTTTTAAGCTGAAGCAGATGACATTGTGAACAATGAGTGAGCATCTTCAGCGAGAAGAAAGGTGGTCAGTGTCAAAAGTAGACAAAAATCCTCCTAAAATTCTTTCTCACAAGTTGCAGCTACATTGGATATTTTGGTGCAAAGGAACTTGAGCTAACCCTTTTGCTACTCACTTCCATGATAGAAATAACTTACCTATCCTAGCATGTAGCTTCATCTTGGATAGCTGGCCCAGGTACATTTATTTATAAGAATGTACAGGTACTTCTATGGATATGAAACACCCCCATGACACAGATGGTAATAATTTGAAAACTAAAAAAATAAAGTATTCCTGTTTATGCTGTTTTTCTTTTCATATTTGCCAGACTGAGTATATCATAAGGTGATGAAGATGAAAACCATGAAGAAAGGCTTATAAAGATGAGTTATTCTGGGGAGTCTGGAGAGCTCTGAGAAATAACACACATTTTCTTATCTATGGCATTCTAAAGCAGCACATACTATGATGGCATACTCAGAACTAAGCTCGCCATGCAAGCTTTAAACTAGCTAACTGAGGTATTGCCAGCATCAGGGGCAGAGGAGAAGGCAAACATTGAAGTGTTAAATACAGAATACCAGGACGTGAGGGGTATTCGTGGTTTTTAAAGGGTGAAGGTGGAATACTTTCAATTTTCCTTTGAAATAATGAGGAACTCGCAGCCCAGTTTGATTTCGGTCTGAACAGAGATGAGACATGATGGATTTAACTGAATTTTGCTTTTAAAGAAAAGACAAACACAAAAAAACAAAGATATAGTGGAAATGTGTAAGGTATTTGCTTCTCTGACTGTAAACATTGAATATTGGGTTCTGGCCTTTGCAAACCGAACTGTGGCTTTGTGGTTTGATGCATTTACAAACCTCAGGCCATGCTAGGAAAAATTCAGCAAACGTAGGCTGAGATTGCTGGCATTGCTGGGAAGTCACCAGATATCCCTCATCTCAGCTGGCCTCCTTCCTTCCTTCCTCCCTCCCTCCCTCCCTCCCTCTCAAGCCCTGTGTCTCCTGAAGGTATGTATGTATATATGGGGGAGATAGAAAGTGCAAGGAAGTTTTAAACGTGAGGAGGGTTTTGCCTGGGATTTATTGACTGACTCAGACAATAAATGGCTACGCTTGCACATTAATGCTGCTCTGCAAAGAGGGCCAAAAACCCTGGTGAACAAAAGCTTGCTTACAAATATATATGTGTATTTCTTTTTTTCCCTCCACAATTTTTGTCATAATGACTGAGAGGAGTAGAAGAACGTAGCCTTCATCTGCGAGTGGAAACTGTCCCTATCTAAGAAAGAACATCTCATGAAAAGAGTCTCACAGGTTCATTTGCTGGGTGTTTCTTCACAGTGACAGAGGGTGTAAAAAGTTGCATACTGAGGACTAGATCAGGATGGGCAGAGAGCTCTAAATAACAAGGTGTACATGGTCAGCTAGTCCATCCATCAATAGAACAGCCACTACATTGCTCTCACCCATGCTGAAAACTAGAGCTCACAAAAAGGCAGCATGATAATGGGGGGAAAACTCAGTTCCTGGAATCCCTCTTGTTCATCAGTTTAGGGGTACAGTGATGACTGGTAAATCTCCTGAAAGGTTGATTTTTGTATTTTCATTCTTAGATAAGAACTAAAGGTATGAATTTATTCTGTCTTTAGATGTATGGATTAAAGTAGCACAAATGCTTTAAAAACACAGATATGCAAAAGTATTCATAAAATATGACATATCCTAGGATAATCTATACCTTTAAATAACCCACATATGTTCAGGAAAAAGAAAAAGAAAATAAAGTGGGAAGATTATGAGAAGGAGTCATGATTTTGTGAAAATGAATAGGTTAGGAAGAACCAAAAGTAAAGAATCACTATCCAACGCTGAATCAAAAGACTCTTATGGCTAATAACTGTTATGTGCATTAAAATAGTTTGGTTTAGTTCTGTGATTTTCTCACTATCTGTTACATAAATATGACCATAAAAAGGGAATCAAATATGCTTATTTTGTTCATTTCCTCCCTAAATAATCTTCATTTTTTAGACATTTCTTCAAATGCCATCAGCCTTGCTTCCAACATTCTGCCTTTGGCAAGAAGCAATATAAATCAATAAAAAAGGACTCCAAGTGTCATTCAAAATAAAGACTTGGATGCATTTTTTAAAATTATTGTAAAAAGAAAAAAGATTTATTAGAAAGCAGGCAAAGAATTCATATCTAGAAACGAGTTGCTGCTTGCAAATTCAGGGGTTAAATTCTTTTACCAAAAATCCCTCACATGCATCTCTCCGATATATCTTATCCATGTTTAAGTACTGGGAGGGAGTAAGTAAACCAGAATAGGCAAGAACATTTCCACAGACATATGTTAGAAATCTAAAACATGAAACGTAATTACTTCACTATTTTAAATGGCACTTCTAATTTTCACTTATCAAGTACTATTGGATATAATGCATTTTTAAAGTTAAAAGGAAAAATAAAATAACAGCAACAGGAAGCACATCCCAATACATATTTGCTTTAGTTTGAAATTCAATCCAATTGTGCTGCAGGGCATTTAGTTTTTGTAATATTAACACTGGAGAACCACACCCTAGATTATTTTTGGATCATTTTTACTGAGCTATATAACATAGATGATTGATTTATTTGCATGTTTTGAGGTTTTATATTTCGCTAAGCTTGTGCCTAAATTCTGTTTTCTGTTGTAGGCAGGTATAAAAAAAATCGTATTCATAGAGAAGCAAGAGAAATATGTTTATCTAACATCTGCTTTTCTATAAATGAGAACTAGTTCTTTAAAACAGGCACTGAGTTTAGATGATAGAAATATACATTTTTCCATATCCCTCTGCAAGTCAAGGGCACAGATTTGTGACTGCCTTCCCCGTGAGCGTATGTAGAATGGTTTCTCCTGTTGGGCAGTGATTGATTTCACAATCCCATTAATTTTATTTGGAGTTCATGTGGGAAGTTCTCCCCTGCAGAGAAAGGAAGTTGTACATAACCTGATTTTTAGCAACTTGCTGAATGGATGCACTGAATGGATGCACTTAATTCTGCAGCTTCTATTCTGAAAGCAAGAAGTGTTAGAACATCCCTTTATTGCTTTTCTGCACTAGAAAAGGAGAATGTCCCCACCTAGTTCTCACAGCAGTGATGTGAATATCACCCTCATCTCCGGGGAGAACCTGATGAGTAGCAAGAACGCAGCAGGCTTCTCCTGGCAAAGCACAGTGCAACTAATAGAAGAGTTTTAGGTGGCCTCTTAGATGTGCCCTGACAGGGCTAATTCTGTTCATTGCCAATAGCAGCTACGCTCCTAACTCCCTTTGGAGACTTTGCAAAACCCCTTCTAGCCCGAGTATAAATGGCTCCCCTGAAGCTCTGCAATCTCAGCGATTGCTGGCGCCTTTTATCTTCTGCTCAGCCTAAGGAGTAAATAGAAGCACCAGCCCCTCTTGGTGGTCGGCCCCGAGACACACTTCTGTGCCCCGTGTGTAGGAGAAGGTTGCAGGGGAGGCTGTGTAGAAGTAGTGATAAATCAGATCAGACGCAGGCAGGTCCTGCTCTCAGCTGGTAGCACAATCGGTAGCAAGCAGTGGATGAATCCCCTGGGCACTTACCATGACGGCTGGAAAAGTGGGCTCTGCCTACAATTGCAGTCCATTTTACAGAGTGGTTTGCAGAATGCCATGGGTTTTTTTTTCTGCCAGCCAAAAGAATAAAAGGAGAAATCATATTAAAAACAAAAAACAAACAAATAAAAAAACCTAGAAATTAACCAGTTTGGATTGGTATTGCAACAAGAACCCAGAAAGAAGATTTAGAGACCAGTACAGAGCAGTGTATTACAGAGGTATGTTGTAACTAAATCATCTTGGTGCCACGTCTAGCAGGGGGCTGGAGCCGGATGACACCGCCGAGCTCTTGCAAATGCCAAGCGGGCTGGGACATGTCAGGCTGCCCTGGGCTCTGCAGCCGCCCAAACAGAATCCGAGCATTGACCCCAGAAACAGAGTTGTTCTTTTTTACTGCCGACTTCAAAATCATGCAACATGCATCATCTTACAGAATTCGTGCTCTCGGATCCAGTCTGTTCATTTGGTGGTCTTGTAGTTCTTGTCAACGGCAAAATAGTTTACTGCTCTTTCCAACACATGTAGGAAACTTGCACAATAGAGTAACCAGGAAAAAAATATACATATCTTTTAAAATTCACTGAAAAAGATTACTATGAAACAGACTTTCATAAGAGATTAAATCTTTGCAGTCAGAACTAAATTTCAGTTATAAGCTACACATTGATGGAAAAAAAAAAGTCTCTTTCAGACTTTAACAGCTATCCTACCACTGTAAAAACTCCATGGCTGAGGAGCTCTACTGAGTTGCAGGCAGGGCTAGAAAATGCACAGAATCTAGCCCACTTTGCCTCTTGTTAATTTAATCCCCCTATATGCAGTGGTAGAATGATCAATGCCACTTGTTTCTAACCAGTGTCATTTTAGCAATACAAAACAACAATTTTAAGCAACATACAAATGCTTACCTGTTTTAGAAAGGTTTCTTGGTTATGATATCAGCACCATTTCCCTAATGGGAAAAAAAAAATTGACACAATTAAGAATGATTACAAATGTAAAAGAAACTCCAAGATCTAAATTAGCATCTGCTAGATGTGCTGGGTGTGTTATGTACTGCGCTCAAGGCTAACCAAATTCCTTAGCTTTAGACTTTGGCGTTAACTACATGTAATTATTTTTGTCCTTTAATTAAGATTTATGTTGGTCTGGATCATCCTTCAAAACCTAATTAAGCCAGCTATTTCCTTCCCTCTTAGTCCCATTCAAGCATTGAATTTGTTCTAATTTTTTTCATATCTGGATATTAATCTTGTAAATGTTTAAGAAAAATCTTTCTTTGAAGAACAACTCATGCTAAACAAAATGACATAAAATGAATACTTCCCATTGATTTCTGAGAGTTTTATGAACCCAAGTGATTCGATTTTCCCGTTATTAAAGACCTTGTTTGATGCCTTTTAACCATCTCTGGGCTGACATCTGTGCTCTCTATGAAACTCTGTCACTACTTGCATGTAAAGTGTAGTCACAGCTGCTCTGCTCTTGCTGTGTCCGTTCCTTGCTCATTCTGCAAGACCGTATAGACTTATAGCCCCGTAACCCCCTTATACAGAAGTAGAGACTTATAGCATCCTCACATCCTTAGCTCAACCGTAATATAAGAAAAAATGGTATTGTCATTGTTTGAAAAAGAAGTTTGAATACAATACAGAGCATGCTTTCTCTTTTCTCATGTGATTGTGTATGTGTGTGTATATATATGTATAGACTATATTCTGAAATAATTTGTTTCCCCTTCAGTAAAGAGAGATCCTTTCTCACCATGAATTACTTTATATAGACTTATAGCCATATTTTCAGAATAAAGAGTATTTATTCACTTCCTCTGCCAACGAATCTGTAGAAACTCCATCAAAACTGACAGAACTGTGAAGGCCGTTATAAAACTGATCTCCGCATTACAGGTACTGTGTATTTAAAAGTGTACATATTTTCAGAATCCCACGGAAACCAAATATTTGCTTTAAATGATGTGAGCAAGCTCACTGCAACATCTCAAAGATCCTAGACTTGAATTCATCATTGCTCTATTTAGTTCCTCTCATAAAATCCCTGAAAATTAGGGCGTAACGATAACTTTCTAAGCCATAAGAGAGAAAAAGACCTTCTAAAACAAGAGCAAACACAGAAGTTTGGAATCCAGTATCTGGTGCACAATAGGGGCACACAGACAGTTAATTTCAATGCCTTCAGGTTTCAGTATCCTGGATTGTGAGAACACCACTAATTGTCTCCTAAATTAAAGTGTTCCTCATAATCTTGAAATGTTTTAGCAGTTCTAAGTCACTCTCCTCTATCTTTTTAATTTGCTCTTAAATTGAAGTACCTCTTAGAGCAGAATTACACAGTGTACACTGATTACTGATCCTGCCATACAACTTCAGAGCTTTAGCATACCTCATTCTCAGGAGTAATTGCTCCTACTTCCATGTAATCATGCCCTTTTCCACCTCTGTTCTATGCATATGCAAAATGTATTTTAATTCTAAGCAACCCCTCAGCACATGCAACTTTAGTTCTGAATTCTACCCAAAGGAACAAGGGGGTATACTCTGGAGATATGAGCAAAGTCATGGCTGAATGAAAAATCTTCCAGTATTATTTATCACGGAATATATGTGTGTGCATATATATGTATATGTGTCTATATACATATATAGAGTATATATATATTCATTCATATATATATGGATATGAATATGAATGCTATGAATATGATACGATATGAATATATATACATTTATCCAAGCAGTGGAACACAAGTAGATTAATTATAAACATACAAACCAAAACACTGTTTTGTGAAAAAAGCTGGTAATCTTGTAGCATTTGTAATTCTGGTAACTGATTTACACACATAGGTTGAGGAACAGCATACATTTAATAGAACTTCCTGACCATTTTCCATGTGAAAATTCAAATGGAAGCCAAAGACCACTCTTAGAATCTTAAACTGGAATTTTTAAAAACTCTTCACATATGTACCTTTTAAGAACATGAAAATACATTGCTCATTCTCTTAATTATTTGAAAGCTTGCTTTGCACAGTAATTGGGAAGTACATTGCTTTAGGTGGAAGTCAATGCTGTGCAACTAAGTGACCAAAGTATGGACAGAAACGATGAAATTCATTCACAGAGCTATGGCTTCTACCACACAAAATTGTATTCACAAAAGCAGGAAGAAGAGTTTTTATATTACTTATGTGTATTTTGCATTATTAGAACTTATCTGATTATGTACAGGAAGAGAGTGTGGATTTACAGAGCATGATAAGAAAATGTCTGATTTAGCATCATACTTCTATATATCCTAAGGTCTGAAATGGTTCCAAACTTCCAGCCCTGTTTAATTTATTCCTGTCCTAATGTATCTCTTACTACTCAGTAGATAAGGGTCGTCATGGCGTGATTCTCCGGGGGGTCATTGGAATTACACTAGGGATCACTTTCTCCTGTTAAGTGTCAGCGTTGCTGGCTGCCAGATGGAGGAAATTAACACAAAGTACATCAAATACATAGTGCAAACGATGAGGCTGAGGCATCATCTCTCCAGTGCACATTTATTTCTGGCAAGCTGTGATACAGCCCTCAACTGTGCATGTGTTTTGCACGCAGATGAATGGTGCAGACATTGAATGTTCACAGGAACACAGGCATAGACCCCCTTTAACTAGTGTTATCCTTCAAATTTTCCTGTGTTCCCTTCAAGAAAAATAAAATGCATGTTAGAGTTTTTTTTCCTGACATTTAACAGCACACCTCACATTAAACATGAAGGGATGAGACCTCGGCACTGCGATCCAGGTGCTGAAGTGATGGAAATCAATGATCGTGAATTAACATCTGTTTAAATCAGCTACAAGTTTAGACCAATACTGTAAACTAAACAGTGCATGCTCAATGAGAAATGAATTTTATGCAGATATTGGGGTTGAGAGGGAATGCATAGCTGGTTTTCTAGTATTAACCATAACTACTGTGTTTTTTCTTTTCAACAGGATTGACTGGAGGATAATTCAGTACATTAGATATATAAGAGGATATTCATTACAATTAGTTTCAAGTTAGACATCTAGTCTAAGCCTCCTTAGCATCTTCATATAAGAGATAAAAGCACAAAGGCATTTTCAGAGGTTAATTTTCTCCATTTATTTTTGGGCCAAAGGCCACATGGTTTTGCCCAGCCACAATCAGTAGGGTAGTCTGGCAGCCCCACTGTGCTATAGCAAAGATGAAGTTTTAGTCCAAAATAAGTTTTCATGAAGAAAAGTGGAAGTATCAGGAGAAAATGGTATTTATAATTCTTAGATATATAGAATTGGATAGAAATATCAAATTCACTGCATGGCTCTTGCAGAGGTAGCACCAGCTGCCTCAGAGTATAGGAAGACTTACAGCAGGCAATTACGAAATAACTTGCTGACAAGAAAAATTTCTTATAAGCCCCCATTAATTAGAGGTTATCTTATGTCCTATAAGCATGAAGACTTACATCCTTTCCAAAAAGATCCTCTTACTATTTATCATTTTTGATCTTTGCTAGCTTTTAAACTGCATTTTAAATCACATATTTCTCAGCTCAAATTTCAAGAGTTAATGGTATGAACTGAACAGTGTTTATGTACACAGAAGATATAAACTCTTTTGTATAAATCATTTCAAATTCTTCATTTTATCAAAATTATTGCTAAGGATAACAAAATTGAGTCTTCTGGCACCAAAAAGTAAGCAGAGATTTGAGGATTTCCCTCATAAATTCTACAGAATATAATCACATTTTGTAACAATGAATTATAACAAACAAAATGAGTTTTCCTACTTACAAAAATCTGCTATTAATTATTAATTTGCTCAAACTTCTATCCACTTGTAAGACCTTATGACAAATGTGTATGGGGTAATTTCCATCTCCATGGCATCTGATGTTAGGGAACACACTTTGGCTTACGTTTGACAAGCAGAAATATAAACTAGATGACTACAGCTCTGGAGTTGGAGATTCCAGACATGTAATATGGACGCAAAACACCCAGCCAGGATCTCTTGTAATGTCTAAATGCAAAAGCCTATCACCCCTGGGCAATTCCTTATGGCTTGATAATTCCTCCAAATGCCAGATATTTGCATTAGCACCACAGCATATCAGACTGCTCACAAGGTAGCCACACGCTGTTAATATGTCTGTTCCTATGTCACCGATGACAAAAATTAACTATCTGAGATCAGACATTGATTTAGGGTAATGCAGGCAGTTGTTGGCCTGCTGTCAGTGCTCCCAGCTCAACTTTGTACCTGCCTTTGCCCTCCTGCTTCCAGGGAAGGGGCGTTGGGAGAGGAAAGGGGCCTGGAGGCTGATCATGAATTCAGAATGGTGGTGTTGCCCTCACACATCTGAAATAAAAGCATGCAGCCGGTTGATTCAGCTGGGACTGGAGAAGCCCAGGCTTGCTTTTGCAGGTCAGGATCCCCTGTGACGCCTCCCTGGGTGGAAGGTGCTTTGGTTGGCCACGATGCCCCAGACAAGATATGTTTGTCACGTATGAGACCCCGTCTATCAAAAAGGGTCTGATCCAATGTCGTGCGTTTTGAAATCTGCCTGGAAACTGTCTGTGCCTCAAATCAAAGAGCTGCTTTACATTTCTTGCCACGTATGTCAATGACTGCCTTTTTCTAAAGCAGACAAACATTGGCTTTGTTTTTGTAACAGGCACCGTTCTGCCCACACCTCTCAGCACCCTTGGTGTGGTTTGTGTAATTCTTTTTTGTCTATTGGAACTTCCTGCCACATCTGCTTCTAAACAGAATCTCAAAAGGAAATCAGCTTTCACCTGTCAACTGCCAAGTGTATGACCCCTCCTTTTTACATGATGTTCCATTAACGTCTTTCATTTCCAGAGCTTTGTAATTTTACTTTTTTTTTCATTTTATTCTTTTGGAAATCACTGCAACATCCAACTTTCCTCTTAGCTGAGGGCCCTTCATTTTTCTTGTTGACAGCATCGATCCTTTCAGCAACATGGACTTGCTTTTCTGTCCTTGGCAAATACAAAGCCTTTGGTGCCAGGAAGAGGTGTCCCCAGCTGTGTTGTAGTGGTGGCATTCCTACAGGAAGAGCTATCTTTGACCTGTATCTTTGCCAGAAATCAGGCAGACATCACACACTCTACAGTGAAAAAATCCCAAAGTGGGTAGGTATGGGATTCCAAATGAAGAAGCTTAACCAGAAATTGTGTTCTCATTGCACAACACTTGGCCACATTGCACAACACTTGGCCACATTGCACAGATCAGATTAATACACTCCCCAGAACTTCACAGCATAAATAAACTGTAAGTCCATACCACTCAGGCACACTGAAACATGTAACACTAAAAACAAGCCAGTAAAACTACCATAAACATACAGAGAATTGAGCAACTGCACATCATCAGAGGCCAAATGCTACTGCAGATCAATGATGCTTAAAGCCAGGAATCACTGGAAATTGATTCTTCTCAAACTTACATCAGTTTAATGCAATTATTACAGGAACTCAGAAAAATGATTCTTGCTTTCTTCTAACTAATCTACACACCTACAGTGGGAAGAAATCCTGCCCCACAGAGCTTGATAGAAGATTGGCTAAATTTAAATGTGGAACTAAATGTTCCCCTGCAGTATTTCCTTTGCTCTATTGGCCTCCATTGCAGTCTGGAAATAGGAGTAAAGAGTAGCTCAGAAAATAGTCACTTTACTTCCATATTCTGTAAAGAGCTGGCTTGGTTTCGGTTTCCATGAAATGCAAGTCGCTCATAGGACCAGCCTAGGGTCACTTAGATCCTCAGCAGCCTCCTGGTGCTTAGTGCTCCCGTCTGGCCACATAACCACATATTCCCATAAGCATAAAGTAATTCATTTTAAAATCTCTGGACTTTTCTCCTTCGTTAAGTTGTCTGCATGCACGAGCCACCATTGCTCCGCCTGCCTTACGTGTTACAGCGTGAAATGCACATAATCCGTGTGTTGCTTCTGCTCTGCTTTCTTTGCTCTTCTCAACGTCTCTCTCTGCATGGAACCTGCACCACTTTAAGACTTACTAAACCTTTTCTTTCTGCAGAAAGGTTCAAGATTTGATCCAATTTGTGTTCTTTGCTTTATGTGATATTTTCAATAACCAGTATAATTCTGTGCATATCCATCTCCTACTTATATACTTTAACACCATCAACAAGGCGCTGTTTTTACAGGGACACCAAAAAAGGACTGCTTACTGTTATTTAAGCAATGGTTTCAGTGCTTATGTTCATCTGACCTTTATCAGCTTCCATCCAGAAAGTTTACTTCTGCATAGTTAAATATATAAACATGCACCCACACACTTATCTCCATGTTCATACACATCCACACAAATAAACATTTCCAAACATTCCTGGGTGGTGGTGAATGACTGTCGCTGAGAACAGACACACAGACAATGTGAATCTCCATATGCTTGTCAGAGAGAGAGGGAGACATTATAGGCGACAACACTTACTATGAGGCATCTGAACAGAAAAACAGACACTTTCATGAGGAAGAGCGCAATCTACACTAGAGATAGTTTACAGGGTAATGTTATACTTCTTATATCTGCCTGCGGAACTTCAATTATAGCTGTATTCCTGGCTTAGTTTTTGACATACATAGGAGAAAGATGTATTTCTGAGAATTTCTTTTGGCCTAAATAAATAAGAAATTCATGTTTCTGGTACCATATAGGTGTCAATTCACAGCAGGAGCTTACTGCTTTAGATACCCAAAGTTTAGATCCTCAAACCCCAGGTAAGATTTGCAGTTGTCTAATTTTTCTAGCTATTTCTAGGTATTAGGGGGCTTGCTCTTGAAGCTTCCAAGTGCCTACAAGGCTGTTCCTGCATGCTCTTCTATCAGAAACATAAAGAGGCAAATCCATAAACAAAACAAAAATTATAGATGATATGAGTAACAAATTCAGGACCCCTGAAGGGGGCCCTGAAAGGCCAAAGTAGTGCTTCAAAAAAAAAAAAAAAGCATGTTAGTCATAGCCTATAGACCACTGCTTAAAGGACTTTTACCTATAATGTAAAACTCTAGCAATATTCTTTTCCTTTGGTTGAAGTGACTCAGCCCTTACCTCCCATAGACGTGCTCTAACGCTAACCGCTAGAATGTCCAGCCTCTGAAGTGGGGATTTCCTCATGTTAAAGATATTTCGCTTTGCAAGAAACAACTAAGCAGTCTTTGGGCAGCTGAAAGCATCTGAGTATGATCCTTTAGCCTTTGATTAAGGACATTAATCTTCCCTGTCCCAACAACTAAGCATTTCCTACCAACATCCCGGGTCTCATTTTGTCCCTTTTGGCTACCAACAGTGCCTTTTTCACGTTACAACCCCTGCCCTGCCTCCAGCTTTGTGTGCTCCCTCATTCAGCACTCCAACTATGTCTAATGCGAGCCTGAAGTCACAGCACCCCACAAATACACACCTCCAGCAGTTGTTTACCCATGTTTCGTTTGACAACAGTATCATGGGACACACAGGAGAGTTCGTGACGTCTGTGACATCTATAACATCTAATAGGCGCTGCAGTGCAATTAATTGACAACCTCTTATTTTTGGAATGAAGGATGCCATGACTGCTCAAGTGGTGTGTTCGTATGTATTAGGCTCAGTATGAGCAAATCTCAATATGAGCCAAAATAAATTGTATGCTTTTTAAATTTTTTTTTCTGCATGACTCAAACTTTTGTGGCTAAATGCTTCCCAAGATTACTTCCAGGTTCTTCAGTCATATGTTGACACTGCTCCTATGCCTGACTTTGGCTGTGATTTTGAATGAATGGTTAAAATTAAAGTCTAACCTAAAAATTAGATGTTGCAATGGGGAGCTTAAGTCTTCCCAAGCACATTCGTGCTATGCCAAACCACCCTGCCTGGTATTACTTGTCAGAGATCTTGACCAACCCAGCTCTTTGATTTCCTGTTTTCTTCAAAGCGTTCAGACTAGCCTTACTTTTAATACACTGTTTTTATAGAACTCTGTGGGAACCCTACTGCATCACTGCTGGATTGCTTCTGTGTTGTTAATGCTAGAGGTAATCAAGTGGTTTTCTTTCTAATGTGACTTTCCTGGCCCAAGCTCATACATACAGTTGCCCACACATTTGCTAATCTGAATGGATGCTTTGCAAATACCTTTGAGGAGAAGGTCAGTTCTTTATATGAAAAGTTCACAAGTCAAGCTGCACTGAAAAGCCTCTTTAACCTCAACCTTAAGCATCCTAAGCATATCATTAGGAAGATTAGCAAGGCTTCTAGCACACCACTGGATTGCCTTATGTACTGAAAGGCCTGGCAGATCAAAGGAACCACAACTTCAAATACTTGTGGCTTATCTAATGCTTCCCCTAGCACCAATGACCTCTCAATCATCATATTTTTTCCAGTAGGGATTGAGTTTAAGGGTAACATCTAAAATCCCAAATCTTTTTCCTGACCTCTCTGGACTTTCCCAGTATTCCTTACCGAAATATGCAATTAAAAGAATCATAGAAGCTACATACCCAATACTTGGCAAATAAAATTTGTTTAAAATAAGAAAAGAGTTACAAGTCTTAATAACTTGGTTTTGATAGTGAAGCGACTAAGAACATGAGCAAAGTCCAATTCATTGTTTATATATTTATCTTGTACTTGGCAGAAAGTTTTCACAAACACTGAGGTCAATGATATTTGACCTTCTTTGGCATTGTCCATCTGGGGTAGGAATGACTGAAGCGAGTTAAATGGTGAGTCCCTGTTCTGCAGTCACATCCCATATGTGGGTGTATATGGACCTTTACAACCAGGCAGTGATCTAGAGATGTCAGCTGAGGTTTTTCCAGATGCAAGGCCCACCCACATGGATTGATTGGAGGCATAAGGGCTAATAAACTGACCCAGGCTTTTCTTAAAGCTGTATTATTCTTCGGCTTAGGGTATTCATCACTTCATTTTATATTTACATTTCCTTCAGGGGGTTGTTATTTATTCTATATGTATGTGTTAGCATGCTTTAATATGAAATTCTTTTTAATTTAATCAGACCTGAAATATATTCAGGTTTATTGCTTACACTTAAAGCCAATTTGAGATATACGTGCAATAACCAAGAAAGCAATTTTATAAATAAGATATTTGACCTTTATCTTAAACAAGATTACTTAACAACTTAATTACTTAAACAATTCCTGCCTAAACAAATATTTAGTGAATTAAAAATCAAATATTCTTTTTTTTTCTCCAATATATCTCTTTTGGTTGAGTGTCAGCTGTCACTTCCAAAGTAAGTCCCATTTTCATGGCTATATAATTTGATGTTTTCAATTTCATGGAGCTTAAACTTTACTCAGTATTCTTGACTTAACAAGAAAGCATGGTAATTCAAAGGTAACCACTAAGTACTCAGGATTTTTTCATGAAGTGTCATTTAATAATAGAAGGTTAAGATTTGTTTTCTAAGGTTTTTGTACAGTAAAAAGGAATATACTAAAACAATGATTTAGGTAGGTATATTCTGAATATAACAACAGTGATTTTTTAACAACATTTTAAGTTATGCATTTAGTTACTTCCCTTTTTATCTGCTTTTCATTTTTAATTAACTAACTTTCCAACACTGCAGCATTCTAACAGCTGGAATGTGTATCAACCACCAGATACCATCACTCTTTCACCCTTAGACAGACGAGGTATGTAAACAGTCTAATACTAATTAGCTGCAATTAAAATCAGTGTCAGACAAAGAACATACACAGCTTTTATACAGCAGTTCAGCATCTTTTGACTCGGGGCCAGGGATATTTTAAGAAAATATGAGCAATGTCATCCCAAAGTCCTTCTCACTTAACTCAGTTGCAGCTCTCTTCTAACCCTGACTTTAGCAGAGGGATGTGTCCTTTAAACTCTGCTGTCATGGTGATGTTCTGAGATTCAGCAAAATTGACTTTCCAAAGAACAGAAAGAAATACATTAAACCTAATGATTTTAAGTAGGTATCTGAGCTAATAGAGCCTACCGATCTAAGAGGAGTTGTGAAAAAAACAGCTAACAAAATGATGGTGTATTTTTCATTATTGTTCTCAGAGGCGCAAATCAGAATCCAACCTAACATAACCATGAGGTCTGTGTGTATAAACGCAAATGAGATTACTGGACACTCTGCAAGGAGAACCTCTTATTTTTCCTGTACATACTAGCAATAGTGGATATTATGCCACATACCAGCTGTGCTGCAACTGCTTGTTTCCTGCGAGCATTTCCATCAAGACTCTTAACATACTACTGCAGTAGCCAGTAGAAATGTCTTCTGTACACTGGCATATAAACACACCTGATAAGAACTGTTATTTAAACTGTTACCTTACCTGTGCATCAGGGATGGGTAGGTAAAGGCAGACTGCAGATTGGAACCCGTTCTGATGACTAATGGGACGTTTGATTTGTTGCAGCCGAGTCAGTGGCTCTGCAAGCTGCTGCTGTGGACAAGGTGTCACACGATCACTGATGGCGAAGGCTGAAAAGAAAGTGTAAGTAAGTTCATGAAAGATGGTACACAGAAGTAACTAAAAGGCAAATTAGATATAGGATCAAATGAGTGAATGTTGGAGTGAAATATAACACTTGTGAACTGAAGGTCTCTGAACCTTTTCCTTTAAACTTTCACTTTCTAAAATACCAAACCTCTTGAAGTCTTCATCTGGTTCTGCAGGAATGACACTTACTTTCCTCTCTCCCATCGCTTATTCTCCAGTGACAGATCTCTCATCAGTGGCTGGGTACATCTAAGTAAATGCCATGCGGGCTGGGATAAGGATTAGCTCTGCAAAGGTGCATAAAGCTCTTCTGGCACTTGAGCAGTTTAAATTAAAGTAGAATCAGGCTCCCATGATTTGATGGGACCTTTTGATGCCAAAAACAAATGTGGAGATATTTTCAGCAAGACACACTTTAAGAAGAGGTGACCACACACAAGTACAAATGCTCCTAAACTGCAATTAACCAATTCACCATTTCTTACCAAAATATTGTGGAAAAGACTAGGAATCTTTGACGGGAGTCTTTAAAGGAGACCTGCTTGCCCTGAAGAGGGACACAGATGTTTGTCATCAACAACTAAGCTGATAATGGCTTGGCACAGAAAAAATCCAGAGTTCCTTGTCTTATTGCTGTGAAATTCCTTCACTTTGTTTCTGTGGGGACTTTTAAAAAGGGTAGAAGCTATTTTGTGGGTTGCTTGCACTCTTTGGGTGATTTATTCTCTTTGTGCATCATTTATTCTATATAATAAAAAGGATGTGTGATATTCGTCAACTCTATTGTTTATTGCTAATTGATAGCGTTAATTGGTGAGTGTCAGAAAATGTAGCAGGCACCTTATGGTACCAGGAGAGACGCAGTGCGCTCAGCCCGAGGCACCAGGCTTTGCTGGGTTGCCTTGTCCCACTGGGACTTGGGCTCAACGCCACCATGGTCGTTCCTTGTATCTCAGGACGATGGAGTGGGAATTTCTGGGCAGGGAGGTACCTGGAATGTGCCATGCTCTAGTGATCCATGTAATGATTTTAGATATTGCTACTCATTGTCATGGAAGCTCACAGCTGCTATAGGATGATGCCTATCTGCCGAGATGATCAGGCAGTGCACGGTACAGCACAAAGCCACTTTATTTCTTATTTCATTCTTGAATTCTTCTGTAAGCTGTGCTGAGTGATATGTGACAAACTTGGCCTTCTAATAGCCTTAATTTCTGATCTTCCTACACCACTTCATTTGCACCACTGATTAATCTGGCCCAGCAGTTTGTAAAACCACTAGCAAGAAAAATAAAAGAGAGAGAGATGATCAGCAAGACTGGGTCTGAAAGTCTCCTCAGATCTGCAGAGACAATTTGTTCCAATGTGATTCCCTTTCCTGATGCATATTTAGGGGGAGTAAACATTATTTAAATAATTTCATGCAAAGGAAAGAGAGCAGGAGAAAAGAGAGAAAAAAAGGAAAGAAGGGAGGAAATAAGTGTCTCTTTTCTTTTTATGTCCAAGACTTAAAAGAACTGAACAAATATACAGCCAAAATCCAAGCAAATTTTGTAAGCTTAAGTTAATAGAATACATTCATGAAAATCAATAGCACTGGACTGACAGATTTACCTACAGGATGCTTTTTTTTTTAACATTTTTGCTCGGTTCACAACAATTTTTTTTTTTTCCCTTGAGTGTTTGCAGTCTCAAGTGCCTGGTCATGGCAAATTATAGCTGATCCATTACGTCTTTTGCACCTAAGCACAGGAATGTTTTACTGCCATCAACGTTTCATCTGTACATCCAGTATACATCTGTAATCTGCTGGCACCAGTTTTGGCTGCAAATAGTAAGTTCTGGTGTGGAAAACTGGAAAAACTTGATATCTTGGTGTTTTTGCCTGAATTGGGAGCAGGGGCTTCCATACTCTGTCGCTAGCATTCAGAGAACTCATTTCCTGCTGCTGTAATGCTCCAAACAGCAGCCACTGAGCACTGCAAAAATCGTAATTTCACAGTAGATTGCCATGCAAATCCCTGAGAGCGAGAAGTGCTCCGTACCACCCCAGGAAGCCCTTTAGAGGCAATGCCCAACTGTCCATCTTAAATGGTCCCTTGCGTATGTTTGTGGGTATATATTCCTATATAGGCATGCATACATATTCATTCTTGTGTGTATATGTATACATACTTATATATGTATTTATGGGTATATATCTCTAATTGTATACATTCGACAAGCAATGAAGTACCCTTTGAAAATTTAATTCTCTGTGAATTATGTTTTTTACTAGAACAAAACACAAGATTTTGTTCCATCTCTGTAGTATCTGTGTCAAATGGCAGCTTTAAGGAGCTAGCAGCATTAAAAAAACTGGATGAACATTTTTCTTATCTCTGCAGCCTCCAAATAATAATAAATTACTGATACTGATACTGAGGTTGAATATGTTTACCAGAAATAATCATCAGCTACATGCCGTTCTGTTTTTGATTCCACAGACAGATGACCTATATGTTTCCTTATCATTTGCTTTATATTACATGTTTTTATTTTTTATAATAAATATTATAAAATATCCAGCATGGTATTTTAACTGTATCTTAAGCACCTAAACTTTTTCCCTTCCAATAAATATATTTTGTTAAGTTAGGTCTTTGAATGTACTCAGACAGCCAAATAGAGCAATTCTTCCTCCCTACTCTTGTTTAAAAGTAATCCTGCCAGCTTGAATTTTTTTAGCTTTTCACTTTTCTGTCACTTTCAGAATACAAGAAGTGCTTTTCATAAATGAATCTGTTCTACAAGGGTTCTTGCCCAGTAAGCTTTGGAAATGCAGCCATTTAAGAGATAATCAGCCTTGCAAGGGCAGCCTTTGTTTAATACATCAAATCCTACAGACCAGTGTAATAATTAACAGGGAAGGTGGATACATTTCAGAAGATGTAAGTGCCAGTGAGGTTTTCTGCTTGCACTGGAACAGCTTAACAACAGGCTATTGTTTATTGCACAGAACCAAACAGAAGAAAAACCTCACAAAATGATCTGGTATTAGAACAACTAGATTTTGTTCCGTGTTAATGGATACAGTCTCTGGTATGATTCTGTGGTACTATTCTTAGCATTAAATCATGCATTCAGAATTAAAGATCTCTCACTTAGGCAACTCTTTAGCTGATGATTTGTTTTGATTCTTTAGGTTTTTCATATATTTAAATTGTTTCAAAATGTCACGGAACTGATCTCACCAGACTTAGTGTGTCCTAATTCTACTTAGTGTTAGATGTTGACATAAGGTCTATTTAAAAGAAACTAGAAGAACAAAGCATCATATCTTTGACAAAAAGTTGCGTACATTGACAATTGCGTGGCGGTCACTACTAGACAGAAGAAAAAGTTATCTATTTGTCCTGGGCTTTCCTGTTCAAAGATACACTATTCACTAAGATTTAATGTAGGAAAATAATTCTCCCTATATTTAATGATCTCCTAAATATGTAATTCCAAAGGAAGAGATATATATGTTGCATTGAGTCTTTCTGCTGTTCCTTCAAGGACATTACTGGCATATTATGCCACGGAAACAAATAAATACGTATTTTCTGACCACAGCAAATCTTCTGCTCTGTGTGACAAACTGGTATTAATGAACAGCAGGCAGACCTGGACGGCCACTCATTTGAGTACCCAACCCATACCCTTAACAAGGGCCTTCAGATAAACCACCAGTGCAAGACCAGTGGTGTGAGTTCGTGCCATAGATGTGGCAGGTGCATTAAATGACTACAAAGGGAAACTGCTTTGCTTGGGAAGCCTGCCATAAACACAACGATCTGAGCAGTAAGGGTTACAATGAGCTCATATTTATTTTAATATTGTTTGCCTCTCTGCTCAAACAACTCCCTGGATTATTTTGACCTCATGTTCATTCCAAAAAGGCGCTTATCTGTAAACACCACCTGCATGGTAGAGCACAACATGGGCAGCCTCTGCTGCTGTATTGCTTTCTTATCATTCGTAATGTGCAAATTTGATTGCCTATCGAGTCAGCCTGCAGGCTGCCAGGCCTTGCAGATGGCAGACCACCACATGCACAGTATATACATTTTATAGCTCTAATGAGAGAAGTCAAAATAATGAAGACCTTTCCCCCTCTGTCACTTTCATGCTACATATTATCTCTTTTTAGTAATCGCTTTATTTCTATCCCTATAGTTTACAGCTTTATTTCTATCCCTATAATTTACAGATTATATTGTTTTTAAATATTTGCGCTTGATTTTGGCATTGGTACGCATCAGGCTCATGCATTGTATCTTCCTGGAACTAACATTTTCTGGTTGTTATCTAGTGTTTTTAATTCACTAAATTTATTATTTCATTTAATTTCATCCCTAGTAAGGGATTAATTTTCATCTTGTCTTATCTGATATCATATTTGGAGTGAAAGGCATTTCTCCAGTGTGATTCCCCTTTACTCTGCTTTGTGTGGGTAGAGGGTAGAATCTGAGGTTAAAGTCCCCACTCTTCCTTGAGCTCATGGCACTCTAGAGACATGCAGTGGTATCAGCCTCAAGGCACTTGCTCCTGCACGATGCCATGTAGGAATATCCATTAATTTTCATATACTGCGTGGAGTTTACAGAGTAAGAGATTCTACTGATTCATACCCTGTATTTTCAAGTATTTCCAACAGCTATTCTCAGGATATTTGAAACTGATTAGGACATACTGCCAAAACAGCCCTTTCCATGGGCCTAGTTCCATTTCTTTTTCACTATCAGCAGTGTGACAGTTTTGTTTTAAAAATAAACATTGTAAGGAAAATAAAGTCAGAGGGTAGATAATATATGTATCTTTGTCATCAGCTTTGCATTGCCATAGTAAATGCAGCATGATAATTCTAGTATTCACTAGAATATGATCACATTTGCTGATGACAATATGATCACTCATTTTTATAGGAGAAAAATGGGAACCTTGCCCTATATTATGTTCCCATTCTTATAATCTCATTCACTGGCTGGTACCAGACTTCACAAATTGGACATTTTTCTTTGCAAGTCATGCATGGACATACATTCCAATTCTGCCATTAAACTTAATGGAAAAAATGTGACCCAACCATGTCAGCACATTTTTATGAGTAAAGCCCCAGAGTGTCTTATTCAAACTCTTGGTAGCTTATGAGTTTATATGCAGCTTTGGTACGGGCTTCGAAACAAGTGAATATATTTTAAAACAGGGTTTGTCAGAACTCTATATTATGATTTTTTTTTTTTTTTTTTTTTTATGATTTATATGTAGTTTTCTAATTTTTTCCCTCTGGCCCCTAAAAAACATCTTCACTGCTATGCTACTCAAGTAACTGGCCAACTATAATACAATTAAGATATTTGAGTGAACATATTCTGAGAATGTCCACATGCCAAAAAATTCACTAGATAATTATTTTTGTCTCCTAAATCTTCATTGAACCCTTTTCTTGACCTGTTCCTACAGATGCATGACTGAATTTAACACTTTGTTTCTTCATACACTATAGATGCCCTCATACACATTTTCTACACCGCAAAACATGAAACAAATTTGTATATAGTTAAATAATTGGCTTTTTTATAGAGCCCTGTTTAGTGCTTTATGACCTTTGTACATTTGCAGTTCCCTTATTTCATTGAATTTGATTGAATACTTCTATTCTCTTTCTGTGAGCCTCACAGCCAGAGAACATACAGCCCCTCTAAGTAATTACTTCTTATGGTGTGGAGTCCCAGGCCACTACGGTCCCTGACCCAAAATGGTCAAAGGGAAAATAAGGCAATATTAAACAGTTATTCCCTAGTGCTATATATTTGCATGCTTCACACGATCCTAAGTGTCTCCATAGATTTACATGACTTCTGTTAGCTGAGAAACATCTTTCATGGAATAGACGACTCCTTGTTCATTAAGCAGGAGTTTGGCAACTCACCTATGGATGGTGTCTACAGCTTTTCACAGAATCGCAGAATCACAGAATGGTTAAGGTTGAAAGAGACCTCTAGTCCAACCCTCTCCCTGCTCCAGCAGGGACACCTAGAGCACGTGGCATCCGGGTGGGTTTGGAAGATCTCCAGAGAAGGAGACTCCACAGCCTCTCTGGGCAGCCTGTTCCAGGGCTCTGTTATCCCCACAGGAAAGAAGTTCTTCCTCACATGGAGATGGAACTTCCTGCATTTCAACTTGCACCCATTACCCCTTGTCCAGTCACTGGTCACCACCAAGAAGAGTTTGGCCTCCTCCTCCCTACATTCTCCCCTGAGGTACTTACACATATCAATCAGATCTTCTCTCCATCTTCTATTCTCTAGGCTAAACAGACCCAGCTTGTATCGTCTTTTCTCATAAGATAGATGTGTTTAAATTCTGTTTGGATCTGTGAAGAAAAACATCTTTATTCACACAGCTACAAGACTCTTTGACTTGCAATCTAGTCCTGCAAGATGACCTCTTCCTAATTGGGTGCATTGCGGGCTTTCCTGGCGGTTGGTGACTCTAGTTATCATTTTCCAGCCGAAAATGGGACTACAACCTCTTAATGAACACTTTGCCTGGACTTCCTGTCTCCCCTCTCCCTGAATGTCTAATTACTGTTTCCAGATATGAATAATTTACATTACATCCTACTACTTAATCCTGAGGCTATTTCCTTGAGTTTATGTGGTCTAGATTTCTACAGACATCTTCAATCTCCCAAGAAGGCTTTACTGAACACCTGCCTGAAATAAATAGCAGTTTTCCAAATAACTATTTTTAAATATTTGACTTTAGCTGTAGAATTTAAGATTTTTTTCTCTGAATTCACTACTACTTTTAAAGTGTCAACTTACTTATTATTTTTTATATAGGTTGCTCTTAAAAAAATCTGGTTGCCCAAATGGCTAAATAGCTTCACTTTGCCATGTGCTAGTCCTTGTCATTCCTCTTTTCCTCTCTAAGGCCTCCCTGCAGAGCCTTGATTATGTTTACTTAATATGCGTTCTTTATGACAACATAAGACCTGTTTATTCCATTAAGCTTCTTATCACAAACATTTCTAGAGATCTGGGCAAAATATGAATCCTCAAGGGAATGTTTTTTCTTATTATGCAATTATTCTGAGGTTGCCATTTCAATTGCCAGGCTGGTCTCTTGATTATGGTAGTGTTAAAGTCTGTGGCTCAGCGCTGTTGGTCCCTCTTGCACACCTAACCTAAATTCCAGTATTCCACCTGCCGTTATGCAGTCTCAGTTTTTAATTCAAAGATCTGAATTGTCAACCTCTCCTCACCAACGTGTGGGGCTGCAAGACAGGCAATGAGTTCTGAGCCACAAAGTTCACATAAAAGAGCAAGTTTGAGGAGAGTGGAGTCTTTCTATAGTTTCACTCAACTATTCACGTATAGGACATGACACAACTATTTCAAACATGCTTTCTTGTGATGCTACTTCTTTTTTGAGCTGCTATACCACAGGGATGAAAGGTTGTACAAAGGAGGCTTTTATATCCTTAACATAAAATTTAGCACAATAGTCAAAAGGAGATGTTGCAGTAAAATATGAACATTGCCCAAGCATATCATCGAGCAATCACATTTAAAACAACCCAGTGTAATTCAAAGGAAAAACATTTTTTTTCAGAGAAATGTACTAACTGATTCTACACCATTCTGCTGCTGCTTAGCAGGAAGGGATTTGTAGTGTCATTATCCAATTGTTGATCCAACTGTCTTGTTCTTCAAAATAGTAACACACACTATCCAAGCCTTAGAGCAAAATGTGCCTCAGAGGCATGAGAAAACTAAGGTACTTTCAGATGGCAGCGGCTCTGGGGGCTATGAAATAGTATGAAGTTCCTGTCACCTTCGAGTGGAACTGTTGATATGCTTTACTTCTTCACTTGTGCAATTCAAGCTGACATGTCCCTGGGCCAGTTACCCAGAAACATGGTGGGCCTAAAAATTAGTGGACACCTGAACATTTTATTCAGGAAAACCTGGCCAGGCACTGAGGCACTGAAAAGTTCACACTATGTTCTAGTTGCGAAATTTGCACCCTAAAATGATCTCTTTTTGGATGTCCTTGCAGCTATCTTATAGCTGTTCATGCATCTCTGCTTTCAAGCAGAGATGAGTTCTGCTCCTTATTTGCACAAGACAGCAGTGAGGCCACACGATGATCCCTCTGCCAAACGAACATTGATATATGATATCACAATCATCCCCACCAACACTGATAGCGTCAGAGCATCGCAGTACTTTAACTTATTCATCCCACTACTGGTGTTTCAGGTGAATACAAATTTTAAACATTTACTCATATTGCATATACTCTGAAGTGCACTGAAAAAAATGCATCTCAATATCATAGATAGCACTGGGGATTTTAATTAAATCTTCAGTATCTCCATTTGAAACTTTTGTTATTGTCAAGAAATAAAGAGACAAGGAAACAAATTATTTGTTGTATGCTATTTGGGTAGGGACTTTTCATTGTATATGTGTGCACAATGCAAAACTCTTCTGGAGAGTGACTATCCTTTTAAGGCCAACATTAATAAGAATGTAAGTTGTTGTTACGTTATTAAGCAACTCTGCCATAGATTCCAGTTTTGGTCTCTATGCTTCAAAGTCATTACATTGGTAAGATATATAAACCAGTCTCCTCATTTAACTTATTTCAACTCACCTATTATTGTGTGAGGAATCAGAAAGCCACAACTTCCATCTCGTTTCCACCTGCATCATGCTCAGTGAAGGGTTCCCATAGACATGTGAGGACTGAGGTAGGGCTGCTGGAATTAAACCAAGATCTACAGAAAATAATTGAAATTAGGAAATCGCACCAATACTCATCTTGTTGCTAGAGTGTCTTGTAATGAATATAGGCTCCATTTCCTACTATTCTAGTGTTCAACCACTAAGCTACTGGGCTTGTACTTTCTTCTTTTGGAACTATCCTACTTTCTCTAAATAATTACTTATACAAGAAAACTGAGATTGCTCACCCTCATTTTATAACCAGAATTGATATTGGCTAACCTGGTCTCTTTATCTCTAGCACCCTGAATGGAATATTTTATTCACAACAGAAGTTCTCAACAACTGATATTTCTTCTTCCTCAACATTTTAACTTAAACTTATTAAAGAGTTTTTTTTAATGGCATAAAAAAAAATCAGACAAGTTTATATAATTTTGGTAAGCTGCTGTTATGACACAAAGGGCTGCATAAAGGGATAAGGGGTCTGGTTTCTTTGGTGAATTCTGGTGTAAATGAAATAATATTCTCCCTAATGCACCAGTGTACCAACCGTTGTCTGAATAATCTCTAACTGAGATGATATTTTGCTGTGCAACATTTCACATTGCTTCTAATGAGAAGTAATGAGGAGATGAGCTATGCCGAATTTTCACTGCCATCACTGTCCCAGCTTTAGCTGCTTTATGGACATTTATAGTCATTTGTAGAATACTTATGTCAAAATGTACATGTATGCAATACAGTTTTCAAAGGAGAAAAGAGGTGTTAGGGAGCTAGAGATCATGGACAGGAAGTTGGTGCCAACCTTCTGTAGTTTCCTTTGACAATCCCAGAAACACATATTTTCTGCTAAGTGTCCAAAGAAGATTAGGATCTCTACATTGCTGAGGTCTTTCTAGTCAAGCCAAATCTTTTGGATCCTTTTAGCATTATGGCCTGAAAGACAATTAAAATATTATTGTATTCATGCCAGGTGGGAAAATAGCACAATCATCTTTTAAGAGTCAAAAAACAGGAACCGAACAGGAAAAAAACAAACCCAAAAAAATCCCCAAATCTAGAAGAGTCATAGTTCACTTTGCATCAGGGCATATAGAAATAAACAGTAATAAGATTGCTTTCCAAATTGGATGAGAGAGAGCATTTATACATTAGATATCTGGAGTTAGTACATTCAGTTGTGCTGCAGCCTGTGAAGTTTCCATGGCATCTTGCCCTAGGTTATATAAATGCCTAAGAAAGAGTAAAGGTGTCTCAGATCAGGCAGCACCCAATGTGTTTGTGCAGCCCTGATGGGAAGAGACATGTTTATTCAAGCTGCTAGCCAAAGTTATATATGCTAGAGGCTGCTAAGGAAGGGAAAGAATTTATTATTTTAGTGGTGCAACGTTATAAAAAAGAAACTAAGAGGAGTGGATTTCATGAAATTTCAAGCATGGCTTTCACAAACTGGAGAAGGAATAGAGGAGTGGGGTGGAAGGGTAGGAAAATACTTAGGATTTAGACTCTTACTTCATAAAAATTAAGCATTAAATCAGTGTGACCCAGGAATCTCTGAATTCCAGTGAGGTGTGCTCCCATGGAAGGTAAATACGCAGTCTCACCCTCTCTCTCTCCCCTCAGCTCTACACTTACCTCCCTCTTTGCAACAGCTCTGGTACTACTGTGGTCCTGCATTGTAACAAGGACGACAGCCAATCTAGCCCAAATCTGAACATTTTTTCTTATGCATTAGGATTCACCCAGATATCAATACTTAGTAAGTTTGTAGGTATTGTGAGCTATTATGTAGGTATTGTGTAGGTATCTGCATATTCCTCTGAGCGTAAGGTTGTGGCATTTCATCACTATAAGTCCTCAAAATATATAACTGCAAACTCTATGATCTTCTGTGTTTAGAAAGTCAAAACTCTAATACATCTATATCCTGTAGCAAAAACAAAAGTGCACATTTTAAAGCCAATGAGTCTGGTAGCTGTAAAGATCAGAGCTGTATCTCCTTGCTGAATTGAGTTGCATTTCACTGTTAGAGGGGCAATTTCTCATGTGTAAGGGGCTCATAATCTGTCTCAAAGAATTATTACTCTGCTTAAAGCAAACTGTTTTGCAGGGATTGCTTTGAGTTTTTAGCTTTGTAATGAATCCAAACTTCCCTTGTTTTGCTTTCTTTTGTTTCAGTGTATAAGATCCATTCACTGGCTTTTCAAAGCAAGATCTTTTGTTTGCATGAGTAAAAATACACTTGCATAAATTTACATACCACAAAATGTACACAGAGGAAACAAGGAAAACAGGAAATGTGGCAAATATAACAACAGTATCTTTGGCAGAGTATTGGTCAGTGGAGTCTGGGCCCAAGGGTTTTTTTTATTTTGTATTTTTTACAATAACTGCCTTAATTAATTTCAGGGTTGTTTTAAAATAGCGGAGAACTTGAATTGTAACAAGAGTATTTCTGACAGTTTCTTGTCAAGTGAGGAATTAGGGGAATTTTCTCTTGTCCTTTTTCTAGAAATTGTCACAATCTAGTCCTACAACATTCATACAACCCCCAAAGAATTTCAGCATTTCAGTATTCAACACCAGCTCTCATCAGCCACACCAGGAAGGAACAGCCACACAACAAGGAGCTGTAGCTGACTCTGCTCTGATGGAGGCAAAGCAGATCTTGTTGTACCGTTCCCTTTGGAAAAGTCCAGACACCTCAGCTTCAGTTCTCACACTTTAACGACTTAGCTCCTTTGCTTAAGCAAATTATTATAATAATTCACTTAAAAAAGAAATTATAAAAATACCCTCACCACATTTAGTAAACTTAGAACTGTCATAGACAGAGATCCTGTAAGGCTTTTATCCTGTAGCTTTCTTAAATTATTTTGCATGGGAACAAAATTTGGAAACACATCCAAGAAATGGTTTTGTTTCCTATAAGTTAAGGAGGGATTTAAAAAACATTTAAGACCTACTAGTTTTGTACTTTGTGCAAATACATCTACTGTTGCCAATATTGTTTAATCTGTTTCTGTATCACCTTGCATTTACCATCTGTTCCTTGAATGGAACCTCTGTACTAGATTATGTTTAACATCAATTTAGTGAAGAAAAATGCTCCTTTAATTGTGCTTGTCAGTAAACTCTTGTCTCAGCTCTATTTTTAGTGTCACTGAGAGCAGGTGGGAAGTGGCGGTAGATCCTAAACATCACAATAAACACTTTGCTAGGCTGAATAAAAGTCTTGATAGGCCAGTGTAACTTGTGCTGGAAATCCAGACTGACTCCAGTCTCTCAAATCTAGAAAAAAGCTTTCTTTTAATCTCTGTTGTCGCGTTAATATCACTTCCAGGAAAATACAAGGTCTGTCTAGATCATGCAGTTGAAAACTGTGCAGCTCAGGGAGTTGTGCACACAGATCTTTGGCTCTTGTGTTACTAAATGATTTTTCTAAGTGTAGAGATAACTGACAGGACATAAAGCTAGAGCAGGACTGAAGTTGGTTATTTCACAGCTCAGGATTTGTAATTGCTGGAACCTCCTTCATAAAGCCCTAGACAATCGTCAGTCATGCCACTGGATGATTCCATTACACATAGGCATAAAGCTGGAAAAGCTGGACTGTTATTCATAAAAGAGGAATCTTGTTTGAAAAAATTAAAGTAGGTTAAATTTCATGAATCTCAATGGGCTTCCAGGTTTTGATATGTTTCATTTTACTTGGTATAGCATACGTTATAACTTATATTTATTAGCTCATCTAATTTCCGTCCAAAATCTTCTTTTGAAAAAGAATTCTAGGAGAACATTTACACCCGTATTGGAAGTGGAAGTGCTTTAAAAACCTAAAGTCTCTGCCTGTAATAAAGAATCCAAATCCTTTATATATCACTATATGACATATAGATGAGCTGTGAGCCTTTGAAAGACATTCATATCACATCTATAGCACATGCAAAGTTATAAAATGTTGCATTCATAGCATCACATTCAAAAAGAAATAGAATAGTCACTGGGAATTCCTCTGACAGGCTTTTTTTTGAATGCTTAGAAAGCTGTTCATCTGTTTTCAGGAGGTTTCAGAAAAAAAATGCTAACGTGATGAATAGTAGCTGCATCATTTGACAACTCACTTCATTTTTATCATCAATTGGGACATCCCAAGCTTGGACTCCCTACATCTGTGTCAGTTTCCGAAGATTCTAGGTTAGCAGTACAGTCTCAAATGCACATGTATGAGCATCTTTTAAACACTAGATGTTATATTGAGAAATGTTGGTTCGTGCATTGTTTTAAAATTTCTTCCATTCCTCATACAGAACATACAAACAAAAAGAAAGTAAAAATATACAAATGAGGCTTCTAAGAAAATGTTGCAATGAAAGAAAATGACAAAGAATTTCCTTTGTTTGGAATAGTAAATACAAGGAAAATCTCTACAAACAAACTTCTTGCAGTTATGCTATGAGTTAAGTTCACAGCATAGGTCATGAGACCCTGAACCACTATTCTCATTTCTGGAGGAATTACTGGAAGTAATTCCTCATAACCCTGGTGAAGCCAGTTTTATTTGTTGGTATGGCAAGGTCTCCAGCTGCGTTTAGGATTAACACGCATCACCACCATATCTGCTTATTATCCTTTCTGTAGGAAAAATCAAGCTCAATATGGAAAGCTATAACTCTTAACAGATAAATAGGAAGTCTCTATTATTTTAGATTTTGGTCTTAATACTTGGAGACTGCCATCTTCAGGTCACTGCTTAAACTATAACACACGGATGTCAGCATGACCGGATGGCCGCTGTGAACTGAATTGGAGGGTTTGTGCAGTTTCTAAGGGGAAACCGTGTCCAGCTGTCTGCCTAGGCAGGTGTTTGAGCACACACAGATGAAGGTCAAGTTCATCTGGAATCTTGCGTCATGCCCATGGCATTTTCTCTTAACTTTCATAACCTTAATGTCACAGCTTTAATCCTACTCTTTTCTCCAAAAATATGGTATAACTAAGCACCATATTCTTGAGTCCATCCTAGCAAGATCTAGACGAGCTTTTTTTTAAAAAAAAAAAAAAAGAAAGAAAAAAGAAAAGCAGCTTGAAAGTTTTCTATCAACTTTTTCTCTGTGGCATATTTAGTTTATAGCAATATGAATGATGCATACGAAAAAGATTCCTCAAAGATAACTGTTACTGCCACAATGCTAGTGCCAACATGGTAGGCTGCAGGTTGTATGAATGGAGTACATCTGTCAAAATTCAGAGGACATTTTCCCCTTGAAATATTTGCAGGGAAAGACTTTATTTTTATTCTATCTCTATTGGTTTAATTGATAAATCAAATAAGATTCTTAAAAAACAAATTAATATGAAAAGAAACAAACACAATTCTTCTGTGTAAATCCCTGGATATTTTCTATGCAGAGCTATTGTATAAACAACATTTTACTTGTTTTCGTCTGTCGTTTAATCGAAAATTCTTTACTTTTTCCTAGCCATTTACTCAAGTCACACTGCTCAAGTCCACCAATGTTTCATTTCATCTGTATTTTTGATATTTTCAGCACAATATTCCACAGACTACATGGAAAATGTCGAAAGAGAGGATTAAAAAGGCTGAAAGCCTCTTCTTTTCTTTTGCTTGCCTCTCATTGTTTTTTTTAATTAATTAGGAAACACAAAAAGCAGCCAGAGTGAGTAAAATAGACTGTGTAAAAGGTCCTTAGAACAAGGAGATTTTATCCTCATATTCTATTATATAAAGTGAAACAATGAATGTTCACTTCCTTACCTGTGTATTTTTTTTTACCCTAAATAAGATCGCACTCATCAGTTCTTGCTGTTGATTTTCCATTTGGGGCACGGGTACCACATGTTTTGGGAAGTCTCGTTTCTGAACTGAAGAGATGAGAATACTAAACTGTAAAAGAAATTACTTTAAAATCAGTTTCCAATCCTTAGTTTCAAGTTCTGACCCTGCCAGCCAAGTACATGGATGCTTTCTGAATGCAGTGGAAATATCTAATTTTAACAGATGAAATAAATGGAACTAAGCATGTAATAAGGGTAGTATTTAGTACAAATATGGCAGAGATGGGCCAATAAAGATTACCTAATGAGTACTGGAGTGCCTTCTCTAGTTACAAAGTAATAAATTGCTTCTAACATTTGCACTAGAAACCGTCTGACAGGAAATGCCAGAAAGCTAACTTGAAAACATCAATCTCCAGTGTAGAAAATATAATCTTTTATTTACTAGCAATGATGTTACTAAACACTCCTTACATGAATATCAAGAAATCATAAAGTCTATATTTTCACTGTCTTGAGAGCCAGTGAGGGCAGCCTTGCGAGTATTTCCAGATGTTAAATCAACATAGCACATTTCATAGATCTGGGGTTTTCTTTCTGAGCCTGTTTAAAGAACTTTGGAAAGCACACAAGGCATCATGTTATTACAAGGTAGGAGGAGTGTTTTATTTTTAAAACTAATTAAAGACATGACTTAAGTTTTTTTTGCAATTGCTATTAATATCTGCATTACAAAAAAGAAATAGCTCTAGGTACCTAAATAATTTCTTACCATTATATTAAAGGATTTGCACCAAAAAATATATCCTAAACTTGGACGTGGTGAGCTGTGAGGCATCCAAACACTGGACTGGGTCTGATATTACTTTTGTGAAGTTTATAGCATTTATAACCCCTTAAGCAGTCACTTTGATAGCAAAGAACTGTGTAGTCCCCTAAATCTGATCTCCCAAACAGTTAGAGAATGACGACCTCTCAGAAGTAGCCATAGAAAAGGAATACCTCTGTGCAGTGGTACAGAAGGACGCCCAGATCACTCAACTAGTCTAAAACAAAGCAGGAGTAGTTGGTAGTGGGATGGTCTCTTACAGTGCTTGCCCATTGTGGTGTTTTGGTTCATTTTCAGTAGTTTCCCCCAAGATGAGGATTTTCTCTTAAGAAAAATGGAAGAGTATGTACAAATGACATGGTGGAAGAAAAGAATTCTAGGAGTCCAAACACACTCGAATAGGCATATTGCCACTTCAGCTGGAGTTCTCTTAATTCCTTTACTATAAAGTTCTATTTACTTTGATGTGATTTGGAAAGAATGATCAGCATATTTAACAGTTAACGTGGTCTGCATTTCATATTAACAGGCTGTCAATATGCCAAGTCAGTTTGGTAACCTTGAGCTTGCGTAGTTCTGATTAACGTACAGCTTTTATACAAACATTAACTCAGTCCTGGCATGCACTGTTGTTGCAAATACTACTCACGGCATTATCATAGATTAGATGAACATGAGACAGATTTTGCATAGTGAATTCTGCTAAAAATTGTAGGTGTACAGGCAACTGCAAGGTGCTTGCCAAAGGCAACAAAGCAGGGAAAATAATATAGAAAACAACCCCGTGGCTGCTTAGTTACACAGCACAGAGTCCTACTGTGCCACAAAGAATGGCAACTGGCAAGCAACCAGATTTTTCAATCATTATTCTGTGAGATTTCTCCATGGGATGATTATGGTTGTTCAAAGTAGGTTCTGCTTTGTGAACCTACTGAGTGTATAATAAATTCATTTACAGGTCCTAAACTACAAATCATTGTTGTTAGATGATGAAAGTAACTGCACGGTTTATGTGTATATTAGTTCTGCCAAACAGGAGCAAAAGCCAGTGTAGGATTCTTGCGATGAGATCACTAAATCATACTTTTAAACATCGTATGTAGCAGGTTAAGGTTGCACCTAGCTGAACTTCAGCTTTTTTCCTCTTCCCCTTTTTACCTATGACAATATTTTTAAAAACTGTCATCTGGTATCCCATCTGGCTGCAAGTCCCATCCTACAGTTTCTGGAATTGCTTTTGCATGTCCCAGTGCTGACTTAATGGAAGAGACAACAGCTCTGAAAATGTTAAATTGTGTTGAAGAAAAATGACAATTCCTGTTCTTGTCTTCAGGTGCTTGACACACAAAGACACATCAGACTTGTTGAGTTTCAGGGTTAAATGAAAAAAATAACATTTTCTTACTTCAGTTAGATATGGAATCTTTAGGGATTCTAGAAATTACATGAAAGCAGCAGGGCAAGAGAATGGAAAAAATAATGTTTACAAGAAGAAAACCAGTCAAACTATCTTTACAGTCACCCAGTCACTCAAGAGACAACACATGTAGGCCCATTTGTTCTTTGAAAGGAGTGTAGTTGAATGGCAAACTTTTATCCAAATGCTAAATGTTAGGAGACTGAATTGAACGTGATTTAAAAGGCAGAGCCCATGGGTACTTATTCGATAGCTTTTCAAATAGGGAAAGGCAGCTGGGCCTGGAAAGGATGCTGTGTGACCCAAGGGACTCTGTCACTACCTTATTAAAGTTGCGAAATCAAGTCATTCCCCACATTAATATTTTATTAACATTAATGTGAAAAGTTTTGTTACCTAGTTTCATCCTACTGGCTTGTGAAATTGGCATCTAATCAGTAACCATTGCTTGTAAGTATGTTAACTTGGTCTTTACTAGAATTTGTTAGTAGAAGTGAAATCAGCTGAGATATAAAATTCTTTTTGAACTGCAAATATTATTTTCCCATCAAACTCAATGAAGTGTGATGGGAATTTGGCACCTTGATCCCTTAAATAACTATGAAAAGCCTCGACCTGATAAAAGCCTAGATACAAATCTAACAGTACCCAAACATATCACATGAGGGAGGACAGCCTTTAAGATCTCAGCACGAACAGCAGCAAGTGAAGCAGATGGTCTATTAGCATACCCAGTCAATCATACAGGTATTCATATCATATCTTGCATTTATAAAGCACCTTAATCAAGAAAGCTTCTACTACAGCACAAGGTGATGTACAAAGAAAGGCTGTGTGCTCCCCTTTTCAAAAAAGGAAAATAATTGCAATTAAATAAATGGGCTTAGGCCTGTTGCCACACATAAATCTCTCCTAAATCCTCTCACCTCAATCCAAAGATGGGAGTGGGAGGCACAAGACACGGCAGGGTTAGCCAGGAGCTCCATTTCTCCCAAGGGGATTGGGATTGCTTCATTTACTGCAACCAGAAACACGGATTTATGAAGCATGTTTGGAATAGCACTTCTGTTAAGTAATAGACATTACTTAAACTGCATATATATTTTTTCCTCTAGCATATCTGACATGGCTATACTATTTCTGGAGTGGGAAAAAGCACACTTCAAGTCATTCAAGTTATTAAAAACTTCTCTACAGTGGGAAGGATGCTTCTCAACTCAGTTTGCAAGGAGTTACTCAAGTCTGCAGGTCCTGGTTAGTCTGTCATCCTTTATGCTTTTGGTAATGATGCCAGACATTTCCTAGGGACACACTTTACCTAGATAAGAGTCAGTGGAGATTTGTTGATTTGCATCAACTGTGGATTCAGACAGTCATTTAGGGGAGAGACGACATGCTTGTTGTACCAGAAAAAAATAATCTCTATATGGAACTTGATCTCTGTTTTATTCAGAAAATCTGTCTATATCTAGAGAGACAACATAATACTCTTCATGGTTTTAAGTAATTAACAAATAGAGTTCAAGGATAAAATATCTCTCCTGTTGCTCATGGATAGTTAACCAGTATTTTCTCTCCAGAAATGTTTTAGAATAACAGATGAGGTAACACATAATTCATAGGTAAATTCAAGGTTGCATTATAGCTGTCTTTATGTAAGTCAGGTTATTTATATCTTGTTTAATAAAGCCACAATTTCAATCACTGATGTTTTAAAATTCAAGAATGTCATAGGTTGCCGATCAGCTCTCAGACTCACAGGCTATCATGCAAGAGATCAGTCATTTAAAATAAATGCATGACAAAGTGCAAGAAAAAGAAATATTCACACTAATGCAAACTTTATGAGGGCTTTATATGTTGTAAGCCGTATATTCACCTGGCTGTTTCAATTGAGACATTCTCTTTTCTCTCCAGTTTATAAATAGAACTTTGAAGGTTGTATTATACGTTCTTAATGACCTCAGCAACCTAATTTTAATATTCCACAACTCAAATATTCATTTACACATGATGAGAGAATATAATACTACTATTCAGAGCTGGAAAACTCTAAAACCCATCTTGTATGGAAAGAAATAATTATTCTCAATTCAAAACAATTCAAAACAACAGCAAAATCTTGGGTGACACAAGAAGACAGGGAGTTCCACTGAGTCACTAAGCACAAAACCACAAACTTTTACCTCATTTGCTGAACTTGTTAAGGAAATTTTGTAGAGTAAGAAATGAACTCATGCCTTGGTTTTTGAACATCGGTCAATTCAGTTTTACCTTAGCACATTTACCTTTAAAGTGGAAACAGAATATCTAGGAAAAAAAAAAAAGAAAAAAAAAGGAAAAAGTGAGAGATAATAACTAGGTACAATTTGATTAGTTAGTTGAGAGGTGATGTCAAAGAAGGCAAGTTCAATTATAGCCTAACTGTAAGCACAGAGCATATTAACTATGGCAGGTCTTGTTAGTCTAAGATAAATTCACTGTCTAATAGCAGGAATGCTAATTTAAGCCTTTATTGAGGAGACATTACAACAAAGTGTTAGGCACAAGATTCCCAGAGGAAATAACCAGGACCTGCGGCTGCAGCACTCTCAGTGAAGCCTAAACGGAGGCACCGTTTTGACCTAATTGAAGGAATCACACCAAGGATTAGGCCAGTCTCTTCAGCCTTGGCTATGGCCTAAAACAGGGGAGGTGCAGACACAAGGCTGTGTTTGCCTGAAAATTTAATTATGCAAAGGCAACCTGTGGACACCAATTCAATGGTAGGTTCTGAGTCTAACCAGCAGAATAGTCAAATTCTTCGGGTCTCAATGTGTCTCTTGCCCTGTTATAGATTTCTGCTCTGGAGAAGGGACATGTCTAAGGGGAAGTAATGCCATGCTCAGGTAAGGGAGCACACAGGTAAATGGCCCAAGATTAGAGGAAATTCAGGTGCAAAGAGAGGACTACAGAAGAGACATAGCATTGAGGAAACAGAAATGAGTTGGGGAAGGTTTGATGCTTGCACCCAGTCTTGTGTGCTATGAGGAAAGCAGGTCCTGCTGTGCATCAGTTATTGAACATGAATAAGCCGATAATGAGAAGCCAAAAGAAAACCCCTGGGCTCATAGGAAAGTGAAGACTCTTCCAAACAAAGGAGGCATAGGGAAGAAAGAAGTCTTGGAGACAGGGTGAATTCCCTTCAAATGTAGCACGCTAAATGGGCAGAATGGCCTACATGGTGTGAGTACCAGTCTCAGCCTTCAACCACCAAAGTGGTGCCTTTCTGAAGAACAAATCCATGGAACAATTATATCTGCATGAGGAATTTAATCTCCAAATAATGACCAAGTACCTGCATGTCCAAGGGAGTCAGTGGGTCCGTAGACTCATTCTCTGATCTGATGAGCTCCAATGAGGAAGGAATCTGTTACAATCCTCAGAGCTACTGAAATGGGCTGATTGTTGCTAAACGTTCTATTTCCTGCTTTATTACATCCATATGTTTCTGACAGAAGGCTGTGCGAGTCTTCTCCATGTGGGAGTGTGCAATGGACCTGAAATATCTGGACTACCATCCTGAGTTACTGATATGTGACTTGGAATATACCAAAGTTTCACATTCTGACCTAGGAAAATTAGTGGGTACTTCAAGGTAACTAATATCCTTAGAAACTTCAGCATTTGTTTTCACATGTAGTAAGTCATCTAAGAACATATGCAAAATTTACACTAAAGGAAAAGCTGAATAAACAGCTAAATTACCAGAATTCACAAAAAAAACCCCAAACCTTAAAAGTTAGTGTTAAGAAGGTTGGTGTTAAGATTGAGATACGATTTTGAGACCACTGAGCTAAAATATGTCACTTAGTTTCTAAGTTTCGTTCTTTTCCATCTAAAAGTTTTGCTTGCACAGTTTTATTGGTAAGGAGGATGAAAAAGAAAACTCTGCCTTACCAGCAAAGCTCAGCTAACTAACAAACTTAAATCAGTATAATTATAAAAGCAAAAAGCATACTTTTTTGGGGGCTAATTTACTTCCATTAAAGAATCTCCACAGAGGGAGATTTTTTTGCATCTCAAGTTCCATTGCTCCCAGTAATGCTACTGATATCTGTCATTTGTTGTCATGAGAAGGTGTAACAGTGAACAATCTTTCCAACCAAATAACTCATATACTGCTAATCTAAGTAACATCTCCTTAATTTGAACAGCTATGTTTATATGGCAATCACAGTCTGGAAGAGATGGAACAATTAGTCTGGTTTACTGGGCTACATAGTTTTATACCTCCCATAAAATGAATCTTTACCCTGAGGTTATCAGGCATTTGAATGAGGAAGCCCAGTCGAGAAATGGTAAATGCTAAATCTTACCCACATCTTTTCCCATCACATGGCCCTATCATACTTCCTTTAAACTCAGTTGTGATCTTTGACAGGTAACAAAATAATCTTTTTGGTCTAATTAATTTTTATTAAATGGCTAAAGATGTCCACACAGGCAGTGAATAAAAATAAATAAATAATAATAATAAAAAAGGAGGAATGTGGATATTTTCCTATGTGATAACAATACAAGGCTAACCAGGCAACCAGCCACTGGCACAACTGACAGCCTCTATGTTGTCATCAACCTCTGTGACATTTAAATCTGAAACCCGAGCTGAAGGTTCCTACACTTCAGCAAAACACATTTCATGGTCAAGGTCAAAGCACCATTTTCTCTCATTTTCCGCATTCTGTAAAGCTGAACCTAACTTAGGTTCTGAAGTCCTAGAGAGTCCTCAGACTTGGATTACACTACATGCCATCCTAGTAAATGCTTTAGAAATGATCAGCAAGGAGACTTGACAGGACTTACCTTTAGTGGGTTAAGTGTTAATGTATCTTCTGCCGTCACTTTCCTCTGCAAAAAGGGTTAGAGCTTCATATGCTGAGATTTGCAAGACTGTAGGCAAAATACAGTTATTATCTATATAACTGAAGTTATTTTTAAACAGTACCTTTGGTTCAGCTAATGTTGTTATGGGCTGAGGAGTTCAGACTGAAAAAAACATGATTTTATCTTATGTGGTCAATAAATATATATTCTGTTTACGGAAAAATAATCTCTTTTATGAAAGTTATATTTTTTTTGATGAAATCTAACAGTATAGAGAGGTTCCAGAATATGTCATCTCTTTATATTGAGTGGTATGCTTTGAATTTGTGATGTCTTATACCAGATATTCCATTTTCTTTTCTACTCCAACTCTAAAATTGCATTTTTTTCTCCAAATAGAATTCCAGAACAAGTATCAACATAGAACAAAAAAACTTAGAAAATAATCAACAAGAACAACAAAAAGGCAAGCCAAGCTTAATCATGGTGTAAAGGATGAATTAAGCTCAAAGACATCAAATGGGAAAAGGAAACGTTGAAAAGCAGCGGGTCGTTATTGCCTGGTTTATCAAAGTGAAAGATTAGAGAGGGATTGTTTGCAGAGAATAGCTTGCATAAGTACTTTTCACTGCAGGATAATTATGCAAAAATTCTTATTGCAAAAAAAAAAAGAAAAAAACCCACCTTATATGTAACTACTGGAAAACATTAAAGCTTGTGGTGTTTATTAAACTCTTTGTCCATTACATCATAATGAAAAACTCACCCTTCCCAATGAATCATTCAAACAGGCCCCTTTTGTTCGACATGTTGTTCCCTTGTTCCTCTCTTTATTATTAACTTTAACTCCACTGGGCATTACCATATTGAACATCAAGGCCTCGCAACCTGTGCTCCATCACCCACGCGGCTGACAGACACAGGGCTGATGAAAGCGGTGCCTAACTGAGCCTGCGCTCCAGCAACTCGCCTCTACGGAGTTAAAGCTGTAGCTAGTGATCGATGTGACCCAACCCGACCCGTTCCTAACCTGTCTTAGCAGCTCCCCTCTTTGTACGGGCCCTTCTGACAGGTCTTGATTTAAATGCAGAGTGAACAGCTTGCCTGTTCACTCTTTGTTCTTCCACAAAAGACCACGTGCGAGTCAGGGGGGCACAATCTATTCCTGGATATCTGATCTTGGATTTAAAAAGAGGGCATAACTCTAAAATTTTGAAACACACCAGAATAAAGAAAATTGCTAGGAATTCAATATTATTATTACAGAGCTCGCTACATTCAAGAATTTCTAAAGAACCTGATAGGCATGCAACTTTTTTTTTTCTTTTTTTTTTCCAGGTAAATAAGTATGCACATTTGAGGCACAAGTCCTCTCCCATCACTATGCATCAGGGTCCTGCCCTAAGCTTTCCTGTTTCTGCTCATATGGCATTGTAAACGGCAATCTGAACAACATCTTGACATCTGTGTATCTGTAGTTGGCCACAAACTAGAGATAATGTTTCATATTAAAAAAAGGAAAATCACAACACTAGTTCGCCTGCCCCAACTAAAAATGATAACTGTTTTTATTAAATTCTACTAAAAATACAATTCAATCTATTAATTTCAAGGTGACATTCTTATTTTCTTGAGACCTTTTGGCTTAGACTGTCCTTACTGAGGTTTTTGGGGTATTTCAAGAAATGAAGGAAAAGTGATATTTGAGTTTACTAATATCATTCATTGGTTTTGAATAGCACATTCACAGCATTTACTTAGACATTTTGTTTAACCACATCAAATTCACATGCTCTGATAAACTAATGTATGTATCCTGGTCTTGTCTCAGCATGCCTGGAACAGCATGTATAAAAAGATTCTTAAAAAATGGAAAAAATCACAGCAGGAGGAAAAAAATGGAAAGATAAAAATGAAATATAAGCAATGAAAACTGTTAGTAAGAAATATATTTTTGTTTGGCACAAATAAGAGGTTTCTTCTTCATTGCCAAGATTAGTTTTCAGAGTTATGCAAACCTCAAAGTTTTGCCTGGAGGAGATCCTGAAAGAGAATTTGAGGAAGGCTCATTCCAATTCCTGCTATTTGATCCACAAAGGAGAAACCCTGGCACCAGCTCAGTACACCCTGGGATGCTGCTGATGGTCTGTCACCCTTGAGAGAACGAGCTTTGCTAGGAGGGGAAAAGGCAAGTTAGTTTGTTAGAAAAGTAGATGTCTACCAGCAGCAGGGCTCAGAATATGACATGAAGTTAGCTGGCCATTTTATATTGGTACAGCCATAATTTTTAGTATTTTTATGAGTTTGTTTTTCAAATCCAGTCACAGACCTGGATCCCTTGGTGCACTTGTCAAACATATCAAAAGCATCATTTTCTGCCCAGAGAGATAGAAATGACCATGCTTTTTATAGTTCAGTTTTCGGGCCTGACGTCTCAAGCTTTTGATGGCAATGGGCTGTGTTTTGTTTGTTTGGCATTCCAGGACTTTGCTGTGTGACACCAAGCAAAACAGAAAAATTGGTTTTAGCACCTGTATCCTTTATCATGTTATAACTTGCCAGTAGGAAAGGAACAGAACCTGTGCCCTCAGGGACATCCTGTGTTAATGTTACCTTGGCCCAAGAAGGGTTATCAGTCACCTGTCAGAGAAAATTAACCTGGAAAACTTTTAAAGTAGCTTTTGTGGGTATCAGTAGCACAGAAACCACAGAAGTACCATTTTCTGCAATCTCCTACATTAAAATTCAGAAGCAGAAAAGCAGATCAGGCATTATCCTTTTAGAATTTTGTTTGCACAGTATTATTTCTGCTTATGCAAAGCAAATGTTTCTCTAGATTTCTGTCCCCTTTAACTCTTTTCCAGATAGAGCGGACCTTTATCATATTCCTGATTACAATTTGAAAACAATTTCTGTAAAGCAACAAATAATTTGGTTAAAACTATTATCTCCTGTTCGCCACACTTTTGGAATTATTGTTGTCTTTTGATTTGCCTTAATTGTGACGCACAGCACTGCGGTCACACAATTCCAGCAGCGAGGGCCAGAAGAGATCCATTGCTGGTGGCAAGCACCTCACGATTCCTATTTCTGTAATATTGCATAAATGGGAATTTTCTCTGAGAAAATGAAGTTTGAAAGGAAAACAGCCTATAGGGTAGTGACACCACCTGACTATATCACAAAATATGGCTCATACCCATGGCCTAGAATGAGAGATGGATATATAAGCTCTTTTCTCCTTTTTTCTTACAGTAAAAGATCAAGATATAACATATGTGACTCTTGATTATGAAAACAAACCATGGAAGAGAACTTCAAAGAGTTAGAGACTTGATATTCATTTTTTAAAAAATAATAAAAACCCAGAGGTTATATGTGTCACCTCAGTCTAAATGACCTCTTTATGCTTTTAAATATGGTATTTTTCATATCATTCCAATAAAGGTAGGTGAAATCTTTCTTTTGCTGAGAAAACAAATACGAAACACTAAAGCTCAGTGCTCTGTGTTACAGTGCACTTTTGTGCAAAGCAAACTTGTAAAACCCATATCCTGGGGTTCCCTATTTATTACCTTGCAATTATGTCTAGATCAAATTTAGCAAGTTTTAGCAGTGCTAAATCAAATTTAGCACTGTAAGGATAGATTGGCTACCGCCCATCACTGAGAGCTCAACAAAGAACATCAGTGTAAAGCCTGATATTTTCTGGGTCATACTTTGTAAAAAGATCTTTTAATGAAAATGTTTAAAAATCTTAAAATATGTGAGCAGGGACCCCTGTTGACTTCCATTTCTATAGGAACGAGAAAAAACCTTAAGAGAGGTAACGGGTTATTTAAAGAGCAAAGTAAATCGATCTGACTCTAAGTAGGCACGAGAAACAGAACAATGTCTTATGATATTGAAAACTGAACAGAAAATTTTTGACAAGAGCCACATTCTGTGTCTAATCCAGCAGGAGTCTTTCCACTGGGTGTTTGTTCAGGTCAATAAAGTGGTAGAGTAGCTTCAACTGAAGAAGGGCAATGATTTTTGTATATGATTTTTGTATTATCTTTTATAGGTTTTTGAGGGGGTAGAAAGGGAAAAAGAGGGAGATTATAGAACATTTTTTAAAGTAGATACAACCTATATGAGATATAAGATAGATAGTATTCAATGAATTTATAATATTTCTGTAGACTACTTCCCTTTAAATCACTGCCATGCTAATCACGGCTACATGGCTACTGCCTTGCCTTGCATCATGCTCCTTCATTAGCCACCGCTGCACTAATCAGCTAGAATGATGTCATTAAGTACAGCAGACCTGTAAAAACACAACAGCTACATTGGGGGATGGTGTGGCAGCTACTGTTTTGTACAAGCTTTCAGATTCGCATTATCACATGCAAGAACAAAGGAGTAAAATTATTAAGAAAAATAGAATGAGAAATTAAAAGGATCTGGAAGAATTGTATATGTAACTTCTGTTACCTGAAAATTGGAGGTAGACCAAAAGGCAAATGCAATAACAATGCAAACACTGGGAGATTCGATGGAACAATTTTACAAGCTAGATCTATTTAAAATTTTTTAAAAAAGAAAATTTTCTAGACCGTAATCTTGCTAATCTATAGCTAAAGAGGAATCTACATCTAAAGAGGAAGGACAAAAAAACTGACAGTAGAGGTTTTTTTTTTTTTTTTTTTTTTTAGAATATCAGACAAATTTATGGTAAGATTGAGAGACTGGAAGCTTAAGTTACACAAATTCAGACAGGAAGAAAGGTGACAACTTTTACTCAGCAGTAATCAATCACTACCAGAACTTTGCAGGAATGTCTTCATCATAAGTCGAAATCTTTTAAACAAAACTGGCTAGCTTTCTGAAATATATGGTTTTGTTTAACAATGCAGCCTGGTCTGTACTATGTAGAAAGTCAAACTAGATGATCATAATATTCACTTCTGGCTTTATCTATGAATAATTATAAACTTGTTATAAAACTTCGTTTATTCTTATAGAAACGGCCATCTCTTCCCCATTCGAAGTGATGATGGTATTTCCAAGACATGAAATAAAACTAGGCAAGACAAAGTACGGTTGATGAAACTGGGCTGTTGTCATGACATCTGGGAATCACAGCTCCATTGGGGGATGTTAGTAACTGCTTTAGTGGGGGACACAATCTATTCTGGCCCTTCCTCTATAAGAGGGAAGCAATCTGCGTATAGGTTTTTAGAGACTGTGTGTGAAACCGTGCTCATTTTTGCAAGGAAAATGTGACCAATGAATAGGTGCATTTTTTAACCTACTTTGCTGATGTGATTGCAACAATTTTGCAGAAAACTTACAGATTCGGTTTTTACTCCCGTTGGAAGCTCTGTATTTTAGACAAATCAGTCCATCAAAGGTTTGCAGGTGTTTTCCATATCTTTGCAGCTATTTTGTTTGAAATTCATCTGTGGAAATGCATCTTGCCTACTGCTTTAAAAAGCTATTGCTTGGCAAAGCCAGTTGTTTGCCTTTGCTTTAGCTGTCCACCCACCTTGCAGTAGGGCATATTTTATATTATTTCGAAGGGCTGCAGGTACAATGCCAGCCCTTGAATCCTGAAGCTTCCCTTCCAAGTGGGAGGCTGAGAGTGGAAAGGTGAAACAGAGATGCGGTAACATTTTTCATCTCTACTTCACTTGCTGGAAGGGCAGCCCTGTAACAGTTGGCATTGACTGCTTTACCACCTGCCTTCTCCTCAATGGCCCAGGAGGAAACCGCACAAAATTTTGCTTGTCTTTACCTAATTGCATTTGTAAAATAGAAGCAGGTTATTTGACCATTACAAATGACATCCTACTAAGCACTTTGTGATAACTAAGATTAATATAAATGAGAAGGAAATCTCCTAAAAAAATTTTTGTGGCCACAAACTGTATAAGTGACTTGAATCTGGTAAAGTTCCCTGGGCTATAAGTCCATACTTCTCATTATCTTCAGAAAATCTTTGATTTAATTTAATTTTGTTTCCTCAATAATTAGTGATATCCTGTTAAGAATCAAAAGTAAAATAAATGATTTAAAAAAGACCTAGAAAACCAGACCCCAAATATATCTAGTCTGACAGTTATTGTAGATGGATCTGTCTAGAATCTGCTTCTGAATTGTCAACATGAGCTAATAACTGACTGAGACTTGAAACACAATCTGGGAGAAAACTGGAAGTCAAATGATTGCATCGGACAGCACTAATCTACCTTTGCTAAATTATCGCAGGAGGAGCAGCAATTTTGCTATTGTTTTTACTGTTGTTTTCTCCAAAATATGATTTAAAAAACACTGAGAGTTATTTGGATGCTGTCTTCCAAATTAAACACTCTTATTTTTTAATATCGTCAATCATTGGACAGGCCAGCACTTGCCAAAATCTATCCAGTTCCTTTAGAAGTAGTGCCTAAAATAGGCAGGACCTCACCACCAGCTAATTTCCTTTGGAAAGTAAACATCTTACTTCATATTTCCAATGCTCTGCCTAACAGCATGGTAGGTCCTCTGCATGAAGACAGGTTAATGAACACATTAGTACCCATCCTGTATTTAGGCAACCCTCTACAGTTGGGTGAGAAGAATTGCCACGTAGAGGCTCTCTTTCCCTTGACTAAACTAGACAATTGGCTTAGATTAAATCTCAATTTTTAAATACTTAATGGCAGGTAAAATATATCCTGGCTGCTCTAAAAACTTTTCTCTGTAGAAGAGCCCATAAATGCCCCTAAAGAAAGGAGCACTTGTAGCTGTGGCAGTACACCAGCATGCTCCTGACCTGGAAGAGTAGGTCTCTCAAATTTCCACAGGACAGTAATCTATACATTTTTTCCTTGTTGCCTGCTAAAAAAGGGAACTCTTTACATTTTTTGGCACAATAGAGTCCTTGAAGTGTACGGCTTTATGGTCCTATGCCAGATGTAGGGCATATGCCTGCTATTCTATACAAAATTTATATTTCATTCACTTCCAGTTGTGTTAATTCTAAGCAGCAGCTAGACCTAAGAATGATGACTTTTAATGCACTGGTATGCTATATATAGGAGTCCTAAATTCCCTAATAAATCTTTTATGATTTCAGTATTGTAGGAATAATAGAAGTTTAAAAAGAGTTGTATATAAGCAACTCTAAGCAGCCAAAATTCTTCCAGTCATGTTAAACTGCTGCTAGCAGCTACCACAAACTCTTGAGTACTTCAGCAAACTACATGTCCTTATTCCAGAAACTAGGCTACTAGCTGATTGTGTTTATTTAATCACATTATGCACCAAGAAGGTAACTTTCCTTAGGGATTTTAGTAATTTGTATGTTCTCAGATAACATCCTAAACACTTCTTAAGAAGCCAGAAATAACTGAAACCACATCATGATATATTAGCACATGACACCCTACTTTCCAGTCTCTCTCATTCATCCTTCCCTACCTATCTTGGTTTTCATGTCACATGTATCCAAACAGTTTTCATTTTTCTTTACATTTTTTACCTCAGACATTGTAAGTTTTTTCCATAAGATCTGAAGTTCTAGTTCCTCATTTGGAACCATTTACAACTGTTTTTAATGTATTTTTACCAGGAAAATTTAGGTCAACTTCATTTGACATAACTGCCCTCAAACAAATTCAGCATATTCTTCTTTTTTAACAAAACTGTTCTGTGTCACTGTTAGCCAAACTTTTGATGGGCAGGGCAAGAAATAATAATGCACACCATAAAATCTGGGGCTACGGAACCACACACTTGACACTTCCATCCAAAAACATCTTACCTCATTTCTAATGACTGGTGACATAAGGCCATACCAAATGTGATGCAGGTCCTTGTGGTTACCTATTCAAGCAAATGAAAGGTAGCATTCATAAGCAAAGCCTCTTGACCTGGTGGTGACCCTCTCACTCTTTTTCTTAAGCAGCTTCTATGAGAGTGGGGGGAAAAAAATAAAAAAGGGGAAAAGAGGAAATAATAATCCTAAGAGTGATTATTGTTTGGATAGTTTTCTGAAGTGAGACAGAGGCAACCTCACCAGCCTTGAAAAGCTCTTTCCAAATCTAACAAAGGCTCCTTCATATATTTGAGATTCACTACATGCTGTAGTTAAATTAACCAGAATAGCTTTCAGATGTTTGTTCAGTCATTTATTAGCAATATGAGTTGTCCTGTCCTAAGTTTCACCAAAACTGTAGCATAGCCTTTTCTATTGCATGGAAGTGAACATGATACCAAAGCAGGCTGGATGAACAGAGAAACACATGGGACAGCACAACCTAGAGGTTACCTCAGTTGCATTAAATGCTGCAAAATATTTTTTCGGATTATAACTGGATAAACAAGAGAAGACAAAGAAACCAAAGTGTTAGTGGGAGAGCACATAAATCTACTAAAAGAAGATTGGAACTTGCTTTACTACAAAAGCAAGTGAGTTAAGTCTTCTGGTTTACACTTATCAGATCTCATTGACAAAACAAGACGTAAAATACAGGAAAAAACATAAATAGGAAATATACAGCTTAATACTATTTGTATATAAAGTGATTTCATGTGTCTGCAGGTAATGCTATCACTAGAAAGAGCACATTTACTCACATGCCACCGCAGAGGAAATCTTATTGCCGTATACCTGGGACTCATTTCACAGCATGAGTGTGTGCCTTACCAGGGAAATGCAGTGAAGATAGCCCCAAATAGACCAAGGGCTGGACACCACTGCCGGATGTCAGCTGAGAACGACCTGCTCCACACGCCTTCATTCGGCCCCAAACATGCAGCTTCGGCTCCCGGGTCCTTCAGGCAGCCACACACACGGATTACTTTTGTCTGGGATTTATGCTTTGATTGATGTATGCTGGGAACAGAAGGTCTGTATTAAGAAAAGGAGGAGAGTGAAAAGGAATGAGGAAAAAAGTAGGAATGTTTGAAGCTTATAGTAAAGAATTAATAGATAAAAGGAAAAGAAAACATAGGTCCTCAATATGTCAAAACATATCAAGAGATCTATAGAAGAAGTTGCAGAGCTGATGGATCATTCAGGTTAGAATGTTTGGTCAAGCTTTGATAAAAGTTATAACATTATAATAATACAGGAAGTACATCATTTAAAGCTATGGAGATTGGTCCAGCTGAAACGTCTTGCTCAGGTTTGAGAAACTGTGAATATAACTTGGCACAAACACTGGCTGAAAGAAAAACAAAGCTAAAATTTGGGCCGATGTCTCAGTGCAGCATCAATCGGAAATCATTGGCATGAAATAAAAGGAAAGGAACCAGCTTAAAGTTACCCCAGACAACTTAGTTTGTTCTCATTTTTTTAGCTGGGCTCAAGTTTCACCTAAATCTTTAGCATAGACACCACGATGCTGGAAAACGTCACAGTGTGTGTATAAGGCTCCCCTGTATAGATAAACACCACAAAATGTTTTGAAGTTGAAAACGAGAGTCATCCCAGGCACAGCCATCCTAAACAGAGCACGTGTGAAATGACGAAATGGCAGCTTGGGGACTGCCATCCTATAGTAGGGACACACGGTTTGTCCAAAGGGCTTGTGTTTGGAGGGAATGTAACTGGAATGAGCCAGGATTATCAGCTGTTGGAATGAGCCAGGATTATCAGCTGTTGTGGCTTGAATCCCTCTATTATATCCCTGATGTTACAATGATGTTGTACAGCACCTATGAGAACCCTTTGATTTTTCCCAGTCCTGTGAATGGTGAAACTAATGAGGGGGCTCTGTAGATTTTGCCTCCCATGAGTGCCGGCCTCTTCAATGAATTCTTGTTGCTGCCCCTTAGATGCACAGGCTTATCTCAGTGATTTAAACACAGCTACCTAAGGATGTGATGGATTTCATCTACTTGCAGTTGCCCAGCCAAGACTAGACGGGTATCTAAAAGACACGTCACAGCTCAAGCAGCTAGAGAGGTGCTTGATGCAGAAATTATAGGCTCAGATTCAAAGGCCTGTGTTATGAAGGAGGTCCAGCAAGGTGATCTTGCACTTCAACTCAGTGCATCTCCTCCATAAATTTCAAAGCTGCCTGCAAACAAGAAATGTCCAAGGAATTTAATACAAAACATTTACCTCTTCCTTTTTTTTGAGCCGTAACCTAAGGCTTTGCCTTTCTGCCGCACCATTTTGAAAGGAAATTCATTTCCCTGTTCACCAATTTTACTCAAATTATTTAAAGGAATTTCTCAGCTACCACTCACTTTAGCACAGAAACTTTCTTACCCCCAGAGCGCTCTCATTTCAACACTTTCCTCCTACAAGAATTCCACCTGTAACAAAAATAATGTCTTTCTCTAACCTTGCAACCCAGAGCTCCTTATTCAATTTTAAATGCAACCCTAGGGAAGAGGATTTCCCTCTCCTTTTTCGTCATAGGAGACAGTTACTCACTTACCCATTTTCATCTAATCTTTATGCAGACCCTGATCCAGAAAGCAGCTGGTTCCCATAGTGTCATTGGAATTGAGGAGGGATGACCTGCAGGAAGCATCTTGAAGGGTCAGCCGAAATTTGGGAAAATTTTAAGCAAAGGAAACATATACATAAACACACTGCACTGATACTATGGAGTTTTTGGCTATCCAGGACCTCTTGTTGCCTAATTATAAAACTAAATCATGCTAAAAATTGGCAAATTCCATTTCTTGTCCAGGAAAATGAAAAGTGTTCAGACTCCAGTTCTTTGCTATGAGACGCTGGCCATTCCCTGCTGTGCTCCGGAGAGATGTCCTCAGCTGGCCAGCTTGGGATAAACCCTGGTACCATGAAAAGCAGGGGGAGACACCATTCTCCAAAGGTCCATGTAAACAGAGTTTGGTATGTGGGAGGGTTTGGGGATGGAACAATGTAAATTGGGTCCAATTCATGTAATGAGACATATTCAAAGACAATAGCCAAGGCTGAATTTGATTCTTAAATTCCTCACTTAGAACCAGGGAACATTCTCCAGCCAAGTGCATCAGATCCAAGGCGGAGGGTGAATACTGACAATCCCTATATCCACATGAGCTTCTTGCACCCTAAAGGCTGAATATCTTCTAAAGATAAGGCAAGCAGAGTGTGTGCCACCTACAAATCCTGTGCAGCTGCAGAAGTATAGCAGCCTTGCAGCATGCTAGAAACTGTAAGGTCACATCTGGAACACCAGGAAACTCAAGAAGAGAAGGAAAGAACATTGAAAAAAACACTTCCACTTCTTTGCAATAAAGAAAGCTGGGAAAGTGTCAGGTTATCATGAAACAAGCGGCTGAAAAACAGTAAAGGTGCTAATATTTGCAGCGTCCAGAAAAAGGTTCATCAAAACACAGCATTCAGCGAAAACTGGAAACAGAAGTCATATAACTCTAAACAAAAATGGGGTTATTTTGGCTACCTGCAATAAATACAGCTGTTATGCAAGTCCCAGAAAGCAGAGCTGTGAGCTGAGGACGCCTCAGTGCTAGGGGAAGCTGCTGCCCGGATTTCTTAGCACTGGGCCTTTATGAGCAGAGCACTTTGCTGAGCTTGTTTTCTCTAATATTTGTTTTCACAGAATCAGCCTGATCTCATGTTCCAAGAATGAAACCCTGGCATGGAAGTGGCATATCTGTTAGTTAATGTCAACATTTAGTGTGCAAGTATAAAGCAAACAGGATTTCATATCGTAGTAAAAGTTGAATTACTGTTTGCTTTAATTCTATTTTCTTTGTCACAGATACATAGAGTCCCATAAAACAGTACAAGAACAGTACATAAAGCAGTTAAAAGAATTTTCCTTTCTCTTGAAGAAATAAAAAGTCAAAAAAAAAAATTAGTTTCAAGCAAAATGTGTTAGCATTCAGCTAGTAACAAACAGCTTGAAACATCCTTAGGAGAAAATGAAATAAAGGTGATTTTCACAGTACCAGAGTCACAAGGAGATAAAGAATATACTCAACTGAGAACAAACTAGAAATTAAGTGAACTAGACTGAAATGAAGTGAAATGAACTAGAGAATGAATAGAAAAAGGAAAACTTCTTCCTGATTTAAAAACAAGCAAGACCAGCCTAAGGCATCATGTTGAGCGGGTATATCTAGCTGCCTAACCAAGCCTAGCTGTAGAAACTACACCCTGAGCAAACAGCCTGATTCATCCGTGTGCTTTATTGTCCTCTGCTCTTCCCGACACACGTTTCGGACCGTAACGTCCCAGATTTGGAGAGAACTGAGCTATTGGGAATCCCAACGCTATAAAATGTTGGTGCTCAGAACCACCAGGATTTAGTCTTAGGTTCACAAATAAAATAAGTAATGACAACCAGCACTGGTGCAGGTGTTTCTGCTGAAAGCCTTACAGAAATACTGCTCATATCCCACCCTGGCAGGGAAATGGAGCTGGTGACCTAAGAGTCTTTTCCATCTCTAACTTCTGGGGTTTTATGAATTGCCGGTCACACCTCAGTGTGATATCACCATAAAACTCCAGCCATGTAAAAAAGCTGGCAGAGCCCTTTGGCTGTGGAACACTCTGGTTTTATACTCAGCTGTGTCCTAAGGCTCAGGCCAAAGATGCAAATGGTCAAACGTATTTGTGATAACACTCTGAAAAGAGGTAGAAAACCTTGTAAGAATCAGTGTTGATAGCTGCCTTCAGGTATATCCAAAGAAACAAAATCCAGCTACCTGGATTTTGCTACCACTAAAGCAAATAGAAGGAATTGAATATGTATTATGTGCAATTTCTACCTAATGCTGGGAGAGATAACATTCTTCCATGCTTGAGTTGGAAAGCATATTTGTTTCAAATGCACCACCAAATTTTAAAGGCCATAACAACTTCCTTCTCTCCTTAAAAATCCTGCAATGGGGAAAGAAAACACTGGGGAAAAGGGTCTTCAAATCATACACGAGTGATCCAAATCTTGGTCTGTCCTTCATCCCACAATGTAATTGTCAAACAGATTTTAGTTGTATATTGTACTGTATCTATATTTCCTGAGTAGTCATTATTATGACTTTGATTTAAGTCATGCTGAAGAAAAAGGCCACTCAACAGTTCTCAGCTGGAAAGCAGAACTGCTGGTGTGTTTGAGGTATTTTAAACCAAATTTCAGTTCATATCCCTCTCTACAGTGTCCTGATGTTGGGAAAGTATATCCAGAGCTGACATTGCTTTCCCAGGTGTTTTCTACTGGGACATAATGCAGAGAGCGCCGTTAATCACAAGTGTATTCTGGTGTCCTAAGGTCTTTGGGTGAAAGCTGTGACAGACATTGAAAAAGTGTTTAATAATCAGACCCCCACGTCCTGAGCCCAGCCTGGGTTCATGGAGGAAGCAGTTTAGGCCAAAACGTGAGCTGTGATTCCACAGGCAAGCAGGGCAGGTAGGTCTTTCCAGTCATATAAGACACTTGAAACGCAACAGATCTCAGAAACTGCTCTTTCTACCCAGAGAAACTTCTATTCAAATGACCACTGGGTGATCTCTAGCCAGGGACACTCAGCACTAACTTTTCATTTCGGTGCTCAGAAGCATGACTATGTACAATATCAGGCAGAGTTTGTTGCTGTTGTAAACTGGAGAGGACACTAAGTGCATATGGTTGCTTACAGTTTATAGAAAAATAGTTGCAGACCATAACTACCTTACTGTTAGATAATTTCAATTGAGAATACATAAAAAACCCTTTTTCTCCTGATACATCCACACAAGATATTTCAACAAATTAGAAATGCAGTGGCAAATCAAAACATGCAGTTATTCCTCATTCACAGCATGCTCCCACAAAGTAAAAGAGCTACGAAGGTTTGAAGGAACCTTTCTTTTTTCCCCAAGTCTCACCTAAATGCTCACGGAAAAGCAAAATTAAAAAAGGTTGGTGGCAGATCAGTTCAGGTGAATGCAAGAACCTGACACTGGAATACTTTTCTGCTTTGGTTCCTGAAGCCCTGTCTCAATGCCTCGGACCACTCGGGCAACTGTCACAAACGTGACAATTGCCACACAGGCAACACCTTCCACCCACACGATGTTCAAGCAAGTGCTTTTCCTCCCACAAACAGATGGCTGCTCCCTGGCTGGCCCCACTCCACATTTCTCTCTGCAGGGCAAGATCTCTCCTTTGGGCATGCAGAGATTTAAGGAACAAGCAGGAAACTTGTCCCAGGACAAATGCAAAGGGCCTGAGGTCCATGGAGGTTGCACAATATGATGAAATCATCACACGTGTACAACAAAGATCGCAGTCTACAGGCCAACACTTTCTCCTGATGAGCGGAGGAGTCCTCATCCTCCTAAGTATTAATTTCATGCTTCTTTTGAATCACACGCAATGATTTGAATCATACACCAACCATATGTGGTTTTTATATCACTTCAGACGATGCAACAACCTGCCTAAAGTAACACTTACAATACACTCTTGTTTTTTTCTACCATAAACTGCTCAGGTATTAAGAGAAGTTAATCATTAAGCGGCTAGTTTTACATTAAGACAGACTCCCTTCTTTGTCTTTCAGCCTCCTCCTTTGAAATGCCACATAAAAGTGATAGATGCCCTTTCTTTAAGAGTTAGCCATCTAGTCAAGTTATGTTTTATATTAGCTCAGTGACAAAGAGCCCTCCTTGTTTAAATATAGAAGCGTAAAGGAGATAAGGTTAAGCAAGCCGGCTGCTGGGAGCACACCAGCCCTGGTCCCGGCCGAGATAAGCGGGCTGGAGGGGTAGGGAGTACTCGGTGTGCAAGATTGCACCAGAAGAAAAATGGCACGGAGACAAGAACACAACGTGAAAACAAATTAAGCTGAGGCCAAAGATGCAAATGGTCAAATATATTCATGATAACACGATGAAAAGCGTGGCTCGTTTTGTTTCGGCAATTTACTAAGGATATTTAATAGCTTTCGAAGAATAATTTGATTCAAGAGCTACTTTGTAAAATATTTTCAGTAACAGCAAACTTTCCTGATATGCACCAAAAAGGGTTTGCATGAGTGCATATTTCTTGTTTTTCCTTCTAGTTAGCATTTGTGTTTAGAAAGTTGCACAAGTGCGTTCAGAAGTACCAGTCTATCCTTGGTAATACCCAGCCACAAAGTCCTATGCAGAAGATGAATGAGCAGGGAGGCAGAAAAGTAAGAGAGTCAGAGAGCAAATCATTTTCCCTCTTGAATCATCACAAAATAGTTTCTCCAAAGAGAAATGCTAAACTGCATTTTTTTTTGCTTCCCAGCTTTTATTAGCTGCTGCAATAGAGAATAAACACTTTTTGTGTGCACCATGGAATTACAGGCAGTCAAGCTGGAGCTCGGCTAATGTACAATCTATATTTACATGTCAAAATAAACCTTATTTAGATTCTTGATTTACAGCCCCTAGTTTTCATCAGTCAGTCATTCCCAGTGAAAGAATGTAGTGTAGATTTATAGGATTTACGTTATACCTTAAATCTTAGCAGCATTTTTAAAGCCCTTCTGTGAGTCAAACTAAGTAATATTTTCCTTCTGTTTTCAACATATCACTGCGTACCAACAGAACCAAATCTTTACCTTAAAAAAACAAGATAATTTTAACCAATTATGCTGGCATCAGTTCTCCTGTAATGCTAAAAGTTCTGTCAGCAATGTCCTTATAAGCTTCTATTTTCAAGGGTTTATGGTTTGAAAGTAAGGTGTACTTTGTGCTAAAGCTTGCCAGATAAGATCTCAACCTGAAAGGGCAGTGAATTTGTTTTCACCATCACAGGCAAAACAAAATAAATCTGTTGAGGCATTTAAAAGTTAGACGAAGATAAAGGGTTGGATTTTGTGTGTTCTCCCTTTTTCACTCACCAGGCACTCACCACTTTTTCTTTGAAAAGTCTGCTTGAAATACATGAGAGCTCTCACATTCAGTCCACTTAGAGCAAAATGTCTGGTTCCAAGAACATTAATAACATACAAAACCACAAAACTGATGGCTGTGCATATGTTTTGCATTTATGTATAAATACAAAAATTCAATGAAGTTTGGTAAATAACTTCTTAAAGACTTTGTGTGTTGAGGGAAATTTAAATATTATTCAAAAAATTTATAGCTAAATGCCCTAGAATAGATTTATAGAGAATTGTTAGTCATTTTCTTTAAAAAAACCCAGCTATTATTACTAAAAAATATGAATAGATATGCTATACTCATGCTATACCTAAACCTATTGCCAAAATTGCTTGATTTGCCTAGAAACCATAGTTGTTCTTCCTATTTTTTTTTGAAAGAGTCCTAAGAGAGTTGACTCCACCTGACAGAAACAACAATGACGGGGACCAAATGGGTATCCCCAAAGCCTTCTTGGCCACAAGGCTAAGTACCACTTGATCTCTACTTAGTTCCATAGTGCCTGTGTTCTTGGCCTAAGATGCTCCATTCTTAGAGGTTTTTCACAACTGGGCTTGTTAAAGCCTGAGCAACCTGGTTTGAGCCCAGAGCAGACCCTGCTCTGAGAAGGTAGTTGCACTAGAGATCTCCCCATCCAAGTTATCCTAGGATTCCTACAGAACTGATTCCCTTCCTTCGTCTTTCTTCTGCCCCTCAGAATGACGTTTTCTCTCAGACTATACAAGTGAAGGACCCACACACTGCAAGCTGCTACTTAAATTTGTGCCTTAATATTTTCTTTATAAAGCATGTTGACACCAAAGGAAAGCTCCATTTAGGACAGAACTATATCTTTATGAACACTGGTAACTCTCTCATACCTAAGCTGCTATTTTGCTGCTGTCCAAACCACAACCATTTTCCCACACCTAAAGTGCTACCCAGTAGCCACAGCTTCCAAATGACCATTGCAACAAAGCACTTTAATTTTAAATGGGGCATTTAGAGATGGAAGAAATATTTTTCACCTCCTGAACTTTCAAATAGCTCAGGAGCAGAGTTTTCCCCTCTTTCAAAAGCTTTTAATAGTTCTGAGGCATCATCTGTGGGCAGTTGTTTATAGCTGGTCAAATACAGAATACCAATGACAGTGTGGACTCCAAGGGCAAAGGCTTTGCACTAAACTAGAGAACATAATTTACACAGACAGAGAAAGGGTTTTATGCAGATAGAAAAATTAATGTTTTGCTCCCGGAAAAACAATCCACACTATCCTTAGCATATTTTGCAGGGAGAGAAGGGGGAATATATATTAAAAAACAAACAAAAAAAAAGACAAAAAGGAAATCACATACACATACACACAAACTCCCTTGACAATTTTTGCATCAAGATGAAAGTATATTATCACAAGCCCTGTTGTTTTCACCTCTAATTGCTTCCAGCTTTTTGGAACATGTTTTGTTTTCAGTTTGACTTTTTTTTCTGACTTTGTGTCATGCATATACCATCCAATTAGGGTTTATATAACGGATGTACTTTTGCTAAACAGACAAGTCCACATGCTACCTTATAACCTACATATATAAAGAAACATCCTAGCTGACAGCCAAGGGGCTTTTCTTTCAAGCAGTGAGTGTCTTGACCACTACGAGCTTAACATTCAGTTAGAGGGAAGTAATTATGACTGACAAGTAGGGGCAAGTTACAAGACACAGACACTAAAATGCACGTAACTTGCCGGAGCATGAGTTACTGCTGCTCTAGGATTGCATTAGATCACACATTCCTCTCTTGAAAGCTTTCTTTTATTAAGTATACGCTGCGTATGCCTTAAAGCTAGCACTCCCTTTGGCTTTAGCCAACTTTGGGTATGGATAAACCACTTCAGAGGAAAGTTTTCTGAGAGAAGCACTGGTGAAAGCCTTGGGCTCCCATTCCCAACTGCATGTCCCAGCACTGGCTGAAGTCTGTTGGTCTGGTTACGTGATTACATGATCATGAGCGGCATTGCCGAGCTCTTTTGGGTGGCGTCAAGTTAGCGAAGATGCAGTAGGGTTTGAGCTCAGCTCTCTGTCTCAGCCATAGATGGGCTGGGGAGGAAATAAGGAGAAAGCAAGAGGGAAGAGAGGGGTTTTTAAAGTAAGAAGTTACAAAAAACCAAATTTTATTCTGCAAAGGCTTTGATTTGGAAAACCAAAATTTTTCCTGTGGATTTTTGGGCAGGGGAGGAAGCAAAGAAAAGTAAATATTTCAGAGATCTAATAGGTTAGTGGCCAGCTAATTACTTGGTGGTCATCTGTTCACAGGCATGTGGAACTGCTGATCTTGAGATGGCTCTAGGGTCCTCATTTAACCAAGTTACACTCTAATCAGGACAAGCTTATTAGTAAGATCTCAGATCATTGATCACATTGCATGTGATCAGTAAGAACCAGACACATTACTATGAATTTTCACTCCACACAACTTACCTTTTTAACTGAAAATGAAGTATTTTGTTCATCTTTCAGTTCCTGACCTTCCATCACTCAATTCTTGATCCACTCCAGCTGAGGTCTGGTTACAGAAAAGAGATCTTCACCATCCAGTCCACAGCAGCAGAATATCTGTCAACAGAAACAGAGGCTCATACACTGTTTGCAAGTTATGAATACTTTCCAAGGCACAGTGTAAAGGCAAATTACCTGTTTTTAGAGGATGGTAAAGAAAAATGATAGATTTTAGCAGATGGAAAGAGAAGAGTCACCTTTGGATCAAACAAACTCACGCAAAGGTCCTGTGTTCTAGGAACAAACAGTCTGAAGGTCATGAACCTCCTGTCCCACATAAACTTAGAAGCTGAATTATAAAGCATCACACTATAAATCAAATTGCCCTGGGTGGTAGATGTTGCTCCTCAATAGAGCAGCCCCTTTAATAAGTGGGAAACCTCGCAGTACATTATCACCATCCCTGGTAGGAGACAATATTTTTGTTTCCAGGTGTGACAGGGTAGAATTCAAGACTAAAGGCTTAGTAAGCTTCAGCTCCTGTAATTTCTTTCCCTGCCCACACACAATAAAGCTTCATAGACTTTAGATGTCCTGGAAGGACATTGCCAAACAGCTCCCAAAGGACTATTTCACCTCTTTGTTTGTTAATTTGTGTTACTATATCCTGTATATCTGAAAAAATTTACAAGAAAACATCAAAATGTATGAGCAGATTCTCTAATTTACACCCAGGTCTCTAGGGGGGTCAAAGGCAAGCTAAAATTATCACCTTAAGTAGTTTATGAGTTAATTTTGGTAAAAGCGTTTTAAACTTGGGCTCCAAAAATGCTGTCAGGGAAAAAATATTAACAGTAACCCCTAATAAACTTAAAACAGTCAGGATCAGGCCTGGCGTTTGTAATATATTCCACTCATAATTTGCTGTGTGAATACAATTGCACACACAGAGGAGCAGAATGGAAGTTAGCAGAGGAAACCAGGCCCTGGCAGGGTGAGGACATTCCAAAGGCATTCTTTGCTTTCCATCAATACCAAAACAAGCGGCACTAATCCATTGTGCATTTGAATGCACCAGAGATAAGTGACAGGGAACACAGCTTAGCTGCCTCCGCTTAAACAAAAACCTCAGAAGCTGGAGAGGGCTGGGTAATAATCCACAAAGAGCCAAATACCGAGAATGGATTCATCAGGCTTCAACATCACACGCCCAAAAGCCTCACCAGGCACCACTGTGGTGTCTACGTGAGAGAATTTACTGCAAAAGTGTCTCACTGGTTTTATGAATTTTGTGTATTTTTTCATCAAAATTAGCAAGAAAACTCTGCAATAGTCAGGATTTTCCCAATCCTGGGAATTTTGTGTACAAGTTTTTCCAGCTACTTAGTTTACTGGGATGATCTCTATTGCTTATTTTTAGTGAGACTGCCCTACTTTTCAGGGAGCTAACCTAGTTCATGTAGAAGGAAGAGCCTGACCTGGCCTTTTGAGAAGATCTATGCTACTTTGGAAAACCTCTTCTGAGCAGTTTTATGCATTTCGGGAACAGGATCACCTTTCTGTCACTGATGTATTCACAAATAGCTTCTATACTTAAAGGTGGTTTATATGCGCCTTCTTCTAGTGCTACTAGTTTATTGTGTGGAATTTTAATTTGCCCCCAGTGGGATGTCTTAGGCCCATTTCTAGATTGTAGTGACCAGTGACAGTTTAAATAAGGCCAAAGATAGGCAAAGTTTGCAAAAGGTGCATAGTCAAGGATATAATAAATAAATATTCAGGAAATATTACCAGTGCAGCATTTTCACAGAATCACAGAATACAACTCAAAACTTTTGCCTCTGCTTTACCCACTTATACCCATTAGAAGAAAACAACACGGCAAGCTGTTACTTATGCCTAGGAATGCCAAGAGAATACGAGATTAAGGACACATTAGAGTGATTGCTTTGTACGAGTTAGCTGCATGGGGAACATTGAAGGTGTCCATGCCTAGACTTTTCTGCTTTGGGTAGAAAACCTGACGGATATTAGAAAGACTCTGGATGAGCTTTTACTGCACGGCGGCTGCTGCTGGGAAATCCAGAAGTGGTTTTGAGGAACTGAAACAGGAGCCCGCTGAATCCCAGCTCGGCTCCCGGGCAGGGCTCAGGCAGACATCCATAACACGATGCCCTGATGAAACCGCATCCAAGAGGGAAGCGGGAAGGAGATCAGCAATTCTGGCAGGATCTACATGCAGTGCTTCAGGAGGGGTCCTCAAAATAAACAAACTCTGCTGCACAAAGGCATCAGAAACGCTGAGTTTCACTGCAAGCAGCCTTTGTACTGTAAAGGAGACCACGCTCTGTGACTAGGGGAAGGCAGCAGTGGGAATTGTGGGGCACGTCCACGTGCTGTGCTGGCAGATAGCAAGGTCCCCGAGCCTCAGGAGCCGAGTAGCCACGGCGGGGAGACGCTGTGTCTAACATCAGCACATGTGCAGGAGGGTCTGAGCTGGCTTGCGGGCAGCAGCAACCTGGACCTGTCATCGAGAAGGGCCCTCGGGGTGACTTCACGAGGGAGGAGCAGCTGCAGCTGCAGCAATTCAGTCGGCAAACCCGGCGCACGGTTAGTAGAGGACACTGCAGTTTTAAACGAGACTCTTGGCTGGGTTGATCGGGTACCTGTCTAAGAGACGGGCTCCAGCCCAACCAGCAACTGTGGGACAGACACAGAATCCCACAGTGTCCTGGAAGACTAGATGGCCTTTCAACTAAGAATTTATGAATATTGAATGTGAATTTCATTTTTATCCTTTCCTACTGTCCAGAATCCAGAGATGTCAGAGATCAATTTAATTGCGGAGCCTGTCAAGACTCCCTGAGAATTATGTGTATTTTTCTCTTGCATACAAAATCCATCTTTGCTCTGAATAATTACTGCCAGAACTGAATCAGAACCTGCCAAAAGTAGCAGAAAAGAATCTAATCCTTTCCTACAAACATTCAAAGCAAATATGAATTTGCTTTCCTATTTTTTTTCACATGACCTTTCATTTAATTCTCTGAATTAATTTAGCATGAATGAATGTAGTGAGCAAGCTGTACATAAATCTTTGGGCTGATCCTCGGTTGGGATGCAATTCGCTTCAGTAGAGCTACACCAGTTAGAGTCTGAAGATGCACCACGGTGAATTTTAAAAGCTCTCCTGCAGATTATGCACCTTGTGTGAATGTAGCCATTCCAGGCAGCAATCTCATTTTAAAGATTTTACTCAGTGAGTCAGAGGACAACACATCACTATAGGACTGTACCCGAGCAACTGACTCTGCCCTTATTTTTATTGAGGAATCCCAAATGGGACTCCCATAGAGAACCTGTAACCTAATGTTATCCAGAGAAAATACAGAACGAATTATTTTAAACAACAAGAACTTTGAAAAAGAAAACTAAAGAAAACAGAAGCCCATGATTTGCACGTACATATTTCATTTAAAAACATGACAAATCCCAAAGGACGTTAATTGAAGCAATTAATTGTGACAAAGCATCCTTTTTCAGATAATTACTGCCATAACATCATCTACCCCAGAGACACTGATGAGTAAATCATTTTCAAAAGTTACATATCTGAAAAGCCTGAAACATAAGAAAAGAACTGGCTGGGACAGAACCCTACACAAAGACTTCAAGAGAAGGAAAGTTTTTGGAGGGAACTGAGTCTTTCAGCAGAAGTCATTACTCTGAATGAAACAGTGAATTATGTAGAAGAGACTGCAGGAAAGGAGGATTGGTAGCAGGAAAGCCATTTCCTCTCCTAAGAAAGAACCATAAGTACAACTCTATGGTTTCATGGGTACAAAAATGAGTAAAAAAAAATGTAGCTTGAAAAGTAACTGTATAAACAGTCAGCAAAAAGGGTGATTTGAACTGAAGTTATGTCATTCCCACATCCTGATGCATGAAGTACTATAATCTATAAAAGCCTTAGGCTATTGGGATCCCTCCAGCTTTCCAGCTACAACAGTTTGAGATGCACAACATTAAAGCTGTCACTGTCCTTTACTCCAGTAGTGCTTTTGCTGGCACTTAACCAAGGATGACAGCAAGTCTTGGAGCAATGGACTGCTCAGCCCCTGCCATCACCATGCTTCATAAATGTTGGGTTTGTTTGGTGTTAGTGGGGAGTTACGTGCTTTTTAAAACAAACAAAACTGGCCAACATCTTAAATCACTTGCTTGCTCTCTATAAATACACAGCTAGAAGCTTGAGGGTGACAAATAAACACACATGCAAAGCTCTCCAAAATGCTGTTTTTGAAAGGGGCAATACAGCTAGGAGGCCCTGAAGAACGGGGCCTGCCAGCCCTCCTGTTATGCAGACACCCTGGTCCGTGCACTATGGTTCTTTACTCCCACCCAAACCCCTTCAAACCCTCTGCCTGAGGAGAGGACACGTGCATCCAGCTGCCAGCATTGCTCCGAAGGTCTGTCCTGATCAGCTGTGGAAAACAGGAAAGGGCACAGTTAAGTCATAGGGAAAACTGGTTAAACTTTCTCCACCGCATGTTGGCAGGGCAGAGGTTCAGCAAGCAAAAATCAATAGTAGAGCTAAAAGGGTATTAGGAAAGCAAAACTATTTCCTAGCTTTTGCTTCTTGTTATTGCTGGCGCTGGGAAACTGCAGCGATTCCTGCTCCTGTGGCCATCGCTCTCCATGGAGGTGTCCGTGCAGGCTGCAAGCGGCCGTGCATGAAGCAGACACAGAGTTCTTGCTCGGATTAACTACTTACTTCTGTGGAAGTCCCGATGTGATAGGAAACCTTGTTAATCACAGCGTGTATTCTGGCCTGCCCAGCAGTCAAGGAGGACTTGGAGGATTTTTACTAATTTGGGAGCAAATGGACAGGCCTCATTGGGAGTTCGTCCTACAGAGCAAGAAGAGAGCAGAAATACATGTTTTAAAGAGCAAGCAAAAGGGGCTCTGTCAGAGCAGGAATTCCTGGATCATACAAGGCTAAATGATCAAAAATGAAAAAAACCCAAGTCTTAAGCTTGTAAGCACAGAGCAGATGAAACGATGCAGCCCTGTCAACCTGAGTCTGAGCTCGCTCTAAACCAGACCTGCAAATGGAAGATTCAGTAAAAACAGGGCTCTAGGACAGTGCCATCCCGTGGCCACTCAGGCAGAAACAAAGGCAGATCTCGGAATTAATTAAAAGCTGGGATGTGGCCAAAACCCAGGCTGAACCAGGCCTCAAGCGCCAACATCGTGTCTGCCTCCCCTCATCATTACCACTCCCAAGGAAAGCCACACCGGCCACGCTGGGGTCAATATTGCAGAACCAACGGGGAAAACTTTTCCCATCATAAATTCTCAGTGCTCTTCTTCTTCACACACAAAATAAGCTATTGGGATCTATGCTCCTACACGGGACAGGCACCAACAGCTTGCTGTGCATCACGACGGGCATCTGCATCCTCTGATGCTTGGGGTAAACGAAGCAGCAGTTTGTTTGAACTGAACTTTCAGAAACCTGAAAATCGGATAGATCTGCTGCAATTTCCTTGTGCATGGGCGCTGCTCCTTGTGTTCTGCAGGGAGGAAACCTCACTTTTTTTTTGTAAATAATTTATAATTGAAAGACACTTCTCCAATACAAAGATAGGTGGAGCCAGATTTGACTGCAACCAGCCATCAGTTCTGAAAACAAACCTCACTCTGTGGACATTAGATACCGAGCAGTTAAAAGTCACGCTCATTAATGCCTTTTCCAGCACTATTTACCTGCCAAGCCAAAACACATTTCAGTTTAAAAACCACCTCGGCTCCTGCTTATCACCTTAGAGGAAAACCGGAGCTGTTGCTCTGTCCAAAGAGCCCGCAGCCAGTTCCAAATTACCCTGAAATCCACAACTGCGATTGCCCTGCTGGGCTGGCTCCTTGGAGCTGCCGCACTTTTTGAGGACTGAAGGAAAAGAAAAACCCAAATAATTCTCGCTATTTCACTGTGTAAGTTCCTATTCAGCCTCTCCATTTCCTTATCTCTGCTGCCCTCTCCTGTATGAAATATAACGTTTAATGCAGCAACTTTAAACAGTGAGTTTTTACGTGCCCTTATGGGGCAGGAGCTCCAGGGTTAGGGGGAAAGGAAGATGGAGCAGAAAGGGATTGTGAGAGGACTTACAGTGTAAGGGGGAAAGGGAAGAAATGGGAATAATTAAAAAGAAAATGTGGAGCTCGATCTATATTAGAAGATTCTCAAAGGGAGATGTCCAACAAGAAAGCAGAAAATTTAAAAGTGAAGGCACTTACCTATTTTGTATATATAAAAAGCTTTGCTCACATTAGAGGTCAGCTAGCTGTTTTTCTGCCCGGATTATTTTATGCTTGAAAATAAAATATTAAAGGTGTTTCAGTGTGCCTTTAAATAAAAAAATGAAGACAATGGAGACTGAGATTACCTATCGGGATGCCTGGCATACAAACTGGTAAGATACTGATTTCAAAGCATTTCTTGGGGTTAAAAGTGCGTGTCACATATGAGATTATTACAAAGCACTGCACTTTTGCAGAAATACAAACATTTTAAAATGCACGGCAAAAATGGAAGCGTGGTGAAATGGGAAAGGGAAGAATGTTCTTTGCAAATAGCCCTGCGGCTGAGGAATGTGCTTGCAAAGCACTCAGAAAGATAATTTCAGTTTTATGCTAGGAAATTGTCTTGGCTTTTTTAAGAAATTGCTGTGGCATAAAATAATAATAAAATCCCTTCCTACATATTAGCTTAGCCCTACCAAAACCCATTGCACCCAGGACAGGTGATCATTTCTGAATTACCTCCCTGCTCTCGCTCTGTATTAGCAAGGCTGCTTTTTCTTGCAGTGCAAGAATCTGCCTTTCAGCTTGTTTTTAATCAAAAGCAGACAACTTTGGAGAGAGGAGAAAGAAAGCAGATGCTGGGGTAAGCCACAAAGCTGAGCTGGGAGAAAGAGTCATAACGCAAAGTCTCTTCAGTTTGATAAGTAATTCAGCATGAGTTGTCTAAAGGGAAGGAGAAAGAACATATTAAACATTGTTTTAGTTTAGAAAAGTGGCATTATTTCCCAAATGTTGGTCAAAAGTACTGCTTTGTACAATATTTTGCATGCTGAAAATCCTGTAGAGCACTGTAAGGCACAAAACTCCAAACTCAGTGCTAACGATGGGCAAAAGAGGCCACAGGGATTGTGGAACTGAAACTCCACGGCAGGGAAGCCAAAAACTAAAGAAAAAAAAAGTGCAACTGAAACCAAACTGTTCTTCTGTGTCCTGCTAGTTAGATAGTAGGACACAGACAAATAACTAAAGTCAAGATACAATACTTCAATTGCTAAAAATGAATCTTAGATGCAAAAAACCCACTGAAATTAGGATGCGGCAATAAATAAAAATATTCAGATACATATTCAGATACTTATCATTTTTCTGACAGATCCATCAGCTCATTCAAAGAGTTGAAAATAGAAAAAAAGGTTGCTTTTTTAAAAAAATCATTCAAGGGGAAAAAGACTAATAAATGTTATTAATACTCAGGGGAATGACTTATTTCAGTACGTTCAGGCAAAACTGCAGAGGAACAACAGGGTGTTCCTGGCTTAGTGTGCAGGTGAAGGCACAGAGAGCAGAAGCTTTGCTTCAGAACATCTGATTTTCATTTGAAACCAACCCAAAAAAGGCAATTCTGCCCAGGTCTTCCCATTCCAGGCTGCTCTCCCAGCAGACCAAAAATGCCAAAGGAATGGCCAGGTCATGGATCGCTAGCTTCTCTTTCACCTATTGAAATCAATAACTTATTATTAAAAAAATGTGTTTTCTATCAGCAAAGGTAGCGAATTTCTCTCTAAACATCAGATCCATGGCTTCAGCATGCACCGAGGTGGCTCCTAGGCATGTTTTCTTCTATATCAGAAAGGCGGCTGCTGTCAAACCCCACCAGGTCTGCAAGGAACCACTCCTGGCTGTAGAAGGAACCAAGACAAGAGCATAAAACCTGTTCTGCCAGAGTGGGATGAAAGGGACTTCTTTCAGCCCCTGAAAACAAATTCCTTGTTACCCCTGAAAGAGATGCATTTCTCTTCCAATTATAATAAAAATGGCCTTAAGGCTTCTATCTTCACATGCAATTAAAGCATAAAGGATAACAATGCAGTATTTTGGGTCAGGTTCATCTATTTCCCCTCTATTATATAAAGTCTGTAAATATATATGGCTCTAACTCTGATGTCAAATTAAAATAACAATGAATCATATTAACCACTTTACTGCTTATCATTTTAGTGAATGATACAGGCAAAGAGTGAGGGGATAGGGAGGAGAAGGATGAATCCTTAACACCTATCTTAAAGCAAACTTGACATCTATACATCTGTAAAATATAATCAGCTAAATTGATATGACCATGCTATTTACCTTATTCTGCTTTGGTAAAGAGATCATCACACTACATTTCCTAAAAATGTATCTTCTATAGAATTTCTCCACAAAAAAAATCTGGAATTTTGCAGAATTTCTTTATATTCTATAAATGGTAAATACTGTCAGAAAAAAGATAAATATAAATATATACACATTTTTAAAGTAGATTGTGTCTTTTGATCACCCTTTAAGGAAACATGAACAAATTCAACTTGGTCTGATACATTTTGCGCTCTCCTTCCAATACTCAACAGGGAAAAGAAAAAAATCACACCAGGGAAGATGAAGCACAAGGTTTAAGGTGTTGGCAACATCTGCTCATGCATTAGGGAACCTGGATTTCAGACTTGCAGAGCTAACTCGGACATGAATTTCATGGAATATATTGAAGGATGTGTCTAAATCCTCCAATCAGCTTTGATAAAATCTTTATTTCAGGTCTTATCTTTTTGGCAAGTCAAGAATTTTCACTGTCATAATTAACGAGATATTTCATTTGAGGCTACATACCCTTTTGTCCTGGATTAAAACATCAGAGAATAAACACATGCAGAATTTCTCTCATAATTCTTTTAAATAATTCTATTTTCATATATAATGGTCAAAAAGTTATTAAAAAAAAAGGATGAAGAGAAAACCACAACTCAGTTTTATTCTGACTTTACCCAAAATAAGTTTTCAAACAAAATGTTACTGCTTAAAATATATTTCAAGCTTTCCTTAACACAAGTTTCTTGATACTGGATGGCTCAGTCTTATAAACAGATCCCAACTCCTTGCCCTTTTGCTCAGGCCAAATTCAGGAATTACTGGCCCTCTCCTCGCCAGTTTGAGGGAAGGGAGTGCAAAAATGCTTTGACTGTTGGGCAGCTCTTTCTACAAGATGCCACCAGGCACCGGTAGGAGTTACCCGTATGAGCAGGTAGCAGGAAACCAATCAGAATCAGTTCCGTAGCTTCTTTTTGGAAGACAAACAACTGTTAATACCACCGCCTTCCAAGAGCGGAGCACACAGTTCCACTGAGCCTCCTCATGAATAAGGTTTTATCAAAACCGTTACTTTTTAACCAAAAAGTGAAGATGCTTCCTTGAGTATCTGCAAATATATCCTCAGCATCCACTCTTTGTAATTCCTTCCATTCTCCTATTCCTAAGCTTTAACAAATAAATGAAATTAAACAGGCATTATTTTGTTGTTGTTTTTCTTGTAATAAATATAAAGCCTTTATCTTATCTTTCCTTAAAGAAGGAATTTTACATGTAAAATTCTGCAGGTATTTTAGGTAGCAATGTTCACTAATCTGCATAGAGGGGAATCATAAAAACTAATTATAAAATACGCTGCTTTAAGATAACTATGTTGCCTGCCAACTCTTTTTAATCTTAGCTCCTTCCTTTTTAATTCTGCTCGAAATTTCTGCTTTCCAGCAGTATCAGCCGAGCTACTTAAAAAACAGCACAGCTACAGCTTATATTTCCAGTCTTAAAGTGTAAAGTATGAGCAACTTATTCTCAAATAGTCACAGTTCAACACACTAACGACTCAGTATCATCCTGGCAACAGCATTTCATGCCACTCTTTAAATCAACAGATACAAAATGTTTACCCCGAAGCCATTAATGAATTCTCACGCAGGGTCATGTTAACATCGATGCTGCGGTGACTTCTCCTGCCAAAATTCAATGATTACTCATCAACAACAAAAGTTTCAGTTAAGCTTTTAGAAAAACATTTTTGCAGCAGCTAGCGATTGCCAACAAAATCCATTTTTCTGCTCAAGAATCTTGTGATTGTCCTTGTTTTTCTGTCTCCAGGGTCCATTCCTGCAAAACAACATCTCTTGGGTTGTTTACTCAGATATTGATCACAGCAGTTTGGACTGTTTCCTTGATGTGCAATATATGCCTCTATCTGGTTACAAAGTCTCTACATTGGCAAACTGTCAAAAAAAAAGGTTTGTAATTTTAATGAAAGTAAATTATAAATATTTTACTTGCAATACAGTGCTAATCAGTTTTATATTGCAATAAAATAGTATAACTCGTCATTTTCTCTCCATGAATTAAACATATATGATGATATACATTTTAATTTTTTGGAGAAATACCTCAGAAGTTCATCCAGGCTAGGGAATTTTGGACATTTAACTGGCATGACTAACAGGCACTAGACTGCCTGTACTGCGACACACATCATGTTCCAAATAAATTCTAGTCAAGTTTGCTCTACAGAAATGCTGCCTCTAGACTATTTTCTAGACATTTTTTTCTTGGGGGAAAAAAAGTCATCAGTGATGTAAGTCCAAGTTATTTAGGAATTCTATCATGAATTTAAAAAAGACAATAACACAAAAATCTCATGATAATATCCACAGTTTTCTCTCAGCTTGTGGGGACAGTAGTTGAATGACCATTATCAACAAGCTGATTTAACAAAAAAAACATGTTCAAGGAGATGAATGAAGATGCTCTGGAACATGAGATTGCAAACCAAGAACGTATAAACAGAGATTCCTTAATTAAGGCTGCATACAGAGTGTAGGTTTGACAGAAGCTTCAAAAGACAAAATCTGGACAACACAGATTACAAACTTTAACTGCCATTTCTATTATTCACAGTGGTTACAAAAAGGAAATCTTACAGAATAGATTTAAAGCAGTTAAAAACATATTTACAAGAAACCTTTATTGCTTTAGTTCATTTCCTTTATACATACCAAACCCTCATGCTTGTCCTTTAGACATATTATATGAAAAGCTTCTCATCTTCCATGCTGTAAAACTCCAAATACACCTTAGAAACGCAAATGTGTTTTTGTTGTTGTTGGAAAAAAAAATCCCACATTTTTAAGCCAATATTTCATCTTTTAAAAAGTTGATTATCTACACCAATGCAAGTACTTCATTACTTTTCCAAAATAAATAAATAAAGCAAGCTGAGATATGCAACCTTGCTGTTTATCAACTGAAAAGGGAGAAAAGCCTTGTTTCAGCAGTCTAGCATAGTTAGACATAAAGCATGAAAATAAAAAGGAAATATTCTTTTTTTTAATCACTTATATCCACACTTTTAAAAATTGGAAAGGAAGGATAATGACCTGCTCAAATTTACCTGCCATTACTTTTATGTTTGTTAATTAAGGTTGGTAATTACCACCTTAGCCTACATTAAACCTTAACCAACACTACAATCAACATTTTGTTACCAATAATACGGAAAATATAACCACTATTCATCAAGGGTAATGACTTCCTTTACTAAAACTAACCGTGAGCGCAGTTTCTGTCTGGAAGGCAAAACAGCAATAAAAAAAAATAAGACAATCACCATTCAGAGCAAGTAAAAATAATGGTATTTTTGTATTAAAGCAGGACATGCATGATATTTTCAAACTCTGGTTTATTATTGTAGTGTAACTACAACATTAACTAAATGAAACTTTCAATAACTTTTACACTCTATTTTCTTCATATAGGTTTCAACATGGAGTATCACAGTCTTCACACTTAAAAGTATATAGAAACATTCAGTATTAAAAGGACTTTGCAAATATTTTCTTTTAAAAATGGTTTACAGTTCAGATTTGCAATATTCCATCTGGATGCAAAAGCATTTGTTTTACCCAGAGACCTAATGACAAACAATTCTTGATGGTTGGAGGGCAAAATTCAAGTGTGCTTTATCAACTGGGTAGTAACCGTGTCTGCAAGAACTCTTCGGAGAACCAGAGCAGGAACTGAGGAGCGTTGTAGATGTCAGCATGAGACAGAATTTTGCCCACTGTTAATGACAGGTAGTTTTGCATAACTTTGTTGTTTTCCAGTTAATATTTAAGGCAAATTGCATTGTATACTTATTTTTCCATGCTAACTATATAAGCTTTGTTTATAAGACATTGAACAGGGTGTTCTTTATGATGTACATAACATGTGGCAGAAATAAACAAGACACATTGTAGTTAAAACAGTTTTCCAGGCAGAGCAACAAAACTCACATTTCCAATTTGTATAAAACTCATCATTACCGAAAACAATTATATTGAAAAAAAACCTTCCAGTTTTATCAGAAATGCTACTTTAGATCTGGACGAAAAGGTTGATGGAGTTAAAAGATGTCCTGAAGCTGGTACTCCCTGAAGAGGAGAGTATCTCTACAAATGTATGGATCTACAAATACTCAGACATAAGGAGAATCCAATGCCCTTTAAGTAAACAATGCATGAATTACATTCAAAGCAGCAAGAAATTTTACATGATATTTTTTCCACTACTGCATAATAAACTTCTGTAGCTCCAACTTTATTTAAAGAGGAATAAAGTCTTTTAGCTAAGAATAACTTTCAGAGACTTCAGTTTTCAATCTGTAAGTAAGATTTAACATCCACATCCACTCTTCTGTTGTGAACTCTCTCAATGATTTCAGTAATAAATAGAAAAGATTCATTCGACATCAGACAGGGTAATGAAAGAAATCACTTAAACATTGTGATACTATGGAAAGCTATTTTGCTTCTGATTAAATACTGGCACAAAAACGAAAACAAGGACACCAGTGGCATCCGTAAGTATCTGGACCATAACAAGTGTTACCATTTAAGAGTACCTCATTAAAATACCAATATTTAGGCTTTGCTGCAATGCTTTCGATCTACTGTTTATTAACACTATCAGATAGGAAATAAATCAGTAACAGTGGAGACAGCAATAGCAGCTCAAGAGTATTATACAGGACCATAATGCTTGCCGCTTTTGAGGTAGGATCTTTTCTGGTCCTTTGATCCCAGTAACCAGTCAACACGAGGCAGAATTTATTCCGCAAGGTGTGAAGGGAATGCACATGTAACAAGAACATTGACTGATCAAATGATATTTGATGGCTTTTCAGAAATTGCATAATTCCTATAATTAAACCCAATAAAAATTCCATTCCAGACAGTTATGCAAATGACAGTACAGGGAACCGATTTAAAATACAGTATTTTTAAACAGATAAATGGGATGTGAGAAAACATGACTGTGATAGCTATTTATTCTTTAAATATATTTATATGTATAGTACAGATTGAGTCATTTACTTATATAAATACAACAGCAGTGAATATCTATATAGATTTGAGTTTTAGAAGTGCAGACTTCTACATATGTTAAGAACTCCCAGGAAATTTTTAAGATTTCACTTCTGCTTTAGTTGAAAAATTTGGAAATATTCTGGTACAACAAGTTATCATGTGCTTCCACCTCCTCTCTTGAAGATGAAGACAATTTAAACATAGAAATGATATACTGTGAATCATTAACCAGTTCTTAGTCTTGCCTTCACACATATTTAACAATTTTTGCTCAAATCAAATATATCAGCTATTATAGCAATTCAGGAGAAAATTCATTTTTCACACAAGCGGACTCTCAGTCTGATTGATCTCACCGTGTTTGGCAGGAAATCTGCTTTTAGCAATGAATGTTACTCTTGTGCCACTCCCTCTTTAGTCTGTTTAAGCTCAATTAACAAATCTTTACCAGCTTCTCCCGCTTTTGAGGCGAAGAGAATAGCTCCCTGTTTAAAGCCCAGGATCTTCAAGCTCCTGGCATAATCTGCAAACACAGCATGGATCAGTTTATGTAAATGAAGGATTAAGGAAAACACAGTTGAAAGGCACAACCCATTTTTTTCCCTCATTCCTACTCTCTTAAAATGAGAGGAGTTCAGGATTCCAAATACTGTGCTGGAATAAATATAAAAATTCTGTCTAAAATATTTCTCAGTGCAAGTAAAGACAAAAAGGTTGTTTTAAATGCTACAGTTGACTCCACACTATCATTTAACTGGTGACATGTGAAATATTAACTAAATATATAAATAGAAATAAAATATAAATAGAACACAAGCAGCTCCCCATTATCCCATGTCCTAACTTGCAAAGAAAATACGAACTTATACAAAAGGACAACAAGACTTGGTCATTGCTCAGATGCATATATTTACATGACTTACCAGTGTTTTGGTTTTTTTTTTAAATTTATGAGATGACACTGGTGATGAGTCCATGGAACTCAAACAAATAATATTTACATATGTATTATAATTAACTACATATACACATACACACCCACATATATATTCTACATAAATAGAAGATATGATTTCAAAAAGGATATTTGTATCATCATTAACTTCAAAGGCCCCGTACTTCAGACAAGCTTCAACAAATAAGGCTGCTCTATCAAAGTATCTCATACTGGTGAATGTGGGGGGAAAAAAAGAAAGAATAATTGCTGGGATAGTAAAAACAGAAAAGCATTCCAGGCCACTACATAAGATTGTGGCAGACCTTTCTCACACTGCCCCTCATGCATGACCATCCCACTCACCAGTGTGGCACTGGTCTCTCACCAAGCTTTGTACACCATTCTGCACCTCACTTCTTGCACCAGGAAACTGACGACACGAAAATTTTGAAAGATCAAGGCTCAACTTAGTTAAACTGTAGTCACTATAAATTGTTACTGCTAGATCAAAATATGCTAGTGATCTTAAAGTCTGCAGTAAATTAGAATGTCTGTAGTTTTCCTGAAGCTGAAACAAAAAGATCAGTACAAGTACACAGAAATGATTCACTGTCGGAGGGAAAGATGGAAGGAGGGAAGGAAGGCCTACTCTAAAAGCAAACACATCTCGGAAATTGAACCATGGAAATCCCTTTGACTTCTCAGAGAGATGTTCAAATGACAATTTTAGACAAGAGAAAATACAGGCTGCTTTTTGAGCTTTACCTGTGCAACATCTCTGCAACTTTTGTGAAGCATCCAAGTGACAAGAGGACGAGAATGGCCTTCGATTTCTGGTTGACTTGTGGGGAGCAAAGGTGATCCACCCAACGCTTCAACACATCAGCACACTCTTCTGAGTTTAAGCGAACCTTTATGAGTTGGACAACACAGTTACAAATCTCAACTGTTAACTGAAGAAAGCATTCATTTCCCTTCTCATTTTTTCATTCCTTCAGTTACAAATAACCTCATCTCATAAATCTTTATTATAAAAAATGTGCAAATCCCTTAAGTGGATGCATTAAAGAATAGAAAGAAAATATGTACAGAAAAAAAGCCCAAACAAGTCACCTGGCATTTCCACACTTTTTTGTTTGCTTGTTTGTTTGTTTTTAATGGCAAAGTTTTATTGAAACCTTGAATATCAGGAATTTAGAAAACTTTGTCTTCTGATGAAGACTGAAAGACAAAATGAGATGTCCTTTTTTTCTTAAGAGTAGGAGTCATCAATTAAGAAAACATTTTTTCCCCATCTTTTCTGCAGGGGCAATACAAGTTTTAGAGAAATTGAAATATCATTCTGATTAACCCTTGCCTATTATATATTCTATTATGGAAATTAAAGGGTGTCAAAGTATAAATATCATAACTATGTCTACACACCAGAAGTTGGTGCAAATTTATTTGGTTCTTGCTAACTTTAAAATGAGTAAACATATTACAGAAACCTTAGCATAAGGTCCCAGTCTAAATATTTATCAGTTTCTAATAGTGTTTTTTTTTTCTTTTTTTCCTGCAGTTTATGGAAGCTCTCTACAGCAGTAGTTATCTGTTATCTGAGTAACCCACCAAATCATTGCACAAAACTTAGAAATTTGCACATTCCAGATTGCTTCAGGACCCAATCTTACTTACATTCAACTAGTATCAAGAGGCAGAATGGCAGTTTTTCTTGTAAAAGAATCTGTCAAGACTGACTGAATGGACTCGATTGTTAAAAATTAATGCATGGAAAGAATTAATCATATTCTTTTGAATGGATTTTTTTTTTTTAACTTAAGAATTTTAAAAGTGCCAGCAGCCTTCATACCTACATATGCTAAGCAGATAGTTTATGTTAATAAAACACAAATCAAGAAATTACAAACTTTTGCAAGCCATGCTGCACGATTCCATTCACCATAAGTTTGCAAGTAGCGACAGGCATCAGCAGCCTTATCTATCAGACACAGCAACTGGACACCCTCTAGAAAATAAAAGCAGATTACATAAAAAGCCAAAAATAAAAATATTACTATAAAAGTGTGAGCAGAACATTCATCCCAGAAAAAGGATCCCTCTAAACTCTTTCCTTGCATTTGAGGATGTTGAAAACTCTGGTTTCTACAACTTGACTCTCCATACAAATTGAATGCTAAGGCTTTTCCCTAGAGCTTCAAAGTATCTTCCAAAGCTCCCATTAACCTCTGTTCTAAGCTGAAATGATAAGAAGTTCACTGAACTTATCATAAAAACACTAAGACCTCTATAAATCTGAAAAAATGATTTTAGAAAAAAATGCTTAAGGTTGTTAAAAATCCATAATGTTATTATTCACATATTAACATTATCCATAGAGTGGAAAGTATCCTTTTTTAGTTGAATACTAAAAAATGTATTTGAAAAAATACTTTAAAAAGGGTGTATGTACTTCCTTTGCATATCTTTAAATATTTCATCCAATCCTAAACCATGACTAACTCATACACTGCAAAAAAAATCCTGTACATATAAGAATACATGTAAATTTTTTTAAAATAAATTCCGAAATTAAAATGAAACTAAATCTGTATTCAAACTTCAAAATAAAACATGAATTTTATTTACTTTCACAATTAGGAAAGCAGAGAATATGTAGCATTACATGCTCAACCTCTTTTGTTGTATGCAAAGAAACTGTAAGAAAAATCACTCCAGAAACACAATTTCAAACAAAAAGAAAAAAAAGTCCAAACAAGCTGAACTTTTAACTGCTGGACTTGCTGATCATCTCTAGGTTAACCACTGTATGGCGCATATACTATAAAATATACAAAATACCAGATTTACAACAACAGGACTTTTTCTTCTCCTAGCTGCATTAGTAGCCTTAATAAGAATCAGAACTACTAGTTTATAAGTAAATGGAAAATCCAAGTTGTATTTTACCTGCAAGCTTTCCATTGGCTATCATGTTGGTTGCTACCAGTTTAATAGTACTTTGGGATGGTCCTGATGAGGTGACAGTTGTGACCAAGCAGGCTTTGAGTGAATCACAATAGTAATGTGCATTCTCCGAGCTTGTTTCTAGCAGAAGCTGCACTGCTCTATCTGTCTGGAAAGAAAAATAAAACAAAAATTTCACAATGATACACTCATTTTAAAATGTCTTTAAATTGCACTTTAAACTTAAGAAACAAAAGAAATTTGAAAACTGAGATACTACCTCAGTTAAATAGCATGAGCATATAAAAAGACAGGGAAGAGCAACAACAATGACGAAAAAATCCAAGTATTACCCACAAACCTGGCCTAAGAGAATAAGTTGGTCAGCACATTTCTTGGTGTGGTCATATGTGGATCTCTTTACCTCCTGGAGATTTACCCGTTCAAGTTGGCATTTCTATATAAAAAATAATAATAATAAACATAAACAGAAATGTAAGAGTAACAGAATATGTGAAAATGGCATTTCAAAAATACGTCAATGTTATTTATTCTTGAAAATACCTGGAAATAATTATTTTCACACAGTATGTCATAGCATATATCCAATGGATTGAACAAATTTTCTTGAAGTATGGCTACATCTGTTGTTTTTGCAAGTTTTTCCTGGGATAAGCTGTGTAAATAGTGGGCAGCAAGAGTCCAGAAATGCAGTTCAGATTCATCCCCATACAGTCTGAGAAGATAAAAATCAGGATCAGAAACACAATAATATTTTTCATATTAGAGATGTTATATATTCTGAATATAATTATACAAAAAGGTGCATCCTTACGGGCACTAGAACTATTCTGAATTATCAGTGAGGCAAATTACAAAAAAAATGATGAAATGGCACTCAGCAAACTAGATAAATATGATATTATTACAAGAGAAAACAATTTAAAGGATCTTTTCATAAACTAGAGAGAATGCTCTGCATGTAAATACTTGTGTAATTGCTTTTTATTATGCTTTTACGCTTAGTCACGACTATCCTCTTTTTTTAATAACAAGTTACTAGCAGTAATTTGAAAAAATATGAAAGAGAATTAAAATTAACTACAGCTTAAGTAGAAAAATAACAGAGAGCAGGTAAATTTGAAATAAAAATATATGACTGATGTGAAGTTCAGAACTACATTTTGAGCACTATACAAATACGTTTAGCTCAGTAAAACCTTTTCCAAAAGTATCACCAATGCTGAAGAAAGCTCTCTATATCCAGCAAATTAAAGTCTCAGGAGGTTACATTTCCATTCCCAATCCTGAAAACACTTTTTATTAATACACACTTTATACAGTTGTATGAATCTCTTCTACCTTGCAACTAGAAGGCATCTTTGTAAAAGAGTAAACTCTGGATCAAGCAGAAGTTTCTTTATATCACTGCAAAACCAGAAAATAATTAGTGAAAACATTGGGCATTTCTTAACCAAATTTAAATAGCACCTACTACCTAATAAATGAAAAATTAAAGGAGCACAGCTTATTTTCATAACTGAAAAAAAAATCCATCAAATATAAGGTGGAATCAATGTATATATCAACTGAAATATAATTCAATCTCAGAAAGCAAGTCACAACCAGTTTAGAAAGCAACAGTCAGCCTGTACATTAGACTTTACTCTTGTAATAAAGAGAACAACCACATGGGTGTATAAGAAGCTATAATTTAGTTTGCAGTGATTCTACTGTCTACAAGATTAAAATATTCAGAAATGACTACATAATTATTCAGTACCACAATTTAAGAGGTCCATATGCAGGCTTTCAACATAGTTGAGAGAAAAGAAACAATTATCCTATTAAATGTAATGCCAAAAAAAAAAAATCCTATTAAGTCAAAGTAGGAAAGGAAAACGTCAAAACTTATGATTCCTACTTTTGAATAATAATTTTCATATATAAATGCAATATAAACACTTCTATGTAAGCATAGCACTATAAACAAGAATCATCCAGAGCAGGAACCTTACTCTAGAGCTGTATCTTCAACGGAAGATTTTCTTTTTTTTTTTTTTTTTTTTTTTCTGCTTCAGAACTTAAATGTCTTAAACTTTGGAATATATAAGTAGCAGCATCCCTCAAGTCCAACACAGTCTGGACATAGAAAGACCACTCACAGGAGACACTCGCCAATAAATTGCAAATGCTCGCTAGTAAATTAGAAACTATACAGCAATTCCCAACAGTACCTTTAAATCTTTGGTTGGCAGCCATTATCACAAAAAGTCTGTGTTTAAAAACAACTACTTCCAACCCACTTTACATATCCAGAACACTACCATTTTCAGTCATTATTTAACAAACTACTTCATTTATTAAAAATTGTATTTTAAGCATGTATTACAGTTTAATGAATAATTTTTTCTTCCTAACAAATGAATTAAGCATCATCTTTAGGAATTACATAGAAGTTATTAAATATTTTTAAACTAAAAGCTGTTATTACTCAAAGCTTATCTTTAATGAATCAAAAAGCATTTATTTTTCCATTACATTGTCAATTATCAACATTTTTGATTTCGCTCCTTCTCTGAATTCAATACCTTAGTAAGTTGAATAAAAAGATTCTTACTTGGACAATGAATTCAGTTGCTCTTGCATCAGGTTTTTAATATTTTCATTTTCCGGATAATCACTACATATAAAAAAAAAAGTCATTATGTGAAATGTCAGAGAATTATTATATGGAAATCTATTACTGTATTTTTATGGAAGCAACTCACACAAGATTTTTTTTCCTCTAGTTAATATTTCTAAAACATAATTAAAGACTATCTTTGCCTCCTTTCTATCTCACTGAAAGAATCAGTGTAATGTTTCTTTCCACCCTTATTCTCTTTATTCCTTCACACTGAAGTTAATAAAGTATCCTAAAATATCAACACCTTGTTAGATTCTTTTTTCATAATCCTTTTTCTGACAGCTTACTCCTATTTTCATCTTCTTTGTTTGCAGTAGCATCAACAACCTTATTCTGTTGCGTCACCCATTTCACAAAATATATAAATTGCACTCCAACATTTGTAACTGGTTACTCCTGCCAGTACCAATCTCTTCCTTACTGTCACAAATCTGCAGATTATGAATTTCTACACAAACCAGAATTCACCTCTTCTCTTTCTTGCCCATGCTCACACATTCCCATGGATCCCTTTACAAGAATTTTATAAGAATCTGACTTTGTCCTTCCTTGTTCACTTCTTTTGTTTCTATATCCTATGCACACCTATGACCTGTCATCCCCTCTTTGTCAACTACTTTTTTGGATATATATGCCTTATATATATAGTATATATTTCCTTTACATGTGTAAAATATCTAGACTGTATTTGTCATTCCATGGCTGATGCAGTAAGAATGCTTTTAAAGCTAACGAAGCCCGTGGAACAAGGAGATAGGGACACCATGCAGGTTCTGAAAGAAGAGGAAAAGATTCATTGCTGAGTGACTTATGTGCAGTAACACTCAATTCACAATCTATAATATGCAAGAGAAAGACATAAATCACATCTTTTCATAAACACACCATGGGTTACTAGACATAAAAACTTACTGTTACATTCAAGCAAGAATATTTCATAAAAGGCCCAGGGTTTTCTACCACACTGGAATGAGAATTTTAGAAGCAAAAAATTTACAAGAGATCATATTTCAAGAAATTAAATGCTCAGAAGCTCAAATATCAATTTTCAGAAAAATTGATCATAAAATGCACTAATTATTTGGGCACTCCTACTCAACTAGCAGGTAGTAACTTTCGCAATCATATCTTCTTCAGTGTAAAATGGGTGTTAAATACATGTTTACATCTACAAATAAGAAATGGGATGAAAGTTATTGTACCAACTGTTTGTCATACAAACTAAGCATTTGGGAACATTCAGTATGAGAGCATAAAAGAATGTGTTTGGGTAACTGCCACAAAAAGGACACGATAAGTTCTCAAGAAGCAATACAGAAAAAGATGTCTGTATTCATGAGGATAGTTTTATCTTCAGCCATTAAAAGGGGTGATATTTTTGGTAAAACTGTCTGACAAATGGTAAATTGTGTGCTTTGAGAACCTACCTACGAAAGTAACTCTCTTGGGACTCCTTCCATAGTACACTGGCCTTTGCCAGAAGTTTTTAGGGGAGCCCAGTACAGAGGTCACTTTCCTTGGATAATTAAAATATTAATATGAAAGAAATGAAATAACCTTATTTTCATCAAAGTAGAAAAAAAATGGTCATAAGTCCAAACCACTGTATTTAGTAGCTGCAGTGATGACCATTACAGAGGGCAAAAACACAAAAGAAGTTTTTTTAAAAAAAAAAAAATTAAGGTGTTTATGTATATGAAACTGAAAAACTTCTATCTCTAGAAGTTTGCTTTGGTTTTTTTCTAGAGGTAAACCCCATCTCTTAAATCTTGCAATATATTTTAACTTTTCAGGATATTTTTTTTCTTGTAGTAAAATACTGACAACTGCCTAAAAGCTGTAGTTAGATTATAGAGAAGCGACTTTTGACATCCAACTCCATTTGAGTATTTTTCTGCTGTTATTGTAACATGTCATTAGATCAAACTGCTTCTTTGTTTGACAGCTGTAATAAAAAGATTTTATTTCTACTGAGGTATCCAAGAGTGGCTATTAGTTTGGAAAACAGCACAGAAATTGGATTTGATGTCTCTTTCTGAGGGGAGGAGAAAAAAAAAGTAGAAGGAATTAGCCTATTTTTAAATGATATTTTCTTAAGGATTCTGTCTGAAAAATATTCAGGCATGAATGCAAGTTGGTGTCATTACTGTCAGCGTGGTATGTCACATGCAGAACAAAAGATACCAATTTATACAGAATTATCAGTCCATCTCGGTTGCTGGATTTCTAACAACTTACTAGAAAGAAACTAATTAAACCCACGTAAGTACACAGAATCATGGGATGGTTGAGGTCACGCAATGCATTTCAGTGATTTATGTAGTGGGACATAGGTGATGCCTTGATATTTTTTACACTAGTTTTCTAGACATCTATAAAAAATCATATTTTGTTAGTTATATTTAAAATAGTAAAACTATATCTTACTAAATATTTATTATAAAAACACCCATATTTCCAAAGCCTATGTATGTATCCATATGAACAAAAAACACATCAGGATATCTAACCTTTTACATATGATCATTCCCTAGTCTACTAAAAGTTCTGAGCATTTTTGTAGTCCACTTTCAAAATGAAATATCCAGCCATCAAAAGCAAAAGGAAAATCCCTCATACCTACTAAGTCCTGTTCATCCATTTTAAAACATGAAGGTTTCATAGACATCTCTAGGACTCTAATGCACCCATCATCTGATGCCAAGATGACTTTGTCTGAAGTGCACCAGTCTACATCCAGGATCCGAAAAGTGACATTTCTTCCGCTTCTTAAACTGCTTACCATTTGTACCTTGAAAAGTTGAGATATGTTTCATTTTTAGTAGGCTCTCTATCATACAGTGCAATACTCCATCACATTCCCATGAGGCATACCACAAAACTGGCAATAAAAGTTGAAGTTCATCATTAATAATTATCTCCTCTGGAAGGCAGAAAAATTAGAAACCTTGTAGAAGGGCAGGCAGTTGTCCTGGTGTAATTCTTTTTCCCAGCCAAGACACAGGAAAGGATTCTTCTCAGTAGAGCTGCATAACTGCCTTTGTGGTATCTTTTCTCGAATAAAGTTTCTAGAGAAAACTGGTGAGAATTTACAAAACCTCTAACTCCAGTCCCTTAATCTAGCATATGTGCTAGATTTGTGTTATCAGGGAAAAGTGAGGTTCTCATCAGCTAACCATGCTTTCTTGTTAAGTACTGAACTTGTCTAGAAATATATTTAGACCTAACTTTATTACAGCAGTATGAGATAACTGTACTTTTAACCATATGTCAGTGGTTGCAGATTTTGGTATCCTCCTGCAACATCATGAACATTAGAATGTTAATATGAGGAAATGTTACCAAAGCCTCCACTAAAATCAACATTCTGTTTCCTTTCACTTGTTTTAGAGCTAAGTATTGAGTTACAAAGATGCAATATGCAACAACTTGATCAGCTTTAGCACTGAAGACATTATTGGACACATCAGTTAACTAGTTTTTAGAAAAGGCACAGATTCTAAAGAGAGATTTATAAGGATTACAGGTGTGAGACTATGAGAACTAGCATGTGTATTTTGGAAAAAAAATGCATATTATAAACATAACAGATACGTACCTCTTTTGCATCCCAAACTTCTGCTCCATCATTGTACACTGCAATAAGCTTTTGATTTCCTTTCCCTGGGGCAAAACGAATTTTTTTCACCCAGCTTCGGTGGGTAGGGATTCCTCTAGGCAAAGGGAAAGGTGAACAATCATCTTTATACCACTAATACTGAGGGTTATTAGGTCCTCTCCACAAGCATTACATCCTGGTACTGCATATGTGTATGTGAATAGGTACTTATGTTTATACACACACACACAGAGTTGGTTACGCAAACTATCACGACAAAAATAAAAAAGACCAGATACCTGAAACATACTACATTTAACTTTTTTTTTCAGAAACCATTACAGATACACTATAGTGAGAAAGCTCTTTACATGATATTAAAATTTTGATAAAATACTTCATATCACCTGAAAACAAACCGGGAATTGTCAGGTAGAAGGTACTTTTAAAGTTTCATATTGAAACATTTACATTGTTTTGCCAAATGTCAAAGAGATGACTATTTACAGTGAAGAGAAGTGATAAACACATTCTAAAACTACTTAACTTATGCTTGTCAAACTGAATTTGCACTCATACCTGGATACTCTAGCTTTCAAGTCCCAGAAGTTTAAGTTCCCATCAACATCTCCAAGAACCAAGGTATCCCCTTTCCAGGCAATACATGTAATACTACCCATACTTCCCTGGAAATATTTAGAAAGCAAAATAAAATTTCATCATTAATAACGCCAAACACTGACACAAGCATTTCAAAGAACATTAAAAACATTTATTCCAACATATTAAAACAGAAAACCAGAAAAAACACCACGAAAAACACAGAAGTATTACAGACTTCACATTTAAGAATTTACTTTATATTTCAAGCAACCAAATTTAGTTACCACTTGCTATTAAAAAGCATTTTCCTATTTTTTTCCCCCTCCTTATGGCAACTTAAAACAAAATAAAGCATCAATTATACAGACAGTTGGAACTCACATCAGGCGGAATTCTTGCACTGTCTTTTACTGTGTTTCCTTCTACTGTCAGATGATAAACCTGTCCATCATTATCTGTAAGCACAAAGTGCTCTCTGGCAGAAATGTTCTGGCTCAGCTCAGATTTACTTTCAGCTTCCTGTAACAAACTAGAGAACACACAGTGAGACATAGGTGCTACCTGAAATCAGAATTGCAAGTTAAAATCTCCTACACTATTAACAGAAGTGAATAAAAATGCATAATTCCTTCAAAGCAATTTACAAAAAAAAAAAAAAAAAAAAAAAAAAAAATTACATACTGTGGTAATGTTCAAGGGGGAAAATAGTTTTACTTGCAGAATCAGACAACTAACAGACAGACAGCAGTCCTGCTTGCTACACTGTTTATCTCATTCAGCAGTAAAATCAGAGTTCCACATTGAAAAGATTTCCTATGCTGTTTAAGTACTAAAAGGAGTCCACAAAGTTGTGTTATCTGCTACATATCCAAGAATCAGTTTCAAAATATTCCATTCTATAAGGCAACAGTATGCAGTGCAAAAACAACAAGCGATGCATTACAGCATCAAATAAATAGTAATCAGAAATACCTGATAACAGAAGACTCCACACTGCTGACTTCAGTATCTGAGGCAACTGTCTGCCGGGCCATGGCCTCACGGGCTGCCAGCTGCTTCTTTCTCAAGCTTTTTAAGTTATGAGAAGGTGACCACTCCTTTGCAAAAAAAATGAAAATAAAAGTTTTTACTCTCTAAATTTATTGGGGATTTTTTTTGCTAATTATAATGATTGCATTGAAAATTGCCCTTTTTGATTCCTCATCTACCACCTCCCAAGAAGCAGACCAACTTTTCACCAAGCATTTTCCTTTTCTCTTCCTTCTATTTGATAATAGATGAAGAAAAGGAAAAGAAAGGGTGAAAGCACTTATCTGTGTGCTACAGATTAAAGAAAAAAAGAACAATTTTGGGATAAAATGTTATGATATCTGAACACACTAGATTTAATATCAGCAAGCAAACAGAGATGTTACTGCTTACCAAAGCTGTCACTGCTGGAAAATTTTTTGACATTTCTCTGAGCAGAGTGCATGTTCTGACATCCCAGATTTCCAGGGGTTTATCTTTAAATACTACAGCTAGATACTGCCTAAAATAAACAAAACTTTACTGCATTAACAGTAAATATTCCATTTTAATTTCAGCATTTTAATTCCTACACGAAAGTTCATAACAGCACTCTGGAAACCCTTAAAAACTAGGAAGTGGAGGAAGTGGAATAAATTAATTTTGCTCAAATCCCAGAAATTTGAGATTTTCTTGGGTTATTATGTAGGAAAAAAAGTCTGCCTGAAGAGAGTCCTCCCCCAAGAGTATTTTTTTCTTTTTCCAAAAAAAATTTCTGTCAGGTTGGTGCTGCTGCTGAATTATGGTAAAGACGAAAAGGGAAAGAATTTAGAGAAAGATGCAACAGCTTCAACCTGGCCACACTGGGCCTCAGTTGCTGAGCATACATGATCATCATTAGAATGACAGGCCAAGACTCTAATTTGGTTAAATTTCTCTACTCCCTGTGCACGTCACTTCCCTAATCCAGCGATAAATGAGTAAGAAATCCTTTTATTCTAACCCACTTGTCTTGCATCTGTGGAGCTAATGCATTAGTAGTGTTTATATGTAACATGAAAGCACAGGGAAACAAGTTTTATTTGCTTTCCTCAACTCACTTAGTATCATTAATGTTCTTGGTTTTTAGTATATTATGGAGACCATTAGAGGGTTGAACTCATCTATATGAACACACATGAATCACAGTATCACAGAATGGGTGAGGTTGGAAGGGACCTCTAGGGATCATCTAGTAATTCCCAAAGTGTTTGCTACTCAACCTAAAGAACATTATTTGTCTATTACGCAGAAAAACCTTTGGAAGTCTAAAGACAACATGCTATTAAATTCAGCACTGTTTTAATCACCCTTACAATAATAAAGACACCTACTTACTTCAAATGAGACACCTTTATCATCTCAATAGCTGGCTCATCATTACCTCGCTCCCCACGGAACGCAATGCTCCTGCCTGGAACACAAATGACATGGCAGAAAACAGAAATAGCCAACCTAAACTAGAACGTCTCTAACTGGCCTGCCATACCTTACGTAACTCTGTCGCTGCCAGGATTTTATTGCGCTTCTAGAGATTGAAACATTTTCCTCATATCCACTTGGAACTTCCTGCTTCAGTTTGTGCCTGTTGCAACTTGTCCAATCACTGGTCACCACCGAAAACAGCCTGACCCCATCCCCTCCACATCCTTTCCCTAAGACATTCATTTATTCTGATCAGACCTCCTCTCAGTCTTTCCTTCTCAGGTCAAACTGTCCCAGCTCTCAGAGAGATGCTTCACTCTCCTGATCATTTTTGTAGCCCTACACTAGACTCTCTCCATATCTCCCTGGTATTGGGGAGCCCAGAATTGCACTCAGTACTCCAGAAGTGGCCTCACCAGGGCCATAATGTAATTAAATTATTATTTAAGTCATAGTGTAACCACATTACCTAATATTTCACGAATAACTCACTCCTATAGCACAACTGCTAAGATTAATTTACAGTCAGCATTATATAAAGTATAAAATAAATTCAAGGAGTTATTAGTTTCTATCCTAAAGACTAATAAGTATGAAATATATTGTTGATCCCTCACATCGAAATCAGAGTAATTTCAAATTTTGTAAAAAAAATCAAATTCAAAAGAAAAACATTACAAATAGCATCACATTAAATGTCTCAGCATATCTTTTCTCGAAAAATTAGACTGCGACCCAAATTCTCATCAGACGTCTGATCTACTATTATCAGCACCACAATAAATGTTTCAACACTATGTCAGTTGCACATGAAACTACAAGTCTATAACAAAACATATTTGCAAACACATGGATTCTGTGACTAAAATATTCCTCTAATACCCAGAGTCTATAAATGCTGCTAGACCTTCTGTGGACACAAGGTCATTCTTTTATTGAGTCCAAGGCACACACGTTTGCCCAAACTTATTGTTTGCAATTGGTGAAGCGCCATTTGGAACAAATTTCGTGGTTTCACACAGAAGGAAGAAGAAAACCTGTTAAATTCCTATTCATTATTCCCCACACCCCTTTTTATTTTTTGCCATGACAACCAAAAAACACTAAAAAAGAAAACAGTAAGAATTCATATTTGTCACTCACCAACAACAAATCTGTCAGCCTCCTAATCAGATTCCTCAGGAAATACTAACCTGTGGGTAAGTCCACCAGCTGCAGCTCATTCCTTACTAACCCCAAATTGTTAGGTGTTGATGTGGCAAAGGAAAGAAAACCAGTCAAGCTTATCCACTCAATTCCCCTGTCATCAAAAGAGAGCACACAGAGCTTGTTAGCAGAAACACTGGAATGGCTGGAAAATATCCTAGCTTGAAACAAAGTAATGACTTCATGTAACTGATAAACAAACACAGACCTAGTTTCCAATAATTTACAGAAACACTGTATTTTAGCACAAAAAGATATGCCTCTGCAAATGTGATGTGCATACAACAGTAACCTTTCAAATTAAAAGAGCTCTCTTTTCGGACTACGCTGGCATATGAGGTTCTTGTTTGATCACACAAACATTTTCTCCAACTCGTTACAGCTCCTCAGAGATGCTCAGCACTACTGTGGACTAAAAGCACAGCCATAACAAAGTCAGTCAGTAACTTATCGTCTGGAAGAACTACGAAATAACTCAGATCTGCTAAGATATAAAAAACAAGGAAGGGAAACCTATGCCTTTCACTCCAAAGCATCAGAAAACAACTGGCAGACAACCAGGCACAGATTTTCCTCTTTCAGATAATGCCATGGCATCAAAATAAAAATGACCTTGTGTTGTAAGGATGTAAAATTACAATCTAATGTAACACAATGCCAGCCTATATGGCTTCAAAGCAAAATCATTCAAGTCGGATACCAGAGACAACAAAACTATCATGAAAATGTGATAATCATTTCAAATTCAAAATGAGATAATCTTGTCCTTCCCCTTTCCCCATGAGCACACACTTTGTGCTAACATAAACATTTTATCAGTTTATCTGCTAAATAAAACAACAGAACTAATCTGAAAGAAAATTAAGACTGTTCTAATACCTATCTACATAAACATATAAACAGTTCATTCTATTTAGATAAAAGAACTTGTATTTTTTTTCCCCTCAAATCCTTCAGACACAGATTATTTAATTATCTCCAAGATGACTACTCTGTTGCATCACTTGTAAAATTATGGTCTGTTTCACAGCAAAATATGTGAAAACACAGGACAATGAAACAAACAATAGTTTGATTATCATGAGACTTAGCTTACACTGTACTAAGCCTAGAGGTTGTAAAGTCCTTTAAATGTAATTTGACAGACAAAGCAAAAAGCATTCTTATAATATTTTATATATATAAATTATGTCTTGATTTTTTAAAAAACTATTAAAAGAATAAACTTCAAAGGAAATGAAAAGCATCCAATCCAAGAGCATAATTAATTGTAATATTGAAAGAACAGCTAAAAAGAAACTTATGATTGAATGCAGGAAATGAATGAAGGAAAACTACAAAATTATATTTAAAGAGAATGACCTGTTTTTTCAAATTTCACCATTCAAATGCAATGTCTTTACAACAATTCTTGATAGCCAATGAAGAAAAGGTAATTCTGGACATTCCTCCTATCAGAAAGCCTTAACAGAAAGCAAGCTTTGACTTGTAACTCTGTAAAGCTGCCTATGAAGAACTCAAACATACCCTAAATTTTTCTTACTAGTGTTAAGCAGTTGACTAAAACATCAGAGGTATGCTTCGTACCATCAGACCCCATGTAAGTTTAAGACCTGCCATATAGGAGCAGATTTAAAGGAAATCCAGCCCAGGAGCTATTTGACTTCTGACCATCAGCACATGCTTAAGGGAAGCACCTCATTATCAGAACAGAGTGGTCCTTCCTTTGGACTGCCCATCTGGCTTCTGACGAGCATCAATCTGGAAACCTCCTGAGTCGCAGAGATGTCTAAAAGCCATTGAGCCACCCATCCATCACTCACACGTCCAATCTTCTTCCTTACACTTTCTGCTTCCACAACGTCCCCTATCAATGACTTGGGGATTGAGAATACACAAGATTTCACTACAAGGCTGCTTGCATTTGTCTGGCAAAGCATAATTTAAAAAATACACAAAAATAAGATAGATTCATTAACATCTGTATGGCAGAACTGGCAGATATTTTTCATGCATCCTTCTCTAAGTGAGAAACGGGTTTTGTTTCTAAGGAGGTGGTAAGCATTTGCAAAAGCACTTCCCAGAGGGGAGTCAGCCATGGCTGCCAACCCATGGATGTTGTGCAGTTAATACACCAGCAAGATGTCATGTTTTGCTTGCAGGCCATATGCATACTAATTTACAGTCAACAAGATTTTAAGTTTAAAAATCAAACGTTGCTACTTTGAACTTGTTGGGCATTGGTAAAGGACTAAGCAGCACTGCTCTACTCATAGCTATCTATACAGCAATGAACCAAAGCAGCAGTGAAAGCATTCAGAAAGAATCATTTTAACAAAAAAAGAAGCTAAATCACAGACATTTTAATTACATGTCTCAAATGCATTGCCTTCTACTCGGAAGACATATTATCACCACCTATTACACCACACTGGCTTATGAAAAATTCAGATTGCTCCAGTTAGAACAAAATAGAAAAGGTAACAGAATTAGTTATTTCATAATTCTAATTCCTCTTTGTAATACAAAAGATCTGACACTTTTAGTAACCACATTTCTCTGTATCTTAAAGGAACAAAAACAACAAGAAGAAACTGACCTACCACTCAGAGCCTCTTTCAGGCAGCACACCTTCTAAAGCCTCCCCCCTCACTCTCGCACCTAGCCCTAGCGTGGCTTTTTCTTCAATACACTCTGAAGCTCTTCTGCTGTTTCCTTCTGTCTCCAAACAAAAACTCAAATTAAACTCAAAGAATTTACCTGCATGGTTTGTACTCATGAATAACAATAATTTTTCATTTTTGTCATTGACAGCTATTTAGTTGTTCCATTATTTCTTCAGAACTGTCTTAAATGCAGGACAGAAAAACATTTCCTTCTAATCATAGCACAGCTCTGTGAAGATTTTTGATGTTGCTGTTGTTGTTTTTAAGTCACAATTTCCAGCACGTAGATAACACGCGTAGGTAACATGTGAAAGACAGCTGCCTGCTTTGCAAGATTCAAAGACCTGAATTTTGTTATTTTTTGTTTTTTAACCACAGTGCACAAAAAACTCTGCTGGCATTTAGATAAGGTTCTAGGGTATTATCAATTACATGCTAAAATAACGTTGCTCCCTGCAGGTATACTATGAATTAAAAGTGAATCCAACATTTGGAGGCAAAGAACTCCCACTGAAAGAAAAACTGTTGCATTTTATAAATATTAATTTAAAAATTATCATGCATTATTCCACACCGCTTCAATCATTCCTTTGAACTTGTCAGAACTATGTAGTCAGAACAGTGAGACCATTAAAAGCTGGACTGAGAAACTAAATAAATCTTTAGATGATTTGCTTGGCTGACTGCTTTTGACTATGAGCATTAAACAAAATTCATAATCATTTTAATTCAGTTCTGAAAATACCATCTACGCAAGGTCATTTCCTGGAAAGTCAACACACTACTGAAATCTTTCAAATGTTGCAAAACTTCCACAAAGTGAAGAGCCCACACTAACTATACTCCTAGTAATACAAACCTAAATCAAATAAAAGATAACAAAATATTTTTCAAAGTATATTTCAAATGTGTTCTAATCTTAATAAAACATTTTAATTGCATGTGTGAAATATTAGCAATGGTTTTAATGAAAGTTTAATTACATCCGTGTAGTGTTGGCATTGGCGTTAATTTTGAATGCAATAGTCTGATGAAAGAAAAATACAGGTGAAAAAACAGAATTAGGCATCTCCTTGAGTTACATAAGAAAAGACAGAAGAGAAAAAAATATTGTAAACAGTTAATCATATGAAACAAGTGTAAAATTCAAATGCATTAGAATAGAAAGCAAAATTCTGTTCTTACAATATCTATCAATCACATCACAAATGCAACAAATGCAAAATACATCTTAGATCAATCTGCCCAGAACCAATCCATTTATTCAATTATTTATATTTCAATGTAATTTTCACTCTAGTTTTGATAGCGAGTTACTGCTTATACGTGGTCAGTATATTACTCCTTATGGCAGATTATTCAACAGGCAATTTTCTTGAGTGTCACTATCGATGAAACAAGACACCCACGTTGCTTATTGCTTGTATTTCTCTATTCCCCTTATTTCATTTCCCAAAAGATTACAGTATGAATTAAAATCTTACTTGACTTCACAGGAATGGATGCTTATCTCTTTGTGTAAGAGTCCACTTGTAAGATTAAACACCAAGATAGAGCCATTACTTGTTCCTACAAAGAGCAATTTAAAAAAAAAAAAAATATATATATATATATACACACACACACAAATCAGGTTTATTCTTTTTCATTCTTGAGAGAAAATACAAGATTTACAGATATTTTTCTTTCTTTTTTTTAATCTTTAACTAGTACATATTATGCAATTTTAGAAAAGGCACTTTGATTTCTGCTGTTTAGCTACAAATTAAACCCTCCAAGATTCTCTGAAGCCAGCTAAATTATTTTGAGTCAAGACACTTTCGTGAAGCTATTTGTGGTGCCTGCAGAATATCAGTTCATTCTTTTTGTGTTTTCACCACATACCCAATCACAGGAGAAGGATTTTTGATTACTCAAGGAAGACCATTAACGATTTGCATCGCCAATCCCAGCAGAGAATTGTGAGAAAATTTTACCCAATCATTGATGCAATTCTGTTTTCTCATCCCTGAAATAGTGACCTCTTTCAAATTACAAATCAATAAACTAGTAACTGTTAGCTACTACTGTTAGTTGGAGAATACTGAAACTATTATTTTTTAATAGATGCTGATAAGATTTACAGTCCTTCTTTATACCTGTATCAACTATTTTAAATATGACAACGGAAATGCAAAGATTCAGGCACTTCAAGTGCAGAATACTGCAGACTTTGCTGTAAATGCTCTTTGCATCTATTCCTAGCTTCTTAATCTTGTGTTTCACCTGTTCTAACAGCAACAGCTAAAAGTTCTATAGAACTGAAAGTTATGTTTTGGTAGCATCCTATCAAGTAATAACAAGCCTGCACTGACAGGCCACCGGGCTGAGTGAGGAGTGTTAGAAGAACTGCATGTGTGCATGCATGCATTAGTGTGTCATACTCATCACTGGAGTGACATGCTCATTCAGAGCTTATGAGCTCCTGTGTAACACAAACGTGCAATCTCCATTTCATCTCCTTATTCTAGGAAAGTAAAGTTGCAAAATTACACATTTATTGACACCTAGAATGAAGAGAGCAGCACAGAAAATAAGCATTAAGAATGGACCAAAATCATAGCAAACGATGGGATATTTATATATAAAGCAGCAAGCATCATAGCACTTTTCAGGTCATGTTTCAAGCCTTGAGCTCAAGGCAGGAGAAATCAAAAAAACAGCATAGAAAGACTATCTCAGAATATTATCTTAGATGAAACCTAGTGCAGGGTTGCAGGGACCACTTATATACACATAGAAAGGTATTTTTTTCTAGTAACTATAGTTGAATTTAACCTGGAATATAAAACTTTCAGAGCAATCAATAAACTAGTCAAGATGCTTACCAACTGCAAGGAGCAGCTCATATTGCTTAATGTTTTTTGTTGTAAGAGGTGGGCACATACGGATAGCAAATGGAGGCAAAGGAAGTCCTGAAAGAAGCCCAGTCAGCAGAAATTTCAGCTGTACTTCTTGCAGAAAAGGGCTTTTTGACTGTTCTTCTGCAGCAGCTGTGCCTTGCCCTGCTTTACAAGTTAACACATCTGTTAGTATTACATTTTAATCGCACAACTCATGGAAAGTTATCAGACACAGAGGTTAAAAAATGCGAATTACAATAATCTAACATATAAATAGCAATGGTCAACTAAAGAGGCACTCCTTCTTGTAGAACTAGGTATGATGGAACTCCTTGCAATACTACACTTCAGCTAGTAATAACTCTCATTTCTAAAGTTAAAAAGGGGAAAAAAATTAAAAAGGCAATCAGGAAGAAATAAACTACAGTTGTTTCAAAATTGTTCCAGCAACCAGGGGTCTTTTCTATTTGTTTAATCTCCTCCTTTTTTTTAACTAAGTTACAAACATTTTAAAAATGGGAAATCAATACAAAGACTTAGGTAGATATAATTCCAAGGAGCAAAACTGAGTAGTTCACTGCTAAAAATTAAGAGTGAAATTTGCTCAGGTGACATATGAAAGATGTGCAAAAACAGTCAGTTGTATCAGTTCAAGTGATATACGGTACAAACTGACAAAATCTGTGATGTAAATGACTACAGAGATCGCAGATAACAGAAAAACCACTCAATCTTTAAACAATGGAGATTAAGTATAAAATAACATTTCATGTTGGTAAGCCTCCACTGGCAATACAGACAACTTTTATCAACAGCAAATCCAAATCTCTTCCTTGGCACCTCTGAGGAGCACTAGGCATTTTTCCAATAAAAATCAATTTCAGTACATAATTATCTGTATGGAACTTCTTCCCAGAACATTTCTCTGTACTGAAGTGTTAGTTGTTATCTAGCTTCCACATGGCCCTGGAATACATCAGTTAAACTGTCTTCTTCCTTTACAGACAATTTTGAAAAAACAAAAAAATGAAGGAATTGGATTTTTTGGCCAAATTCTGATCTGAATAATTTTCTTCTTACAGGATGTGAAGTCCAAACAACAGGCCGCAACAACAAAAAACCGATACTCAGTAATTTCTTTAGCAAGATCAAATTATTTCTTTTATGTTGTAATTGCTACTAAAATTACATAGAAAATAACTTACTTTAAAATTATAGGTTATATTTAAGAGATGCAAGGTTAGAAATCAGAAATGTTATAAATATTAGAAATTAATAACCATAATATTATTATAAGAAATTCTTACCTATCATGGTGTCTAATGAAAGGTCTGGAAGCTTGTTTTGGAATGTTCCTATAGGAATCCCACAGAATGAAACTGGAGAATACAAAGGTGAAGCACTTGAACGGCTGCAAGAGAAAGAAAATGAGTTCTTAAGTCAATTTGCATTAAGTCCTCAGTTTAGAGATTTTTCCGTATTGTTCTCTCATCATTCCCACTACTTATTACTTGCAAAATCATTTGGAAAGATTATTTCCTGCATAATTTTTTGTAAACGATTCTACCATGAGAAAACATACGCAATTCCGAACTAATACCCTCAAAGTTGCATGTGACTTCTGTTACACACAAAAAAAAACAGGATTTTTTTTCTTATTCAGAATTGCATGTAGCATTGAAAGAAGCCTTCTTTTAAATGTATTGCTTATTCATATTTACAGCTACATTAATGAATACACCTAATTAGAAATACTTAAGACATTTGAGAACACAGATTCCAGAAGTTCTGCTCAGAAGGACTTCCGAGACTGGGTTCAGATAATGAAACCCAACTCCTGCCACACAAATGATGAAATGTGTACAAAGATACAACAAAAATTTTTATTTGCTGTGTTTATACTCCTGTCAGGTATCTGTGCCTCAATTTGGGGGGTATTTTTTCCTACTAATTGCATCTCAAAGTTCCAATGCAATCTTCAGCTGAAATGGACTCCGAACAGGCCCTGCAGCCTTGACAAATGCTATTGGACTGAGGACAGATCTAGGTGATCATAAAAACAACAACTTAAGGTACACAGAAAGCCCTTTTCCTTAAATTCCCACTTTAACAGTCTGTGTTCACATTTTAAGCAAGATCATCAAAAGCAAGAGCCAAAGGGAGAAGATCTCTAAAAATATCACTTAAAAATTTTCTGTCAATGAGCAATATTTTTACTTTTCAGCACAACCTAACCATATTTGGGAATCCTCTAGACCCAGTACTTCTTATTTTATTCCATTATTCCTAGTTATATAACCATTACAAAAAACCCCAATGTTTTAGAAATATATTTTAAGAATTTAAGGAATAAAACCTAGGAACATATGGATCATAAACAGCACTCTTTGATATGCACCACAAAGAATCTAGGTAATAGTACTTTTGGGAATACCAACAATAAAAAAATTAAATTGTGGATGAGCATCAAAAGGAGCTATGTTGAAAATCTGCTATTTCTTGTATTTAAAAGTAAAACATCTTTTTTTTTTAATGCAAGTAAGCAATTTATTTTATTCCATAGTCACAGGTTTATTGACCTTAGCACACTGAAGGTTCAAAGAACTATACTATTTCTCCTAACATTTTTAGAAATTGCTCAAAAATCTAAAACACTAAACGCTTTGGATGTAAGATAAAGTAATTTTTATACCATCATATCTCAGCCACATGCTCTACAGCCTCGCATTGCCCATTGTCATACTCAAGGGAAGCCAGTAAGTGCTAGATAGGTATCTTTCTCTTTACTAAAAATCTAGTAATTTCCAGAGGGATTTTTTAGGCTCCTTTTTGTATGATTTAAACTCCATTCGATGACTTATGGCTCCAATCCTATGGAAAACAATGTAGTCTAAAGACAGACACATACGAGAAAAGTGTTCCCTGCGAATATTTCTTCCATTTTTTTGTTTCCTTATGCATTCACTCAGTAAGAGATTATTTTTACAAGGGAAAAGTAAATACTAATCCCTTTGGATGATATATTTCATCTTCTTTTCATACATATGTACAGCACATTTACACTATCATAAGTAGAACAAACATTGTTGCTTTTAGAATATAATTTAACAATAAGTGCCTCTGGTAAACATAGCTGATGAAAGCTTGGATGAGAAAAACAAATCCCCATTACCTGTTCCGCAAATTTCTGCCAGAAACATTGGATTTTAATTCCCAGATCATTACCCTGCCATCGCTGACTATGAGAGCTGCCGAATTCTCATTCACTGGGCAACACACCATGCTGAATGGACGAACGGTTTTGGTTACTCTAATTGCATCACACTGACTTCTTAAATCGTAAATCAGCTCCTGAACTGGGTCAGCATCTGTAATATCAATGTGCCACATGAGACAGAAAAGAAAATGTACAAGGAGATGAATGCTCAGAGGTAAACGGTTACAGCGACCAAGCTCTTTCATTGAAATCACATCCTTTGGACTACTCAGGAGAAAAACAAACCGAGATTAGATACTGCCAATTTTCCTGTATTCAATGTGTGGCTCTGAAGTGGCCTCCAAAGCGCATTTCTGTCTCTGAATTGGCGTTTTCCCACTTGGATCACAAAATCTAAAAAGTTACTGTATTATCTCTAAATAGAAACCTCATCTCTCTCCAGTCCAAAACTCATTGACCTGCTGGTAAAAACTGGACACAAGTAACACTGTTGCTTGCTAAAAACTGCTGAATTATCAAATTCATTAAAAAAAGTAACCATATATGTATATATATATTCACAATGTATCTGACATTTACTGAATTGTTTTTAGTCATCTTTTATTGTCTCCTTAACTATACATTTACAGAAATATTTTTAGATGTCTTTTCCAACCCTCTTAACTACATATATTGAGAAACCACTCTTAATAATATTCCATAAAAAAGATGAAGGCTTAATAGTTCAGATGTTAATGTAGATTTAAGTCAATATAAAGTCACTCCAGAATCAATTCTTCAGATACAATGATTTCCATAAACCTTTCTGGTTGACAGTAAAATACATTTTTCCCTAAAAAATTACAAATAAATCACTTCATATCTAAAATTTTCTTGTATATTTGATTGTTAAGCCATTTTCCAATACAATAATATCTTCAGTAATTCAAAAATTTTCTGGATATTCATGTCTTATTTTACATTTCATATCAGAGAACCCCGAAAGAATTTTGGGAAAATACCGTATACATTCAATGAATTTGCTTAAGCGAAAAAAACACTGGAAGTGCTGTGAATTCACCATACTGAACAAGGCATGATGGTTGATGCTTTCAAATCTGAAACACCGGGTGTGAATACTGGTGCTAAACAACTAAAATGCCTAAAAGTTCCTTTCTGGCCATTTATGACACTCAACTTACCTGGTTCTTCATTTGGAGATCCAGTTATATAGCAGTTAGATCTCCGAACTCTTAAAGTTATACAACCATTTTCATGTAGGCAAAATAACCCATCACGCTGAAAGCAAGGGATTACCTGTGTAAACAGATATCATATTGTATTTGGTTAATGAAATTGCATCCTTTGCCAAGTATACCTGTAAATGAACATGATGCATACCCAAGGTCATCAGGAACTTCAGCACCTGCTCAGTGGCATTACTGGTGACTGGGGCAAACTTAAAAACTCATGTAAAAAGAATAAAAAGGGCAACAGGTCCAAATCTTCTGATCTTCACAATAAAAAATTCAGGTTTTTTATGTTGTTAAATAGAATTGTCCTAACCTTATTCCTAAAATTAATCAAGTAGTAAAGCACATAATGGTATAGTGTGAAAAAGTGCAGCTCTTGGTAAACTTGGAGACCATACTGCATTGCTCAAAATGCAGCCAAATATTCATGAAAAATCCAAGAATTTAGTGAATTTGGAACAAGTTTTTTTTAATATGAACCTGACAACTTCTATTTTCAAGTAACTGAAAATAAACTATCCTTTCAACTAATAATGTCACAAAATAGACAAATTTTTATTACCTGTAGGAAAGGCACACCTGTTCTTTCAATTGCAATCACACCCACTGTCTGATTCACTTCCAAGTCAAGAATCAAAATTTCTCTGGGATAGAGTAACAACATATAATTTCTTTTGGAAGGCAAGTATGATAGTTGAAGACAATCGTTGAGTGTAACAGATTCAGCACTGTAATACATGAAGGATAAATTTTAAGTAGCCCCAAAATGAAGAATTTCTTTACTACTGTTTCTGTATTTACAAATATATTAAACTCAAAATAAGATTCCTGCAATATTGCTTATTTTGACTGCAGAGAACTGCAGAAATACATAATTGCTATGGCTGGAACTTTTATTCAAAAAATATTATAGTGCAATTTTTAAAACAACATGTGATTCAAATAAGTGTAATTCTTACATATCTCAAACTTTGTGCAATTAAAAGATAAACAATACTAGCTGCCACGACATTTAATGGTATTCATGGGAAACTACCCTAACACATACTGTTTACTTCAATGTCTATATTATTGCACATATTACTTTACTTTGAATGGAACTGGCCTAAAATGCCAGTCTTCCAAATCAGAAAAAGTAATAAGTAAGAGGGACGTTACACAGGCATGTTGACTGTGGCACTAGCAAGTCAAAAGTGATGCTTTTTCAACAGTATAATCATGCTTATACTGTGCTTGGTTCTGATGTGCCTCTTTTGAAGAGCTGTTTGTTTTTAATCTTATTTCACCACAAACTATGTCCGCCCCCATAAGATTCTTACATGTTCCCTCATTTCATCAGTTTGAGTCAACTTATTTTTGCAATCACCTTCCTCACAATCGCCTGCTCCTCTTTTCTCAAGGCTTCCTTAAAATAACATATAATCAGATAAATCACTGATGCTACAATTTTTCCTCCCTTTTTTCCCATTCTAAATTATGCGCTGTTGTGGAGAGGAAAAAGGGGAGAGATTACTCTCACATCCTTAGTAACATTCATATACAATTTAAAATGCAATCAGAAGAACACAGAAAAATGCATTGCTGGTTTACCTGCATTTGCTGTTATTATTCAAAACACATAATGTTGCAGAAGTATACGTACTATCTTAATATTTGGAAATCAGGTGTTCTATCTAGTACAGTAAAATCAGACACAATAAACCATAAAAGACAAGACTATGTCCTTTAGCTTCATACAAAATTCAGAGTTTCTTAAATGACTATAGAATGACATGCCATCAAGTCTTCTGCTCTGTTCACAATTTAAACAGCATAAATTTCAAATATACAAAAAAGTTTGTTGTTAAGTGCTGGCCAACAATACAGTCCAATTAGTTTGTTCTCAGTCACTGATTTGAAATACACTTTTAGTACGTAAATGGAAAGTGAAAAAGGAAAATTAATAATTATGCACATAAGAAATCAGCTAGATAATTCCTAAACAGTACCCATGCTTACAGCGCTTGCAGCAAATTTAGTTTTAAGAAGTCATAAAATACACAAACACAGGACATACATTTAAATACTAATTTTATTTATATTATATTAAATTTTAAAAGCCTACTATTGCAACATCACACATCATCACGGTGACAGAACTATTCTCAGGTACTAATTTTCAGTTCTCTCACTTTATCCTTTCCTCATTCCACAGATGAAACCAACTCTTTTAGCCCCTTTTCATTCCCCACTATTCCTCCTCAGACCTCCTAGATGCTTCTGGATTTATATTTCCCAAAAAAGTGATTCTGGATTTATATTTGCATGATACTGTTATGGTTTCCACTTACCCAAAACATGCTAGGAGGATACTGCCACTTTTATAAACAGAATTGTAAGAATGACTGTCAATATACATATATTGGCGTTTATTATATAAAGGTCTCCTGACCCAATGTGTTTTTTTACAAATTATCTTGTAACATTTAATCTAACAGCTACAGAATACAAAGATACAAAACAATCTGAGAAGAAATATTTGTAACCTACCTTGGTTTTTCATTACTAATTAAAATTTTTACTTTATCAAGAGCTTTTTTGGCCCCTGTAGCAGGAGCCAGCTTGCTGTGTGAAGGACTGGAATGGGGACTGGAGATGTAGACCTTCTTCCCTGAGCTGGCTGGAGCTTTAGCAGGAGAGAAGTCAGAGATAAACACTATTCCCTCACTGGTGAGCACTGTACCAAGAAAAAAAGGTTTTATTATAGCAAAATGTAATTTTATCATATTAATTGTACCATGCAATTTTATCTACAATTTTACTTTAATGCAACTTCGCTGCGGAGAAATGATAAGAGTTTTAATGGTAGGCTATTACATGGAAAACTCATAATTCTAGTTAGCAGGCCCATTCTACCAAAAAGGTAGCAGGTGTCTACTAGAATTCATTAAAATCCACAATTTTTTTTTTTCAAAATTAAGTCTATATTAAAAAAAAGATACTGTGAGATTACTGGCAGAAACCTTTTTCTTGGCCTTTCATACTTGTTTTGAACAGTGACTCTCTGTCTTCAACTACTCTTCACTAAAAAACACAACGCAAGAAAAATAGAATTGCTGAACCAGCTATATCACCGTTTCTGCTCTCATACAGAGAACTGTTCAAAGGATCATTAAAATCATTAATTCACTAAAGGATAAAATGGTCATTCTCATTATTTCTTATTTTGTTTCTGCTAAAATGTGAATAAACACGCACTGCACCTCTCGGCATCTGAATTGCCTCTGAAATGCATGCCTTTAAAACAAACCCCTTACGTCAAAGATGCAATGCAATTCTTGCTCTCCTTTTACCAACCTGGATTTTCTTGCTAAGCCTCCAAATCTTTTGTAGCTTGTTATGATAGTGTAACAGGGCTTTCTGTACTTGCCTTCCTCCAGCTTGCTCTTCGCACACTTTCCACTTTCACAAAAATCTCAATCATTTCTTTTCAGATCTCTGACTTGTCTTCCCTAACAATGCCCATTGTTCCCCTCACTCAAAAGCATCTTTCAAACCAATAGGAATGCAAGACTATTCCATTTTGCCATGTGAATTCTTCCTGCAATGAATGACATTACTTCAACATCAACACTTCTTTTACCTGACACTTTTTTCCCCCAGTCACACATATTCAGTTCACACCAAGCTCTTGCAAACTCTCTGGCTATATTTCTTAGAATAGGTCTATTTTTCCTCCTCTTAAAAGTTGATCTCCAGCTAACAGTTCTAACGTAATAAATCGACAATACTAATATAAGTATCTACGATTCCTGATAACATCAACTTTCTTAAAAAAAAAAAAAAAAATTGCTATTGCAAATTAGCCTACTGTACTAAAGTTGTCCTCTTTTACTACTTTATATACTTACAAGCTAAGTGTGATGGATCAAATGGGTCAAACGAAAAAGACAGAATATTTTCTGCATAACTTTTCTTCCACAGTTTGGTGCCTGTATCTGCATTCCACAGTACAATATAGTTAGGTGGATGAACTGCAAGTAGTAGATCTCTAGAAGCGTCTTGGTTCCACAACCACTGCATGTCTGTCAAGACAAAGAACATAGAAGGGCCAATTTTGAAATTATTAAAAAAAGACCAACTGTAGAATTATTCTTTTTCTGTAACATCTTGTCTTTAAAGAAACACTGATTTGTGAATATCATGTTTCCATTCCTTGAATCCAAAATAAAACTTCCTTTTGCTTCCTGCATTTACATTTCTAACTAGCAACAATGTAGTGCATTATCCATGTCCACACATGTGCAAAACCCACATCCAAGCTGAAGAATCCATTTTTTTCAGCCAAGAAATTTCTATATGCAACAACACACTGTATTAAGCAGGGCCATCACAGAGTCGCAACGAACATAACAAGAGCCCAAATTAATATTTAAAAACTAAAATAGTGTCAGCATTAGACATAGAATAAAATGTGTACTTTAAATAATTTTAACACACAGTATCAAGTTCAAAAGTAAAAGTGACTCGAGAATATAACACTTAAGTGATATGTTTGGGCTGAAGAGGCAAGTTTTCCAGCCATCACTGCTTCAAATTACTAAGAAACACTTAAGATAAAAAGCTCTATGATGTTCTTTTCTGTCTTACTTACATCAGTCAGACACAGCTACATTGATAAAAACATACTGAAACTGACATATCCTTCTTCATTTGGAGATAACCAAGTGTGCTACCTCATCCTAAGAAATACTGTTTCACTTTACTGCCTCCATATTAGATACATTCTGATTTTAGTCTACAGCAATGATTTAGTATTTAGAAATACTTATATATTTAGCCTTACAGTTAACTAAAAGAAATGTATAATTAGAGAGGAGTAGTCAGATATGCTCTGAGAATTTCGCTATTCCTCCCTTCCCATAACCTTTCTGCAATTTCCATTTAGATTTTTTTATCAGTTGACAACAAATCTCTATTGCTTGAATGCCCTGGACTATGTGTTGTCATCAAGACAAATAAAAATGATAAGAGAAGAGAGGCAAAAAAGACAGAAATGGCTTTCAAATTGAAATAAAAGCTGCAAACAAAACTAAAATTTGCAGAATACATAAAACTGCGAAGAGAAAAGAAATTTAGTAAAGTAAAAAACTTGAAGTAATAATTATACTAAAATGTCTTTGATCTGAAACACAGGATGTAAATAACAAAAAAAAAATCAGTATTTATTTTCATTAAATTAAAATTTTATAGCTTATGTTTCCTGATGGTTTTCATATGCCATGTATAATAAAGTTAACATCAGAATTTTACAAAAATACACATAAATCATTTGTATGAAATACCAATTACTTTTGAGATGCTTCTAAGTTGATGAGAAGAAAATTATTTAAATCTTCATAGACAATTGTTTTCACTACATAGTTTTTCTCTTTAGAAAACAAAGATGAAAGACATTCAGTGAATTGTATAATGTATTTCAGCATATCTTGTGGAGGAACAGTGTTTGATTTGCTACTCAGCAAGGAACATAGGAAAAAAAAAAAGAAAAAAAAAAAGAAAAAAAAAGATTATCTACATTAAATCATTTTATCTGCACTGTAAGTTTTATCATTAGCATAATCTCCGTACTCTAACACAATAAAAATTTGCACTGGCTTAACTGAATTGAGGGAGCTTTGCTTTTATCTAAAGCCAACCAAAAGGAATTGTCCTACAACTGCTAAAGTCCCGCAGCAATGCACACTACGTGGAAGGATGCAGGAAGGAAAGAGGTGAGGAAAGCAACTGAAAAAGCCTTGTGCCCACTCTCATCAAGTCACATCTTCTCTACAGCACATTCCCTTATACGAAGACGTGGAAAAAACATGGATCAAAGTGTTTGAATCAGATGAAGGATATCTTATAATCAAGCACCACTTGCACCAACAATAACTTGCCCTTGTGCCAACACAGAGGGCTGGCAGAGCACTTGTGTGCTGCAGCGCTGCATTCCCACTGTTTTACAGAGACTTGCAGTGGCTCAGAAACAGACAGAAAGGAAAAGTAGCTGACCAGGCTACTGACAAATAGAGTCAAGAACTGAGGAAACAACAAAATTTTAATTGTTGTTTACTGACTTTGTTCCCCTACCCAATGAACAGCCAGACAGAAAAGCTTCCACTAGCTTTGCAAATGTGAAAAAACAAAAAACACCTTCATATGGCACAGGTAAAATCTCATTAGAAATTCAGTGAGCCAGTGTCAGCGAAAGAAAAACAACTTGTAACACAAGAAAATGCTAGTAAAACTTACCGCACTCAAAGGTGGAATAAATATTCAGTGTCCTACTACATGACTTACAGGCAGTGCATAATATATACTTTCACAGGGTTTGCAAAAGCAGAGGCATAATGTAAAAAACCTAATTTGCTAAGTGGGTTTTCAGATGACAGAATTCAAAATAAACAACATAAAAAATGCAAAGGTGACGGCAAGTTTTTTAAAAGAGTTCAAATGAACCATAAATTATTCTTAGAAACTCACCACAGTAGTTTTTGCTTGTTTGTTTTGCACAAAAGAAGTGTACTCTAAATTCTGAAATAATTTGTAGACATGTTGCTAACATAATGTTTCAGCTACACAGGAATGTGTCCTCCCTGCAAAATCAACGGTTGCAACAGTAGTACTATCAACTACAAACTGTACCAATTAAAGTAATAATAAAGATGATAATGGATATACCAGGTTACTAGTAAGAAAGTCCAGATCTTTTGACTCCATTACTACAATTTCTAACTGTACCACTAACTAATGTACTCTAATTAACTCTAATGTAATGCATTCCCCTCACTGACAAACTTAAATAGATGCCAGGAGATATATTATTCTTTTCCAATCCCATCTCCTAGTTGTGCTAAATTAGGCTAAATTTTCTGTTCTCTCCCCTTTCAGTCCAACTATGATAGCATTAAAATTTTTGCCTAGCATAGCAGTCAGATTCAAATGTTTAGTTCTTTTTTCCATTTCATTCCTACTTCTCCCAAATGTCGTGAAATGTGACCACTTTTAAAAACTGGAGATATGCTGAGAATTACAAAATTAGTCTTTCATGTAAATAAGACAAGGATTCTTCAAACATCCAGGTGCCAATCTGGCAGATTTTCCTGGATATTTTCCAGAACCTCCCTGTTACATTGGACTATCATATATAAAGCAGAAACATAAAAAGCAAATATCACTACTAGGCTATTTTCTTATAAGAAAGTAAAAGCCATATGCATCCATACCAGTCTCTTGACTGTTTAAAAGAGGTAAATGTGAAGGATAAACAATAGCTGTTGTCTATACATAAAGAATCATTACTGTTCCTATAAGCAGCCAATTGGATTGATGCCCAAAAAAAAACCAAAAGCAAAAACAACTCTCTTCATGTTTACATCGCAGACTTATAGTATCAAGGTATTAAGGCAGTAGGTCTAGCCTACAGTAGCTACGTAATGAATCACTAAAAAAAAAAAAAAAACCACTAACTCACATCTAACTTGCAGCAATGTTATGTCGTAAAGACACCACACCTATACAAATGGCACTAATGTTCAGACGGAGTGCAAGCTGCACTAGATTTCCAATTGAAAAACAAGAAGAGGTATCTGACACTTAATTGTCTGATTTCAGTCAACAGCATTAATGAAAATTATTTGCAACTTTTGTCAAAAGAACTTGGAAAATATTACAAAGAATTAATGCAGCATCACTTTGGGAGATGCTACGTTTCACACAAAAAATGAACTGATAAACATACAGAAGGTGAATAACCCCAAAAGTAAAATTCAGTGGCAGAATTGAGCATGAGTTCATAAATTCTAGCTGACAAATTTGTAAATAAAGCTCCCTAAAGTAATTTCTGTACAAACATTATAGATTATCATTACCTTGAATTGGCTTTGCATGTTCTTGTATTTCACAGCGAGCTGTTCCAGTTGCTACATCCCAAACAATTATTTTTCCAGAAACATCAGCAGAAGCTAAACGTAAAGAATATGGAGAGCCAATATTGTGATGGTAGTTTTCTTTAGCCCATTTAACCTGAAGACACAAATGAAAATTGGTCAAAGGCTAATTAACTGGCAATGGTTATTAACTGGGTTGCTATGTAGGACAGCGTTTATTTAAGAATTACCATTAGGCAGCACTACTTTGAAAAAATGGATTTATAAGTGACTGTTGGACAGGAAACTAGCCACTCTCTTGCTACCCATCTACCTCTGCTATAACCAGGATGAACTTCAAAAAGCATAGGTGAACAAATTAAATAAAACATTACATATGTACATATGCACAAGAAGCAACCTTAAAAAACTTCTAACTATGAAGTTAAGGCATATTTCCATCAGAAGAGCGAGAAAGGAATTCCTGGGAGATTCTCCTCTATCTGTGAATTTTAGCTTTGTAATTCCTGCTCCCTACTATTAAAGGCAAACAAATAAAAAGGCCAGAAAATTATCTGTGAGGGCACCTTCATGTGAATTGTTCATGTGCAATATTAAAAATACATATATACAGAATACCAGAAATCTACCAAACTATTTCCTCCTCAGCTAAATGGATACTACTTCCAAACCAATACCAAGTTGGGAAAACACCAGTTCAGAAGGGTGGCGTTGCCAAGCAGTTATGTACAGTAAGTGAGCGGTTTTAAACAGAGCTCGTGCAGCTCTTAACAACCTAAGCTCTCCTTCCCAGTTGCACTCCACTTGAATTCCATAAGCAACGCAATCCTCTCATACAAGGAATGATTTTCTCACCATGTTGATCATCGCCTCTCCATTCTGACTGACAAAAGGAATTTTCAGTGGAATCATTACTTATTCCAGATAGAGTTAGGCAGCCAAAAACAATTAATATTTTAAGAACATCATTAAAGGGAATGCAGAAGGATTATGAAACAATTGTTTATTTATTTGCTTTTTCATTGCAGACAACAACGGATTGTAAAGGCAAGGATGTATTTAACCAAGCAATGTACCAAGGAAACACAGATTCACATAGTGCCATTTACTCTGTGGAAGCAGCCACAAACACATCAAGGCTCTGTGATACCTCTAAATAACCTCCTCTTAATGAAAATCAGATAAGTTACCTCTGAATTGACTATACATACTGGCAACGCGTGTTATAAATTCAAAGCAATGTCACAATACAAAAATCTAACAATATATATTAAGGTTCTACTCTGAAATTTAATTTTCAATCTTCATTTCTGCTGTAAACAATTGTAAGATTACACCTAAGCAAGCTAGAGTGACACCTAAACTTTGCAATCATAAAAAGCCAGAAATTTTTAAAGGAACAAACACAATCCTATTAATAGTTCTGAAGCCTACTCTATTTTGCCTTATAAAACATAAAATATTATCTAGTGGAGATAAAAGATCAAACCTATCCGTTTTCATTTAGGTTCTTATTTATCCCAAAACAGAATTTCTATACAGTGAGGTGACTAACATCTTTCCTCTGACAGACGGGCAAGAAGTTTTTCCTACAGAAACGATGAACAAGCCTCCTACGTAAGGACTGCAGAGGAGATGTAGTCTCCACTATAGTCTACCGGCTGTTTAGATACTATGGGAAAAAAAGCATCTGCAATCCACGATCCTGCACAGAGCTTGATGAAGAGCACAGGACAACAGGACAAGACCCATATTTCCCCTCAAAAAGTATTACAAAGTGTCCTGCTGAATTTCTAAGCATTACTAGTTCTAGCTGTCATTTATAGGCAAAACAGAAGTTAAAGAAAATTTCTTAGTGATTGATGGGAGAGTTTCCCCAACAACAAGGAAGGTCAGCAGCACCAACAGGTAAAGATTCATTTAACACTTTGTAAAGTTAAAAGTCTTCTTGAAACCTTTTTCTCTCTGTCCTACAAAACAATCAAGTACATTTCTACTTATCCACACAACCAGTATCAGCTAAAACTTATTTAGCCATTAAAAAGATCATTTAAAATAGACACGTTTTACAACAGACAAGTTCTGCATAACACCAAGTATTACACACAGTGATTTAGAACAACAATTCACACACCACAGTCAAATAATATACCTTAAAACATATATCTCACCTTGACAACATTAGCTTTGTGTCTTTCCAAAACTTGCAAAGTCTGAGCAGTATTGGCATCAACTACCAGCACAAGGGAATGACATCCATATGCAATCAAACCTTGCCATCCCCTGGAATAGCACGCAAGGTTTGATGAGCAAAATGAGCAAAAGTTAACAGAACAGCAGAACAGCCATAACAATGTGAGGGTTTGGGTTTTTGGGGGTTTTTTTGTAGGATGAATTCATACTACAGACACAAATATCAAACAATAACAGCTACATAAAACCCCAAAGCTCTATGAATTACACTTCTAGCACCATCTACTTCAACACTTGCTGTTGTTACCCTAGGAAGCCTCAGAGCATCTGTGTTCATCTGTAAACATTCTTCGCAATCCTGATTTTTGTAAGTGAACAGGCTGATAAATAAAACACCCTTTCATTTTATTTTTGAGACTATGCATTAAAGTTTATAGAAGTCACAGGCTGTTTGATCTTACAGGGTGAATTAACACAGCTGCTCTGCTGTTGACAACCATAAAAGCAATAACGAGGCCCATGGGGGAAGAGTCCAGGAAGGAAACCTAAGCGTTCACACAGACGGGAGAGCTCCAGGCAACATTCACGGCTTTGCACGCTGAAAAAATTAAGACTCCCAGTTTCAAATATTTTAAATTCTCAAACCCAGCAGCGTCAGCACGAGGGAGCCCCGTGGCCGAGGGTGGAGAAGGCGGCCTCGGGGCCCCCTCGCCCCGCTGCCCGCCACAACCCGGCCCCTGCCCGGCTCCTCACCAGTCCGCAGCCCCCCTGTTGTGCGCGCTGAGGGCGCCCGTCAGGGTCCGCGCCGCCAGCTTGATGTTCACCGTGAAGGGCTGCATGGCGCCCAGGGGCCCTGCCCGCCGCCGCCGCCGCGCAGGAAGCGCCGCCCGGCCGCGCCGCGCCGGTCCGCAGCGCCGAGCTCCGGCTGCGCCCCGCAGCTCCGCGACGCCGGTTCCGCGCGGCAGCCCCGGCCCTGCGCTTTTTGAGGGTGTTTTTAGTGATCCCTGGCAAAACAAAACAAAACAAAACAGGGGCATACCCGAGGTATCCCCTCCTCTCTCTGTTTCATACGGCAGAACCGAGAAAAGATGGAAATTCCACTGGTTTTAATGGCTTGGCAGAGGCCACGTCAGTTTCTGTCAGTTTCAGGCGGCCAGGTGCAGGTAGCTCGAGATTCTCGCGTTGTGATTTACATATGTAATTTACATATACTTTTTTTTGGTAACAAATTACACAATGTGTTTTGTATAAAATACAAAAATTTGTGGAAAAGATGCCACTAGATGGCCAAAGTTGGCAAAATCGCAATGCCAGGTGTTTTTGAAGTGCTGTGGTGTCCGTTTGTTACGACAGATGTCATTAAGCTAACCATTTAATACTGAAATTTCTCTGTCAAAATCTGATCCCAAAACATATCTTCTCACCGTTTGGAGAAATAAGAGGATTGTTTCTGTTCCTTTTTGTTTGCTATTGTTTAAGAACAACACCTCAAGAGATCAGTTCTGCAAGATCCCGAGCCAACACTAACCTCACAGATTTTAGTTATTTTTTGCTTATCCTCTGTTTTAGCTCAGTATCCTAGAGCATCCTCTTGCTACGTATGTTTCCCATCCATTTTCTTGACCTCAGAAAACCAGGAGGAGTAAAGGAAATGCCCCATTTCATTAAGAGCAGATACATTAAAAGATACATTAAGGTAGTTGAAAAGGGTTCCCTTTTAGGAAAAGGGAAAGATAAAGGAAGTGCTGACAATTTCAGGAAATTAGTAGGTTGCAGAGTTAAGAATGTAAGAGTGCACTGATTTTCTGCATCAGATAGTGGGGCAAAAATCATTTCAGAGTGCACCAGTTGTCTCTCTGAATACGTTATCAAGATTCTTCCAGGAAAGAAAGTTGATGAGGAAGAGATTTGTGACAATGATAAGAGTCACTGGAGGAGTTGAAAGAAATGGGAATATTGTGAGATGTCTGATACAAGAGAGCTGTCGGAGGAGAGGAAAGGTGTATGCCGGATGGACTCCATGTGACAGCAGTGGATGTGAACCAAACCTTTGAGTTCTGTTATAGTAAAAGCAACTCAGCGTCCACTCCGGGTCTGTCTTTCTTGAAAGACTTCTCATACCTCAAGGAGGCATTTCAGAATCAAGGAACCTTTCTACAGATAGTTTTGCTTGGCAATACGCTCTGCTCGAAAGCTGTGTAAAAATCAATGTATCATATCGTGGAGATGCCAAACATAAACCTATAGAAGTTTGTATGTCATAAAAATTGAAATAGGATTGATTTTAGGAAAATCAGTGCCTGAGAAGATGTGTTAAACTGGTTTGGTGACCTCCTTGAAAATGTCACAAAAGCTTATGTGGTGCTTTGATCATTTTTACATTGCCAATTGTTACCAAGTAAGAGAGCAAAATGTTCAGGTGAGACACTTAGTCTGCTCTTTTGCCTGTAAAGATTTTGATTGCTTTGCAAGCAATAAATATCAAACCTAACTGCATAATCAGAAATGGTGTTCAACTCGCCAAAGCCTTTGGGATTGGCAAATGTCTGAGAAATGGTGCCAAGTGAGAAAGAATTCTTTCTGGACAGTGTCAGCTCCAAGTGTCTCCACAAAGTTCATATGGAGAGCAAGATTGTGGGTTACCATGAGAACCTGTGAAGTAAAAAATATGATATTAATAGTTAAAAATATGATATTAATATGATGATATTAAATAAAAGCTCATGATTCTACGTTGTGTGAGTTTGAGCAATAAGAAGTGGCACCAAAATATAGAAGTAGTCTTCTTCTTTTTATCTTTTATATAATAACTACTGCAGGAAAAATCCTTGTGAAAGCTTCTGAGACTTTCTTAATTTCCATGGCCTTCAGCTAGAGCTCTAGGAGCTCCTGGGATCCACCAGCAAAACACCAAGATGTGCTGTATTACATTCCGTTATACAAAACCCTGTTTGAAATCAGGATATGTAACTAAGTCATATAGCCTATTGGGCAGAGTTGTATTTGCATTACAAATCACATTGTTATTATCATTTCTGCTCCAAGCATTTCAGGATTCTTAAGTGTTCTCCTAATTAAGTGTCCCTTGCTGAACTGGGGCAGGAAGAATAATCCCATTCTCAGAACTAGCAGGGCTGAGAGAATTAGGTTTTCTTTCAGCAAAGTGTGCCTATGCAACAAAGAAGTTTAGGCAATCACATCACATCCTTATTCAGGATGCTTACATAGCAAAACACTTCAGATATTTCTGAGGCTGCACTATAGATAGAGAATGCAAATATCTCGAAGCATTCCTGAGTTCAGGTGGAGTTGAATAGTGAGTGTGACTAACTCTGTTATTTGAAATCAAGCATTTTGTTATTTGAAATCAAGCGTGTGTTTGAAATGCATCTGAAGTCAAGACTAATCCAATCATAGAATAACTCTGTAACACTAATAAAGATCTTTGCATTTCATTTTGTAATTTCACAAAGAGAATACTCTTTGTGAAGACAAGGAAAAAGACTCTGTTAAGCTCTGCTGAAATTCACATAAAATAAAAAACTTCAGAGTCTGAAACATTTTACTTCCAGAACCAGTTTTATGAGAAATCAGATGCTTTTGACCGGAGCCTCAATTACTCACCTCCTTATAACAAATGTAGTCAACTCACAAGTTGGTTAAGAAAAGAAGGACTCTCTGCAGCACACAATATTCAAATCCTCAGATAACAGTCCACTGTATTAGAATGAGGTCTAACGTACTGCCATATTTAGCTGTCAGCTATTTCATTCCGCTATTCAGAAAAGGTAAAAATAAGATTTTTTCATAGGCCAAAGAAGAAATATGTTTACACAGACTTCTTACTCAAAAATAGTGTTTTGCTTCCAACTTTTTAGTTTCTGATATAGTTTCAGAGTCCACACTTGCACATCCACAGCTCTAAGCTGCTATGTGGCCCTTTACATCTTGCTGCAAGTGAGGCTGATCCTTTAGGAAACACTCTGGGCCAAGAGGCTTACTGCAAGCTGCCTTCAAGATAAACAAGGCATTATCATGTGCAAGCATCCCCTATTGCAAATATAGCTGTATCCCTTTAGAAATTGCCTTTCCAGCTACTTTGGAGGGCAGATACTTTTGCCTGGTTTCAGATATGTGTGGGCTTGTCATTCTGGAAAGCGTGGCTTTTCTAAACCTAATATACTCACAGGACCAGCTGTCACTCAGCTTCTGGCAACAAGAAGGTTTACTGGAAAATATAAGGCAGCAAAAAGGACAGAGAAAAGGAGAGAAAATATCCATTTCTCTATTCATATATCTGATAACCGGAGTAAATTATTGCTCATTTTCTCCTTAAGGATGGTGAGCTGCAGCCCAAAAAAAAAAAAAAATCAGCACTCACCAGTGCTTTTTTTGGTGGTAACAGGTACTGCCAGCTGCTCCATCCGAAGCAGAACATCCATCTTGCCTGACAGATAGCAATGTCTTTATGTGTCCTTTCATAAGCCTTCTTTGAATAGTCTGGCAGATAAAATTCACTTACTTCTCAGAAAGATATTGCTAAAGCAGAGTTCACATATAAGGTAGATTTCCTATCTGCTGTTGTTAAAAGAAAATTTTCATTAAGCATAACTGTTGGGATTTCAGATGTGAGTTTGGGAAATCTCATGACCACCATTCAGAGAAAAGTCTTCGAATCAGTCTACAATCCTTCCCTTGCATCTGGCAATAACTACCCTGACAGCTTTCAGGCAGGGTGACTTTTAGCCCTTTTCAGGGCAAACATCTTATTCCAGTGGTATACGTTGCTAGTGTGCAGTTCAGTATGTGTCTGAGGAGACCCAGAACAAGGTATGAGAACATTGTGGGGGAGATTGAGTTTCCTACTGCTGTTGGGTGTGTGAGTCGTACTGCCCATACTTGCTGGAGCTCTTGTGTATATGAGCAATATATTGTGTCCATTATCTCCTTAACATGTGGACACACATATTTCCTTCTTCTGTCTAGCTTGAGTAGATTTTTGTGAAGAGAAAGTAAGAAAAAAACCTACTTAGGAGTTGGAATCATACAGGGTAATGATGCTGGACCACAGGACTGGGATGGTTTAATCCTTTGAATGAGGGGTGAAATGAATCATAAAAGATTTAAAGCTTTTGTGAAAAGAATAGAGGATTATTCTGTTACCCAGGCAACGTCTTCTCGTCCAAGAAACAGTACCATGAAATAATTAACTGGAATGAGGTTGAGCAGGCAAATTACTGCTGCATCAACTTTGACTGTAAAAAAAGTTTGCTAAATACTTAGAAACACAGCTTTAGAAAAGTCATAAATAAAATGTAGAGAGGACTAACAAAAAGGACAGTGAACTGAGACTAAAAAGATTGATACCTATTTCTATCACAAACTTGCAAAGCTTTTTAAATCATGCCACCTTATCTAATGCAGACCAATGCAATCATATCCATTAAAATGTACACAGTGATAGTGAGTTTATCAGAATCCATGTCTATTTACTTCCATTCTCATCTACTAAATGATCATGGTTATTTCCTTTCTCCTACCTTTCTACTGTGCATTTGACTTATGAGGTCTTGAGACAGGGACTGTCTGTTTCTCTGTAGTAGTAGTGTATCTTGTGCTGGAATTTCTTAGCTCAGTTTGCAACCTAGAGGTCCTGCATGAAGATAAATCATAAGAGTAATGCTGTCCCCATCAATCCTGTAATATCATACACATGGACAGCATGAAAAACCTCCTGAGATATGCCTTATATACAGACATAAATGTGAAATATCAGTGTAATCATTCACAAACACAGCGAGGGAATGAGAACGCCAGTCCTAGATATCTACATCCAGTGCCCTTTTGATAGATTTGGACTTGAAATTTATTTTTTTCCTAAGAAGTAAAAATTAAATTTAAAATCATGCTGACCTAATCCAGAGCTTTTTTCATTGATTGCTAATGCTGACATTCAGGCACTGGCCTTATATACACCTTGAGTGTACAGTTTTACAAATAAGCATGGAAATTTTGTGTCTGGGATGCTAGAGGCTGTGCAGTAGATAACCATGCTATTAATGATCTAGAGGATGAATAAAAAGATGAAAAGCAATATTGTCTGATTCTTTGTAGAGCTTTGGAAATGACCTAGCAATCTGAGAAAGCAATAGTCTGTTATTTGAATAGGCATGTACAGAAAGTTTTTTGCTTCTTTTTTTGTGGCTAATGAACTTTTTATTTTCATTGGTGCCTTTTACTCATTTATATATTTATATAGGACAGAGTAACACATTTATATAATGCAGGGTAACAGTACCTACTAATGTAAAGCTGAGATTTGAAATCTGTATGCAGCAATATAGTATGCTGCAAATATGTATATGTAATGTTGTAAAATATAGTAAAGAGTGATTTTAAGAACCATTCACTTAATAAAATGGATAGAGAGAAATAAAAGTCTCCTCATGTATATAGTGTATTAAACAGGAGAGAAAAGTTCAATCCTAGTTATTATTAATATTTATTTTCCCTAAATGCAGAAATGCAAATGCCTAGCAAACACAATAAAATTTCCTCACTCCTTTGTCTATCCATTAAAGTATTTGTAATTAATGCAAGTAATACATTCTACTCCCTAGTACTTAGGTTGAATACAGCTGAAAAATAATTCTTGTTAGAACATTGACCTTAATTTTCTATATTTGTGTCTTTTGTTATATAACATTTTCATTAAATGCTCTCACATTCTTAAAAAAAATCCTATAACTTGTCTGATTCCAATGTACAGTGAACTTGAGCATCTGAAGTCTATAAACTAGAGTCCTGCTTCAAGGATTTAGGTGGAAGACATTCATTGGAAATCTCAATATGGGAAGATAATTCAAAATGTGGAAATCCAGTCTATATGAGGCTGGGAAACCAACATCCTAGCGTATCAGTTGCTTGAACTGTAACAAGTGCTGCACCCATGTCTCCTCTCTGCGTGTGAGTTCTGTGGTCTGACCTGATTTATGAACAAGGTGAGACTGTGGAGATTTGAGCTATTGGAGGTCTTGTCTGCTTAAGGGAGACTGAGGATGCTTAAAGATTGATAAGATAACGCTGTGTAAATAATCAAATGAAAGGTAATGCTATATAAATAATCAAATAAAAGGCTAAGAAGGCCTATGAAGGATCAAATCCCTGTTTAAACACAAACGGTTTTAGTAGCAATAATATTAAGTAAATAAACAAGAGTTTATTCACCAGGTTTGATGTGTCTTCAGTCTTTGTGGCACTTGCAAGTTTTTGTTGCTATAAAAGACTGACACTACACGAAGTTATAGGTGTATTCTCACCAATTCCGTTGAGTGGTGGCAATGCCTCTAGATGAGGGTTTCTGATAAGTCTCTACATATCAATTCTCATTAGCAGATTTTTTTTCCTAAGAAAAACATTTGTCAAGAGTGCTGCACAGCAGTTTATTTTTGAGTCTGGGTTCTTTGCTCAAACTTACTGCTCTTTTGGATGCCTTCTTGGAAAGTACTCTGACCTCTACACTGAGTTATATTAAATGAGTGACCAAAACACTGGCAAGTAAACAGGATCAAAAAAATTGTTTCAGAAGAATTTTGAAAATAGGATGTGCAAAGCTTTCTTTCTCATTCAGCAGTGATGAACAATGACTTATCTGTAGATGTGCTGTGATTTCTTTTTCCTCTGGAGGAATTATAAATTGAATACAACCAGGAAAATAAGATACAAGTTTTGGAGGAGAAGCATCAGAGCAGCAGGGCAGCTGAGGATTTTCTTATCATTTCGATTTGGGATTTGTCACCTTACCAGTTTAAATAAGGCAAAAAAATGGCCACTTGGAAACAGTTCCTAAAAAACATAAGTTAGCAGAAAATTCTGTGGCAATCCATCTAGTTCACAGAATAACATTATAATCTATACAACCTACATACTGGCATCGGAAAAAAAAATATTCAGATTTGTGACAGTCAGAGCAAGAGAGTTTTTCTACACAGCTGATCGTGTTCAAATATTTTTTCTAAATGTAGAAAAATCACCTGATGTGGTAAAGATGCTCCCCAGCTGCTCTAGCAGTATTGTTTTAAAAGCTGCTTCATGGGTTGTAGCTTTTGCTGCCTGGAAAGGACACTGATGCATCCTCAAGGAAGGAAGGAAGGCAAAATGACCTCTAAGATCGGGTTAAAAGAAGACCAGACAAAGGCTCTGAAAGGAAACCCCTGTCATAAAGAGCATAGAATCTTAGATCGGTGGAAAGCATCTCACTGGCTGTGAATAGCTGTGTGGTTTGGGTGGTCTCTCAGTGGAGGGGAACATGGCTGTCTATGGGCCAGGCTGGCTAAGCCAGTTAGAAGGAAACTCTACAGGAAATTGCATGTGTAAGAAACAGGAAAAAACATGGAAGCAGGTAGCAATTAAAGTGGAGACTGGGTACTGTCACAAAGGAGAAAAAAAAATTGTGGTCATTAAAGCAAAGGCAAGTCGCAAGGAATTTTTTCTTCCAAAAGTCTGACTCCTGCAATGACTGATTTTCACGCTTTAAACTATTTTCTCATTTGGCATTGAGTGGATGAGAGAAGTCAAGTCATTCTTAGTACTTTGTCTGTGGTTTGTTACTGTTTAAATTTCAGATTTTAAAGAGTATGTGTAAATCTTTCCCATAAGTACAGTCATTACTTGATCTGATTTTGACATAGTGCTGAAAAAGCAAATTATATGATCACTGATAAATGTAACACAGAAGTAAATGTTCTCGCAAGAGCCATCATGACTGACATTAGAAATGTCTTGTTCTTATAAATGTCTGCAGGCCAGAAAATGACTTTGGGTCTATTAATCAACAAATATCATCAAATACCGTGTATACCTATATTTGAAAATCATTTGAAGAATCAATTTTTTTTAAAAAAAAAGAGGAGAAAAAAAATAACATGGTAATAGAGATCAGGCCACGACCTCACTGGCTATGAATTTCTTAAGACACATTTCTTGGAAGTCCTGATCGAGCTGTGTATCTTGTTCTACATTCTGTGCCATCAGCAGTGCTCATCTACATTTTCCCTTCCATCAGAGTAGTAGAGGGAGTTGCCTCTTTGCTTATTAGTGCTTTTCTAAAATGTTCTCATTCTCTTGCTTAAAGGCAATTCTTTAAAATGTGTACTGTTCTCCCAGATGTAATGGATGCCATAAAAATGATAGCAGCTGTTTCTTTACTACATTCTCATGCATGCATGAGAAAGTTTCACTGCCTTCAGTTGTGTGAGACGTTGACTTTAAGGCCCTCCACATTGTGGCGATATTCCCATACTTTCTTTTAGTTACCTTTTCATTTTTGATCATTCAGATTGTGAAGCACAGGGGAAAAAGCAGAGAGATTAAAGATAAAAAGGCCTTCTGGGTTGACATGAAGTTCTTTCCATCTTTATCAATTAGAGACATCTCATACCTCAGAAGTGCAAGCTCTGTTCAAGGGGGAATTAAAGTGAAACACAGGACTTGGAAATTTCTGCTGCTGAGCAGAGATTCAACAGGGAAACACAGTGTTCTTTCACTCCTCTGTAAGCTCCCCTGAAATGACCCAGTCAGTGTTGAAAAAGTTCAGAAAAGATAAACTCTTCTGGAAAATTCATTCTTTTTAAACTACATTCATTGTAGGGGCACAGGGCATGGCCCTGTATGTATAAATATATGTGGGAACTTAACGCTGGTAGGGAAATTTGTATGGGAATGCACAAAACTGTAAGAATGTTTCACACAAGTAAAATCTGGAAGCATCTGAAAGCTGATTTTATCACAACAAACTCAAATGGAAGTAACCTTTTAAAGTAACATTGGGTGAGGTAATCTAAGGGGTCAGATTCTTCCAGAATGGAAAGTGACTGAGGAGTTTAAAATGTATTGATTTTTACTGTGATTTTGTTGCTTTCAAAAATGTACCTTTATCTCTTTCTTCCAAACATTTTCAGATCACTGCCTTCAAACTTTGCAATAAAGAGATCTCTGTATTCTTGTACTGCAGACACTGGGAGTGGTTTCAGTTTTCCTTTGTCTCTCCTTTCAAAGTAGGACAGCTATATTTACTCACCTGAGATTGGGAAGAAAGGGATATGTTGGCTTTTAAGCCAGTTCCCGCAGGCCATATTCACAGGATTTGATTGTCATTCCTACTAGAAAAGATAAAAGAATAAGAAACCTTTACATCATAATGGTTATATGCAAAAAATTATTCTTTTTTTCCCTACAACTATTAAAGAAATTTCACTATAAGCCAAATCTTAAATTATGCAATTATTGAGTAATGAATAAATTACTTTTTCCTTTTAGAAGTAATACTATACATTTGTTTGTATATTGACACTTTCTGTATCTGCCTTTGGGGGAAAATATTCTGCTGCACGCTTGGGCTGGCACCACACAAGCATCCCATTCCTGAACCATCCAACTTCCATTTGTTTTGCTAAATTTTGACGGTGCTGATGGTAGCTTGAAAAAAACCACAAAGGAATTTCTCTTCCTGTATGGAGTAAGGCGATATTTTCCCTAATCCAGCAAAAAAAGAGTCCATATATGTCTGTTTTCATCTCACTTCCTTATGATACATTTAGTCTGCAAGCTGATAAGTTATTTAGTGTGCTAAAATTCCCCAGATATATTTTTTTAGTGCTTCCAGCATGGGAAGCAGCAATAATCTTTTACAAGAGACAAATATTCAATTTCCCTTGAGAAAGAAGACATTGAAAAAAAATCTGACAAAAATTGGTGTAGTTTAAGGACTGGCCAGTCTTTAATTGCTAACAGGTATCATTTAATATGTGTACACACTGACGGCCACAGCGTGTAGGTACATTGAGGGCAATGAGTGCAGGAGAACAGACTTCTCTAAGCTTGCTAGTGTTATTTATGACTAACAGAGTGTGTTTTCTAAACTCACTTTGGGAAAAGGCAATGAGCTTTCAGTTTTACATGTCTGTACTAAAAGCATGGTATCTGATGTCACCGAAGTTCTCATCTTCTCAACTTTAATGGGCAGCAGATGTAAACCACAGGTGGCTTGTGGTGATAACAGGGTAGAGAATTATGTTCCTGCATGCTCCCTGTGGGGCAAGACCCAGCACAGTGAAGCACTTCTCACATACTTCTAAGATGCAGAGGCCACCTCAGGTCTTTTTCCTCCTTGGAGAGGGGAAAAAAAGCATGAAAGCAAGGAAGTTTGATGGATTTGAGAAACAGTAACCTGTAGAGACTACAAATGAAAAAATCTGCTCATAGTTAACACATTTTGTTAACTATTATCCACTATTTAAGCAATATTTGGTAAATAAATGATACAGATATCATAAGACTAGTGCTTCCTACATACTGTGGGAAGATGACTGGCATTGTTCTGCCTTGGGATTACAGTTTTTTGCCATATGTCTTTTTTGCTTCATGGAGTGCCCAAAGAATTTAAAGCCAACAGTCTGCATTCTTCTCCAAGTGGATTCCTGGCAGTACAAAGGTATCAACTCTGCTTTAAACAAAAATCAGCTCTACGAAATTTTTGATAAGGTGAAAAAGCACATTATTGCAGTATGAAGCGAAGGTATGATTCCATGATCTAGAGAAGCACTCATTCTCTCTTGATCAAGGGTCATTTCAATATGGATCTTGTTTACCTCAGTCTAACATTTCTCTATGATCATCATTTCATCTCCAAATAAGACCAAATTCTGTTCTGTGGTTAGAGCTTCCTATCATCTGGAGCTCAGCAAGCTCAGCTAGGAGTTAGATCTAGCTCTTAAGAAGTTACTGATGTGTAAGACAAGATACAACAAGACAATATACAAGGTGAAGGATCACAAAGAGACAACGAAGCAATACTGATCAACACAACCAACAAAAATCACCTGCCAAACCATGGTAAGTCTGTGCTGAACATATTGTTAGCAGGTTAAGATTTCAACTATTTTTGAATGCACTTCCTTCATTTAATTTTTTATTCCCTTGTAAACTATTCCTTCCTGCTGTAGCAATTGGGCAAATGTGTTTTGTATTTTTTTTTTCTGTAAAAGATTTAAATAAAACATTCTTGCTTTAAGTTAGTGTCATCCTTGTGCATATTGCTGTACCTCCTATGAGAAGATAGTTGCTTTATTAGGAACTATTAGGAATTAAGCAGCCAGGTTTGCATAAACAAGATCAACAGATCTAAAGCTCCGAGCCCAAAGCAAAAAAGGCTTTTTCTTGCTTATCAGTTCTGTTCGAGCGTCATTCCTGCATTCCCATGACTTCTCCTCTTTCAATAGCATGCTATATTTTGCATGCACTGGAGATTACAGATGTTTTATACAAAGTGGACTGTCATAGATGAGTTTTCCATTATAAAAGTTCTCTAGCTCCCTAGTCCCTACAGAAGTTAAATAATATATCTGTAACTTGAAAACAGAATGATTGGTCTGAATCACATCAAAGACATGCATGCTTTAGAACAGAAAATGTATAAAAATATTTAAATATTTATCATGAGTCATATAATATTAAAACCAAGGGAGATTTGAACTCAGAGTGGTGATATTACAAGGCATTCTTGATTTTGATAATAAAAATTAATTATTTACACACAATTTCTGAAGTGAAATCACAAGTCCTGTGTCTAACTATCGATTTAATATTTATTTGGCATTCTAATAAAGACAGCTCAGAACTTATGACTTGCATTTGGACACGTCAAAAGCATATGAAGGGCAATCTGTAGCTCTATCTATTGCAAATGAATTTGTAAGAGAGTGAAACACCATTAGAAGCAAGAATCCCACCTCTAGTGATCATGATACTTACTCATCCACAAAGTTTATTCTTTATTTTGGAGAGCTCAGGAGCCAAGAGAGAGCATGCTGCTCGCCGCAAGAAGAAGGGCAGCCTTGTGTAGGGCACTTCACATCTTCTGGAAAGCAGGAGAACATTCTTGTGTGAGAGAGAGTCAAACCAAGTTAAACCTCTTAAAAGCTAGAGATCTGAGCCTCAAAAATAAGCATTTCCCACCCCCTTCCTCCCCTTTTTCCCCATATTTGTTGATGGGAGAGAGTGAAGCAAAGGGAATTCTTGCTCTGCCTGGATCACGCAGTACTCAGGGCTCCGGTCAAAATGACCCTTTCAGGCTCAGCAGTTGTGAACAGAAACAAATGAAGAAAACAGGGAGCATAGAGGCTGGGAGAAGAAAGGTAAATGGATACGATAAAAAACTAGTAGATAATTGAAAGGCTTTACCAATGGCTGGCACTGCAGGGTTTGCCACCCTGGTAAATACTTTGGAAGTTTATAGACTTGCTTTTTGTCACCATCAAAAACAGTCTAAACTGCAAAGAATGTCTACATGTGGATTGTGTTCTAAGACTTATTTTCTTAAGAGATGAGACTAAAGACAAATTCTGAAAGAACAAATATGTGTTCTTTCATTTACAAGTGTAAGATTACATTCTTTTAAAGGACAATTCATTCAAGCCTATATTACTACCAAAAATTGTTCATGCATATCATAAGTGCAGTTTAAGTGGAAAAAGTGTACCATAGAAAATAAGTAGACACATATCCATTAGGATTTGTATTTGTCAAAATTGCATTTAAGTATGAAATTTTAAATTTCAGAAGATTCTAAGTCCTTCAGCTTTCCAAGATGTAGAACTGATTTTACGTGCTTATTTGCATGTAAAATCCTACAAGTTTAATGGTTGTAATGATTTGCATAGCTGACAACCACAATCTTTTATACATATTAAGGAATAAAGCCAGTTTCAAAGTATAATCTTTTCTTCTGTATCCCTTTGTAAATAATTAAACACAAGTAATCTTAAGAACTTACTATTTGCTTAGTGTGAACAAGCATGTCCAGTCTATTCTGCTACAATTTACTAAGGAATAATTGCTCACTCACAAGAAAAATAAAAAGAAAACCCTTACCATCTTATCATTCTTTTTCTTTCTGAATTGGTAGCAGATTTTCTTCATTTTTTACCTTGCTTTTTCCACTATGTTTTTATAACTTTGGAGGACTAGTTAACTAGTTCACACAAATAACTTTTGAAATAGATAAGACTAATTATACTGGCACTATAAAGGTTTATGCTGTTCTATCCTTACTCATATACTCATTAAAATTTATAAAATTTAATTATTTTATCAATATTAGAATTTACACAAAGATGGTAGCATAGATGAGATATAATTAAGTACATTCCTTATTCCATTACAAAGATCAGTGAAAAAAGTATGATTGTATTATTATTAGCAATCAGCACCATTTTTTTTCCTAATTTCCATGTTTCATGTAGATCTTATCTGTCCTCAGAAAGATTGTTGGACAAATTGAGCTCTTGTGTCTTTGATTAAGCTTAAAGCAGTCTGATTTGCACTTTATACATAGCTGTTCTATTGATTTCAGCAAGACACTGATTGAGGAACCCCTGTGTACAACAGCATCTAGTAATAGGCAATCCTCCCAGATTGTAGATAGATCACAAAATACTCACAGATATATAACTGAAATAAGAATACTTAAATACTGTACACATTTAACTTTGTGATAATATTGGCTCCAAAAGGAAGAAGTTTCCTAATATAAGTTTGCAACATCAGTAGATTTGCCACAAGAATGAATATGATCCATCCTTTTCGCTCTTAACAAGAAGTTCTAGCTCTTCTGTATTTTGTGCTTACTGTGGAAATGGAGCAGCAAGGCTTTGCACAGAGAGGGATGTGAACAGACCTGCCATGCATGTGTTCTCTTGGCAAAAGGGGTGCTGCTGGAAACAGCATTTGATCAACCTCAGCACGACTTATCCTACGCAGCCTGTTAATATGCATCACGTGAAGTAATTTCAGCATTGCTACTCTGCTGAAAAAGTACCGTGGCAGCAAATTAATTCTTACAGAGAAAACTTTTTGCCCTGTCAACAAAGCTTCAGAATTTCCACAACAGAAACAAGCATTGGTTTTGTTTTACCTAAAATTGCAGTGGCAGAGACTGGCATGGATAGGTGCTAGAATGAATAAACAAAGATGGCATGAGTTAAAATTTAAAATGCAAATTTAATTTCAGAAAAGAACAATAGGAAAATCAATCCTGTAGTCCTTATAAAGATAAATGATTGCACCAATGAGATGACTTGTCTCTTCAACTCCCTTACAGGAAACAAACACATTTTTTCGATGTCTTTGCATGTATTATTCTGTCACATTTACTGTAGTCTTTTCCAAAGGCAGCAGCTGCTCAAACTTTGTTGGTGATTTTCAATTCCTATCTTGCTCATTGATTAAACAACTGAACACCCTTTCAGCTTTCCAGCTTTTGCATATCTTGACCCATTTGTTAATGGCAGAGATATATTTTCACAGCAATCTAGAAGTATGCAAATGCTTTTGGAATTTTGATCATACCACCTGGAGTCCTCAAAGGCATCAAAATCATCTAATTAACAAATGACTCAGTATATTAAAAATGCTTCCCCACAAGTTCATGTTTGGAAAAAACAGATTTGGAAATTAACTTGAGTTGTTTTTCATTATACTTTTTTTTTTAGAATTCTTTTTTGAAAAGTAAAGGGAGAATAGAAACAAATAGAAAATGGAAGCAAAGTAAAAACAGAAGAAAAATGAAAGAAGTGGAGAATGGGATTTCAGTCACATGTAGTAGTGATAAATCAAATATTTCTAAAAATCTAGATGAAATGTTTGCTGTCCTCCCCCTGCTGTGAGCTACCCATATAGTCAGCAAGTGGATGCCTATTTTTTTGTGTCATCAATATAAATCACTTGAGTAAAACCAATGTTTTTTTGGACTATAAAGTCCCTATGAGCTGGAGGAATTCAAAGATATTGGGATGTTCCAAAACTTTTTTTCTGAGAAGCAATTTTCAAGAATATGTTTCTTACCTGCCAAGTGCCTCTCACCAATGTATTCCAACCCAGCAGTTTGGTACTCAAGGATCATCAGCCGTGAACCTTCACACAAGCTGTTCTGCTTGGGTAGAGCTCACACAGCATTGATCATAGGGGACCATTGTAAACCCAGAACAGGGAGACATTTTCTTGTTTACTCCATCCAGACACATATTCTTACTTTGTTGCAGGATGAGTGAAGATCATCTCAACTTGGGATCTCTCAGTATTTAAAATACTGCAGCTTTAATAGGCTGCACTGATTTTGGCAAGTGATTGACATTTCTATCTGGAGTCACTTGAACGCATGGCAGTGTTTTGCTGCTTTGCAGTTTAATCTTTGAAATTGGCTGTCCATTAATGTCCCTTTAAGCCTTAGAATTTAAAAAGATTAAACATTAAAAATCTTCTCTGTTGTTGATGAGTTTAAAAATATATACTGCAGATATATTTTGCAATATATATAGCAATGTATCAATATTTATTATTTATGTTTATAATTCTTAGTTAATTTACTGTGTTCTATGTATTCTGATTTAGTAAAGCTCCTTTAACATTGATCTTTGAAATATTTAGCTTTTTTAATTGCAAGGAGCACATTCTCCAAGATTCTTCTATTCTTAGCTCATGCTTCATGCTAAGCTCATGCTTAGCTCATGCTTAGCTCATGCTCATGAATGTCTTTTGTCCTATTCTCAGTCAGGACAATGAAAAGTCCAGGCTTCATTTTAAATTCCAAATAAACATTGGTATCCTTTAACATTTCAGTAAAGAGTCTTCCTAAAAATGGAGAGACAGTAACCAGAAGAGCTTTCTGGGCATGAACTAATTTAGAAGGTCTCATTCTCATATTGGCTGAAGGACTAATGACAAATGCTCTCCTCTGAGCAGATCTTTCACTACTTGGATTAAAAGGGACCTGTGATTAATTTTAATCGGTTTCTTCTTTCATTAAAATAGAATAGTGTAATGTTTAGGGTAACACCTACAATCTCATTATCAGTAGTTTCCCAGAAGTTGGCAAATATGCCACAAATTCCTAACTTCTGACAATTAATTTTATATCTGAGCTATACGCAGAATCACTTTTTTAGGTTGAATATAAAATTGTGGTCTAGCTGCAAAAGAATGGGTGTAATCAACACACAAAGCATGACCTCATCTTCTTTTCATGATTTCATAGATTTATTAGTCCTTATGAAAAAGAATAGCTAAACTCTGACCTAAGCATTCCTAATGGAACGTAATCAATGACCTAACAGTAGGTCATAGGCAGCCGCCGTCTCTCTCTCTCTGGTCTTCAGAGAGAAGATCAAGCTCCTGGACCACAGGGCAGGAAACACATGTTTAATCATTGGCCCATCCATAAATGTCTTGTTAATTGCCTTATACAGAGCTAGTATTTCCCTACTTATAAGGCAACTTGTCTATAATTTATAGCGTTAAGAAATCAAAGCGAAACCATTTTAAACTACAAATCTTTCAGATCATAGAAAGGATATAATGTAGAGCAAATTCCAGAAGCTTGCTGAGTAGTTTTTTCTTTGTCAGTTTGCATGGATAAAACTGATTTTTTATTATGCAGACAGAGGAAATTGTATTCCTTATTATAACACTACCTATTATGAAAATCCTTTCAAATGTATTTAATCTTACTATCAGTCTTTTTATATAATAAAAATTATTTTAAAATATTTTGCAAAGCTTTAAAAGAAAAATAGCATTTGAATATCAAATGAAAAAAATAGATTTTTTTTCCTAGAAACTAAAAAAGTTTTTATTGAAATAACTTTTTGCCTAAGGTGAAAATGAAATTTGACAATGAATAAAAGGTAACTTTAGCTTTCATTTAAATTTCAATTTAAAACCATTTCACTGTCAAAAAGCTGAGGTTAATATGCTACTCTTTCATATGCACATTGAACAGGCAATGGGTGAATGTGTTTAAGAGAAATTCCCAAACTGTCCTTGAGCAACTTCACTAAATTGAACTGGGTCACCATCACTTTGCACTTAACAAGATAACAGTTGACTGGTCTTACAAAAACACCTTGGCAATTCAGAGCAAATTATGGAAGCAAGGTAAGTAATGTAAAATGTAAACCGTTAATAGTTTGAATTCAGTGGTTATTAGGTGCTATCATCACTAATATTATTGATTTATATAATGGCCTTTTTTCACTCATTTTTGTTTCAGACAGCTGCTGTAATTGAAAGCAATGAATTTTAGAAAATGCTACACACTGCACAAAAAGACTGATTGCAAAGTGAGTGCAGAACTAAAATTTGTTAAAAGATCTATCGCATTCTTAGGAATTTTTATAACGAAAAGAAAAAATATTCAGATAACATTCCAATTGAACGGACAGAACCTGCATATAACTTATGAGCACTCCAGCTTGAGCTGTGTGATTGATTGAAAATGTAATCTCCCCACCGTTTGTCACTGAAAGCTTAAACTTGTCTTTGGCAGTTGTGTCTTGAACAAGGAAGAGAAAATATGAGGTTGTCAATGCCATTTGCTGTGGTAGAATAACACTTCATAGCTGATAACATCATGTTCCGTAAGATAACATGATATCTTTGTTAAATCTTTGTTCAGATATTGTCTACTTGTCCTGTCCAGAAGATCTAAGAAACAGTTTGATGCCTATGACCACAATATTACTGGTGCTCTTAAATTCTGAAGATAAAAAAGAGAAATCTAGAACAAACATTTAATGCTACGTGAGCTGTCTTTAAAAAGAAATTTAGATGATACAAGATACATTTAGAAGTATGAAAAGAGAAACAAAATTTCAAATTACTCTCTTCTCAGGGCAAAACTATTTTGTTTAGTTGTATTTAAGCAACCTACTGCAATTATACTGTTATTAAACTGAGCTTACAGCTACTAAATCACCTGTGAAAACAGAAGTGCACACCACAGTCTCTTCCACAAGCAGCGAGGAGCAACTGTCTTAGCTCTCTTTTCCCAGAAACTGCCTCCCTCCTGACTTAGAGCCTCATAGACCTCTGGGGTTACTTTAGTGAACTAATTTTGCAAAATTGAAAGCCTGGAATCCTGTTTTAACCTTATGACTAAGTTGCTCTGTGGACTGCAACATTCATTAATCCCAAACAGGATTTCTGTATGGCCCGAATACTGGAAGGAGTGTTGTGCACACTCTACAGCATGTCCTTTCTCATGGGCAATGACCATATAAGCTAGGAAGATATGTCTACCTTCCTTCAGTTTATTCTCTTGGGGGCCTGAACAGCATTAGCATGGATGACTTACGCAATCATCAATTTTTAACAATTCACCCTTGAGAGACAAATGAAACATATTTTGAGAGGAAGGATTGATCCCTATAGCTGCTACCCACTCTGGGTTTTTACTAGAGGAAAAAAAAATTATATCTGAATCATCGTCTGAATCACAGCATATCTTACATACTCAGGATTTGTCCTTTTTCAGTTGGAAGAACTCAAGAATCCCTGGCAGTGATTTTTTTGCAAGCTCGAAACTTGATGTATGGCTTCTTCAGGCTCTGTTCCCTTGCTAGCTCTAGCTTGGTGCTCTGAAACTGCTATAGACAGAATGGACTTGGTTGGATTCCCCACCATCATGACTCTGCAGCACTTGGGCTGAATCTCAATGATGGGTTGCAGTACCTGAGGCCAGTATGACTCAAAAGAGTGCTCCTTTGTAACACAGTCTCTAAAAACCTGCTAATTTCAAGACCGAAAAGGACTTAGACCTCATTTAATGTTAGAGGCCCAATACATTTTCTCAAGTTTTAATGGTCCTCTTTTTCAGACCTTCAGGGAATCTATTACTGGCAAATATGCTTATAATAATGGAACCAGTCCTGCATATCTTGTTCAGTGATAAATGAATGACATTCTGCCCAAGAAAGGACACTAAAATTCAACCCATCATGTCAGTAAGACCTAATGATCTAATTCAAGAATGTCTGTTTGATAGAGCCATATAGCACTGTTAAGCAGAGTGCTAATAGCACCTCATTTTATAGATGGATGATGACCAGCCTCTGAGTAGAGAAAAGAATCCATCGAGACAGGTTTGCCATATGCAGAAAATGTCTTGCAACTGAAGCCTTGGGGATTTTCTGTCCACAAAGGCCACGTGTCCCTTTCTTCACAGTCATCACTCTCAACGTGGTAGAAACCGCCTACAAAAATCTGAACATGCACATCGTGGAGTTCAAAGTGAGGCACTCCAGATTCGCCCTAAGGAAATTCAGAAGGGAAAACAAAACAGATTCAGTGACAAAGGAAAAAAAAATGTGGGGGAAGAGCAATTTGTAGTAATTTCATGCTAACAGGGTTGCTACCTCACTGTGAGCAGTTACCACCTTCCTAAATTCACTCTCAGCCACAGAAATCTGTGAAAACTCCTGAGATTTGAAGGGGATGGGACCCCTGTAGATGGAGAAGCATGTATAAAATCACTTCTGTTATGCACCTAATCAAATCCAGACCACTTATATGAGCATAGTTATACAAATGCAACACTTTTTATTTGTTAATCAGCTTGACTGTTTGGAAGCTTCCCAGGCTTGGGAAGTCCCTCCACTCAGCTTTTTGTATAGAGGCACGTGTGTGAAGAAGTATATCTGGCCATGCTTTTGTAGAAGAAAATGCAGCTCTCTCTAAAGTACCCTATGCTTTGGCAATTATGATTTTTTATATAATAAATCTTGTCAGTCAAGGAGAACTTTATGAACTTTTCCTTACCTAATGCAAAATGATGCTCCTCCGCTGAAATGAATGCAGCCGTACTGAATCTTGTGAAGCACAAATTGCCTAATTATTGCAAAAGTGGGAAAAGAACATGAAGCAGCAGATGGCATTTTAGGGAGAGAAAAAGAAATGGCTCAGATTTGGGGCTGCTGAGTTTATGATCCCTGCACGTGTAAAAAGTGACGAGTCTTAACCACGGTCCCCACGTGAACCTAACTGATGTCTCACATAAATTACTAAGCGCTCGCTAAATCACTGCAGTGCCTGATTGTGCTAAATCATTCCCTGAGGATGGATAGGAAAATGAGCAGAGCTGTCCCAGACTTGACCCCCATATTGACTACAATATTTTTCCCCTAAGGTCTGCCATCTCATTTTAACTTTAGAAAGCAGCTCCCAGTGCCTCACTCTGCCAGACAAAGAGCGCTTTTGGGATTGGGACTGCTTTTCTTTACAAAGAAGTATTTATAACATTATCAGTCAAGAGCCACTAGGCAGTAAAATTTAACTAATAAAAAGTACAAGCTTAGGAAGCTCAGGGTATCTTTTCAAACCTGTTTTGTTTTTTTGTGTTTGTTTTTCTTTTTTTTTTGTCTTGAAAGCAGGGCTCTTCTAAGGAAAGTTGCTCAAAGAGGTGTCCTCTTCTCTTGCCTCTAACCCCTGAGCCAGTACTCCCACAGGCAGAGCTGATGGTGCTAATTAAACATTTCTCCCACGTTAGGTAGAAACCTGAAACAGTTGTGGGATGTAGCAAGAACTTTTACCATTCACTCCTTAACTAGAGCAGAATGGAAGTTTTCCATTTGCTTTCTCTTGTTTTCCTCAACAGCCAGTGAAACAGCAGTCTTTACATTCATGCTTGTTATTTCTTAAAACCCTGTAATGATGATATATGTAGGTGGGATTTCTTTTTTTTTTTTGATAGGAATTATTTAAATCCTGATACTTACTCTTAAGTTATAAATTAGTTTATTAAATGTGCTTCTTAACTGACTCTCTTAAGGTTTAAAGATATGTTCCACATGTAAGTATTTACCATTATTTTTACTTTTGCTGTGCAAAATATTCTGACTTTCATCACAGATTTGAAAAAAATCTCAAAATATTGTTTGGTAGATTCAGTTAAAGTGTCCAAATTTCCTACCAAGAACCCAGTTCTCTCCTCAGACCGCTGAAGTTGGGTTACATTGAGGGATAAGTTAGAGAAATTGCTCAGAAAAGCCAGGAGCCAGCACCAAAATCTTCCAAGTCTCTGCCCCCATCAACTCTGATTCCTCCAGATCGATAAAATGATATTGCAATAAATACTGCAAAAGTTAATAATCTCAGAAAACTAACTCATTTCCAGATTCTCGGAGAAGTTTGCATTGCATTTCTGTATTCCCAATGAATTTTTTTTTTCTCAGTTGAAATCCACCAATAAAAATCTACTTTGCAATATTATTGGTGTAATGCATATATATTTTTTAAGGTATTAGTCCATGTAAATACTGAACTTCAGATTTTGAGGAAGAAGCGGTATTCAAGGACTGCTCCTTTTCATCTCAATTACTATCTCCTCTAAGTGCTTCACGATGTTATATTGCTCAGGCTTTCTGCAGGTATTAAAACACGTTCACAGCATAAAGGCAAACAGCCCAGGGGCTTCTCAGTCCACAAAGAGCTTACAAAGAAGAAATCCTGATGACTTCTTTAACAAGTATCATTTTCCTTTCTCTTTGTAGCTATAGGTGAAAAACACAACAACATAAACTAGGAAGAAAGTTAAGGGGAAAAAATGCAATTTCATTATGACAAGGGTTTCAAGCAAAATCTTCCCCTCTTCTTTCAGAGATTAAACTATTAAAGATCAGGGAATGATATCTGAAAAGTGTGAGGGATAATCCAGGGGAGATGGCTAAGATTCCTGCTCCTGCACCACAGATTCCCTATCAGCGGGCAGGATAAATGAAGACCCTGCTGGGCTGGCTGCCCTTGCAGTTCATCTCCTGCCATTTCCGAGGATCAAAACGATCAGTGACCTTGATCTCTGTAGCTCCACTCTTGCACTAAGCAGGAAATAAAGAGGCAACACTGACAGCACTGACAACTAAAGTTTCCCTTATTCTATGTCTTCATAAGTGGGGGACACATGGTGAAGGTGATATTGATTTTTGTATGGCAACATGCACACCGAAGTAGTGGGAAGTATATGAAGCCCTTGACTACTGTCTGTCATCACTTTCGATATGGTTCAAAGAACAACACTCTGATCTGATCGCTCTGAAAAACAGCATTTTGTTTTGTCAGCTATTGGCTGCAATTTGCAAACAAATTTTAAGTTTTCCTGGAAATTCTTCTTAACCTTGTAGCAAGGCAACAGCTGTACATCCCAAATAGCACTGGTTTGTTTATTAAATTGCATGGCTGAAGTTTTGAAAAACAATCTCTTGCTTCTGAACAGCACGATATTGGCAATTTGGCTGCTGACCTTGCAAGCTGCTCCATGCTGTTCTGTGGAAACGTGCTTCAGAGATAGGAGAACAGCCTGGTGTTTAATCACAGCAAACTGAAGGCAACCCTCACTCAGAGTGTATGGTGCTAATTATTTGCTAAACAACAATTAAGTATTCAGTTTTAAAATGGTGACTCAGAAAAATTTACAAATCAAGAGTACAAGTTTAAAGGCTCCAATTTCATTCAGCAATGTCTAACAGGTCCTAAATGTTCTCCTGAAAAATTAGCTTTCAAAATTATTTGCAAATGCTTTTAAAAGCTAGAATGACCCATTTGTAGAACATATTCATAAACATGAATGTGAAATCATTAATTTCTTCACAGAAAGAACAACATCAGGAGAGAGAAAAACAGGTGGAAATATAGCTCTAAATATGATCTAAAAGCCGTGGGAGACATACAGCTATCTCAAATGTTTATCCATTGTAATTTCATCTCAGTTTGAATATTCAAGAGAAATATATTTGGAAAATCAAGCAGCAGATTCAGATTTCTGAAGCAATTCAACTTCAAAATGAGTTGTGCTCATTTTGTGCTTAAGCATATCTTTTTTCCGCCAGCTAGGCTAGAATTGGGGATAGAAGGGCAAAATAGCATTTAATACATCTAAATTTTCTTTACACAATCTGCCTCTGGATACTTTAGGGTACTTGAAAGGGCAGCAGACCTGTAAAAGCTGCAGCTAATACACAATACTTTCCAGGTATACTACTCCAGTGCTATACCATGCCATTAATAGGCAGAGTAAATGCTAACCACTTCTCTAAACTTCTTTAAATAATGAATTGAGCTATTTTATATACCTAAGTGAGTACAAGGATTGAATACAGACAGATCAATTTAGTTAACTCATATCTTTTTCACTGTGAATTCTGCTCTCCCTATAATAAAATTTAGTAAGATTAAACTGTCTTAATTCTTTGCTGTGATTTTCTAGTATAGGTACAAAGATGCTATATCTTCATTTTACAGAAGTTCATATTTTTTTTTTTTCAAATCTGATATAACTGCTGTTAAAACAAATTGTGATCCTGAGAAGTCAAAAACTGAAAAAAGTAGCATATTTTTGCTAGAGAACTGTCACCAATTGGATGCTTATTCTTTTTTCTAATCATTTCATATCCTCTTTAGCAATGAAATATGTTAAATATATATGTTTTCTAGTGCTGAAATCTGCGTGGCATGGAAGGAATTGCAAGCATTGTAAATCTCTTATGAGAGAAATTGAGTTTTATTCATATACTGTGAGCAAAATTGAAGTTGGTGGGAAACATATCCGTATGTTTAAAATGAAAATTATTTTCCAACGTCAAGAAAGCACATATAGTTCAGTTACTTTGACAGCTTTTTAACTGTGTGTTATCCCTGAATGTAAGTGTATGGTCTAACCAATCATATTCAATAGCTGTGTGACTGTTTCCTGAAAGCCTTCATTAACTGATGTCATTAAACTAATGATAAAATAATGACCTGTGTAATACTAATGTTTTTATTGTAATGCAATAACCCAAGAAGAATGTTCTTTGAATCACTTTGCTATTCCCTTTAAACAATTTCTGAAACTGTTGACTTTTGCTAGACTGCTTTCTCCTCCCAAAATTTCCGGTGAGAGCAATTCCATAATATGTTGCCTTTCTGGCGTGCAGCATAATGTGCTCTGATAAATAGCCTACGGTGACGAGATTTATGGCATTAAACCTAGTACATTTTTCTAATGCTTGCCAGTGCCCATTGCCTGTAGACCTTACAAGCCATGGTAGAAATGAACCCTATGGGAAGCTGAAGGAAAACCTGTTACTGGAAGGTAGCTCAAGTGTTTAGGTAAAAAGTGGAGCGGCAAGGCCAGGGTTCAGAAACCATGAACAGGTATGGGAGTATCCTACTGCCCTGCTCCTGCCTTCCTTAAGTGCTATCAAAATACATTAGACATACCTATAACATCACTCCCATCGTTTTCTCCATTCTTCTAGCTATCTACGTAGGAGAAAACAGTCTAGCCCAGGCATATTTTATCTTTGTAATTTTTTTATGAACTTTTTATATATCCAGGCTTGACTTGCTGCATGTTCCCCTTTTTTCAGAGTATAGTTTTAAGTACTGTTTTAAGTACTTCATTTATAAACTTGGGTAAAGCTCCCTGCTGGGGATCTTCTGCTTGTGAGCTTCTAACATTAGATAATGGAATTGGTTATTAGATAGAACAAAACAGGTAATATTTTCCATGACTGAAGGCATATGCAATAAAAATTGCTCACAAGGGTCACAAGATATTAAACACAGTAAATAATTAAAGATTCTTAAAAATACCAGTAACTATTTTAAAATAACCTAAGCGTTTTGAGTGCTTTCAGTATGTGAAAATACAATCCTTAACTGCATAAACTCAGATTTTTAAAATGTGGCTGAGTAGTCCAGGAGTTGTGACTGTCGTAACGGCAGTCAAAGAAGATGTCCAATATCATATATAAGATTTGTTCCTTTTCTGCAATACAAGCAAATCTTCAACTCTTACTAAGGTTGCTCACTATATTTACTCAGCTCTTACATTTTTGTTCTCAGAGAGCTAAAAGCTGCTCTCATTTTTTTTCCTGGCAAAGTTGGTCATCACCACATTTCCAGAAAAGCTCTGGACAGCTTTTCCCACCATCTCTTGTGGGTAGTTTCTCTAATTATATCAGAGAAATATGCAATAATGACCTAGAATTTGTTAGTAGATATTTATTCCTTTCCATAGCCTGAACGAAAACTAAATTCAGTAGAAAGAATTTCTGGGACTTAATAGGACTTGGGCATGCTCAAACGTGCTGCTTGGAAAAACAATTTATTACATGTCAGCACTTGCTTATTCTTATGTATTTGTGGCAGGATTTAAGTTATTTCTTATGCTTCACTGAAATATGTGAAGGTGAAATGGTTTTAAATTTCCTACAGAATTGTTAACTTTTTTGAGCAGAGTCTGAACATGATTAGAAAAGGAAGCTTGTTCCCTGTACTCCAAATCACAGTCCTGGATAACGAATACAAATTTTATTACCTTTTGTCTTGAGAGAGTTGTAAATGATGAATCCTCTAACATAGGGTCATTGAATGTCCCATTTCCCATCTTGTCTCTATGATGATAGCAAAAAAAAAACCAAAAAAAAACAAAAAAAAACCCTTCTGACATATTCTTTCTTAAATCACCATCAGATATTTAGCTCTTGCCTAAGTAACAATTGTCCTTCCTCATATAATTCTACTTTCTTTTTTCTCTCTCTTTTTTATCTTTTCTCTCTCTCTTCACACAGGAGATTTTTCTCCACAGCCTGGTGGTGATTGGGTCGTGGGTGCCTTTTTCCTCAAGACTGCCAATCCCTGAAGGCATTCTCCATTTTTCTTTCATCTGCTACTACCCCTTTGATCTTGGGGACTCTTTTCTTTATCTCTGTCTTGAAGCTTATAAGACAGAATTAAATGTGGAATTGTGAAGGACAGCATGCCTTAAGAATGCAAAGTGTCATCTCAGACCATGTTGGCAAATATAGCAAAACATCTCAACCAAATAAAAATAAGCTGTAGAACTGGATTGCACTTCAACAGAAAATAACTCAAGTAGTTAAAATCAAACATTACTATAAACACCTGATGCTTTCTACTGTCAGCCCTGCAAGACATGAGCCTTTGCTGCATGGATTTTTTTTCTCCCCCTCTAAGTGGACCTTTTTTAATATTCATCTCTGATAGAAGGCTAAATCTTTATATCTCTCTTTAAAAAAATGCCTTTGAAAGATGAATATCTGTACAGCAAATAAAAGGTGCTAAGAATACTGTTTGATAAGGAGCTTTTAAAGCTAGCTGCACTTTGTGCACTGTGGTTTTAAGGCTGCCCCACAGCCCCTGTGTCTTTGATTATGTAAACTTGAATGCTGTGAAAAGTGTGATCCTCCTAATGGACATAACCAACTTCTTGTTATTGACTGGGAAACACCACTTGTTGGTCATCAGCTGTCATTTCCTCTCCGTTGGAATGGATGACAAGAAAGTTAAGAGAATAGATGGAGAGAAAAATAAGGTATCAGAAAGAAAAGGCATAACTAAGAGTTACAGAAAGACTTTTAGGAGGAGGAGAAGCCAATGGAGCAAGAGCAACAGAAATGCTGGGAAAGAGCAGAAGATCAAAACACATGCGAGGCTGTACTGGTTTTCATTTCCCTGGTCTGCAGTAACCACAGAAAAGGAAAAGCCAGAAAACAGATGTATTCATTATTTGCGGCTGTAAATGCTCCAAGTACAGGCTTGCAAAATCGAAGCGTTTTGACTATTTCTAACATGTCTGTTGTTTTACCCAGCCTGAAAAAATCTTTGGTTTTAGTTACTCACAGAGAAGACATTTATCTCTTGGATTCTTTAGTAAACTGCCTTGGTTAACAACTTTTTTTCAAGAATCTTCGTCTCCTTTTTAAAACAGTTATAAAGGCATAACTTGCAGTCTGTTTACTCCCTTGGAAAGCATAGAGATTTGTAAAGGTTTAATAATTAATAAGACTTCTTGGACTGTGAATAACAAGAATTTTTTTATCAGCTTTTTGCTTGTTGGATTAAAGGAAATTAGCTTTAGTGCTCTTCAGACTAGTAAATATTTCTGTGTATGCATGGACTACAAAATCATAATATAACCACATTGAAAACAATGACAAACTAGACCAAGGCACAAAAAAAGTACTTAAGGTTAAAGGATTCCAGTAAGCATGATATTGCATTTCATAATACAATGAGCATTCTAAAATAAGTTGTCACAGCAAACCCTATAAGGGTTATTCTATAGGTAAGTGCTTAATAGAGAGAAGTAAAACTTTCAAAAGTCCTGAATCTTTTCATCGCTATTCATGAAACTATAATAAATTATTACACAGTAACCCATGCAGAAAATTACTCAATGATAGTTAGGGAACTCTTTTTTCCAAAACATCTCTTATACTAACAGATAATTACAGAACAGTATCACAAATAAAAAAAGGCACTGGACTTTTACTTTTGGAAGTAAGCTGGTCCTAAAACTGGGCTACCTTGGGTTACAGACTTACCATCTGTAAGTCTTCAACTGAAGCACCAACACCATGAATTGCCACATGCTTTATAGTCGTGATATAATTAATTGTGCTGCCTTGAACTTAAGAAACATTAACAGCGATCACTGCAGATTTTGATAAAGTCATAAGTACAATCTTAGCTAGTGATCCACATCTTTTCACTATTTGCCTTTCCAAATTCATTATCAGATATGGCCCAGGCAAGAATTTCTCCAGTGTGCCTAGTGGTGCTAAAGCTATCCCGTTGCACAGTATCTGGCTGTAGACTAAATAATTCCATGCTCACTCCCATTTCTTCCACAGAATTAGGAGTCTGAGGACAGCCTGCCATCTGACGGTCCTTCTGATACAAGACTCCCAAGGTCAGGCTACAGCTGTATTTGGTTAAAGAAAGGGAAGAGAGAGAGTGTATCAGTGCTGGGATCTTCCGACATTCCTCAACCACCCATTTGTTTAGGCAAAACTTGAATTTTGAAATTAAAATACTCAAAATATTTTAGTCTTGCAAGTAAGCAGGGACATATTTTCTGTGACCCTAGTACCTCCAAGCACTTCTAGGCTAACACAACTTTTCTTAAAGATTTGCTTGTCATTTTTATTGAGCTAACAGCAATACGTTTCTTTGTGTATCAACAGCAATCTTTTCTTCTCTGACTAATTATTTAAATCATTAGCTACAAGTACTTAATGAAATTTCCTGATTCCAGACACGTTAGAAGTCAATATCAGCTATCAGCCAGATCAACACTCAAAGCATTTTCTAATTAAGAAAGTTCTCACCCATAATACCTTTTGCAGAATTCTGGTTAATGGGCATATTGAATATGTATTAACTGCAGAGGCAAACATTGACCTAGGCTTTATTTTTTAAAGGTGGAAGAAATTCCTACACTTCCAACATCATGGAACTTTGAAGACATCCAGATGAGAAGTTTGCATGGATGATTGCCACAGACTGCAAGAACAGAACAAACGACATCTGAGAAGTGGCAGAAATTGAATATTGACTGATGTAGCAGAGTGCGAGAAAATAGATTAGTTTCTCCCACTTCAGTCAATTGTGATGTCTATTAGCATGATGTTTAACTGAGACAATTAACCATGCCTTTCTGGCTGTACATTTTCACAAAAGTACCTTCATATCTGCTGGGTCAATGAAGTTAATAACACTGTACTGATGAGTTGGTTTAAAAGATCAATGAGTGCTCTGCAATTCTTCTGCGTCCTAACTACAGAGCTGTTATTTACACGGCTTTTATAGCACTGGCAAAGCACTTGTAGGGTTTGGATGCACCTACTGGCTGACAGCATATTAAGTTGTTGATACATGTGCACTTGGAAACCCCCAAAGCACTTGACAATACTCAGCGGCCACACTGGAAATCAGACTTGCAGGCTACGTGGACAGCAAGGGCTAGTCTTAGTGCTGCCATCCTAAACCTGTATAAGCCTAGAATGTTGGACTTATGTTTCATTTGAGAGTGAAACACTTTAAATGAGCATTATTTCCTGAATCATGCTTGCATGATAGCTCAAATAAGAAGGAACACATGAAAACACATGATTTTCATAACTCAGAGGTACTACCTGAGGACACATCAGAAGTGAGTTTCATCTGATGTCTACTGAAGATTTCTACTGACTCTACAGGGCTCTATCACTAGCTTGCAAATACATGTAAAAGATCAAGAAAACCTTACTTAGCAAACAAGTAATTAATAAATAAAAAGATGTCTGGATCCAGAAGGGCCAATGCACCCGAACACTAGCTAATATTTTAATATGCTTAGGGGCCCTCTTACATGTGACATTTATTGTATTCATAAATTACAGATTTTTGACAGTTCCTCCACTGCAATTTGATTAAAACAATAACAATATATGCATTCAAGCTTAAAACTTTATTGATCCATTCTTTGGGCAGATATATTATCCTGTAATTTCAGTTACTCATGACCTTTACTACCAGAACTTGCTTTAATCCCTACTATTATTATTATTTATGCAGTTCCCAGTAGAACACAAGACATTTGTTAATATTCTGTTCTTTGAAGTATCAAATGTAAAAGAGGTTACCCATAGGAATTTATTACTTAAGTTTCTTACTTCATGATATCATTATAAAATCCAGTAGTCTTATAATTTGATTCCGAGCATTACAGATTCATAGGCCATGCTAGGTCTGTAGAGTAATTTCTGGATAGAATGTCTTATTGAGGTAATAACTCTTTAAAAAATTCCAAAAACGCAGGCATGAGAACTTAAAGGTACCATGTTCACAAGACCACTTTTTAAGTGAGTTTAAGGAGAAAATGTCTACTTATTTAAATGCAAGTTTGAGCCCCTTTCTCAGTCAACTAATACTTCTTACCAATATCAGTTATAGCAAGTACACAAGACAGACTTTGGCTGAACTCATGAACTTACCAGAAGGGGAGTAATGAGGACTTTGGGGGCAGGTCCATACAAGCTAGGTGGAACTTAGTTGCAAAACTTCATGTCTGTTTTTCACTAAATACCTCAAGTAAGTGTTCCTTGACACAGCGTGGACACTGAGCCAAAACGATGCCTGTTTTCATCCAACATTTTATACAAAAAATAATATTTCCAGGCCAAAACTTTTACCTGGAAACTGCAGTTTACACAGCCATGCATGCAGCCAAAAAAAGAAGCCACTGACTATGCACAATTTTGGATCAGGTCAAACCAGGAACCCTGAAGAACTCTATTAACTTTTAAAGTCAGCAACTGATTCAGCCTGATGTTTTCTTGCTGTGCAGAGGCTATTTTTATAACCAAGCAGTATCATAAGGTTGCAGATATGTGTAGAGCAGAATATTTGGTCTGAGGATCTGCTGTACTCACAGTATGTGCTTCACTGTGCTTGCATTGGGCTGGTCTAATCTAATAGGCTGGTCACTAGTGACATTAGTGACAGGAATTCCTCTTCTGATTTTCTTGAATACTCTTCATCAACTTGTCTGAAACGGGATATTTTGACATGTTACAAGCCAAGTCAAGGGGAATTTGTTTAACACAAGGTCAGTCTCAAAGAGTAACTGTCAGCTCGCAGTGAGTGATACCATTAGTGGCTTTTTTCCAGGCAGGCTGAATAGCATAAGTGATGCTGCAGATTTGTAGTTTTAATAGGACAATGCCACTCTCTAACTCCAGCTGCACTGTTTTATCTCTTTATAAGTACTTTTTCTTTGCCCTCCCAATCGTTCTGCCTGATCTCAGAAAAAAATCGGCATTCACCATGTCTTTATTTTCTGCCTTTTAAAGATAATGATAGTAAAACTTATTGTTGTTACCTATCTACCTACAGCCTTAGCTTTCTGTTGAGCACTTTGGTGGACAGATATCATAGAAGTATATATATATATAGGGTAAAGAAGAATCACAATGTAATACAATAGCTACATTGCCACCACTGACAGAGAAGAGAAAGTATCAAAAAAAAAAAAAAAAAAAAGCTCGCCATACAATAAAGAATAATCAAATAAAAAGCTGCTGTTGAGAGAATCTTCCTGGAGCTGATTAAGAACTTTCAGACTCTAGCGACACAATCAGACGATTTTAAATTTCCTTTGAGTTAAATACTCAAATATTATGTTTGAAGATTTTTTCCAGTTATTTTAACATCTGGTAATAGAAAAGCTGTAAATAATTAAATGCACAATTCAGCAACTGTGGCTGGGAAAATATTCCCAGGAAAATATTAGTTTTCCAGGGAAACAGACTTTGAAAGATGAACCTTCTGTCAAAGGAGTTCTTCACAGCAAGTGCCACCTCAAGATGTATTTTTTGATAGTATAAGTTTATTTCAACTTCTTTTTCAACTTCTGGTATGTCATGACATTTGAGGACACAAGATTGCCATGCAGAGAGTCATTGTCCTCTGCGAGTTCAGGATCTAGGCTCACAAGTGGGCTGAGCAGGGAATACCTGTGGATGGTTCGTAGTATCACAAATGTGTTTCTTGTCTATACTATTCGTTATTCTTCTTAGCATCAAATGGCTATAATTCCCCCATTAGATAAAACATGGCAAAATTTAGTCATGCCACTTCTGCTCTCCTCTAACTTCTTGGCTATGGAAAGCTGTAAACTCACTAATAACTCTGTTTTTTTTAATTTCATTTGGAAGGTTTCCTTTTCAATGCGCCCTGACACAGCAGTGAAGACATTCCTGCCATGACATGCGTAATTAATGCAATTATTTGCCTCTTGTCATTATGCAGTAAAACGCACTTTTCAAAAAAGGGCGTACTGGTCTGGATCACTGGGGATCACTGACAAAGAGCTTTTCACTTTTTCAGCAGATTTATACAAGCCAAATTCAATGTTTCATATACAGCATTCATAACTGCTTTGGAGAATTTTCAGAATATTATTTGATTTTCTCTCATCAAAATATGTATTTCTGTGCATTACATCTTTTGTGAATGATGATGGGCTTTCATTTTAAAGTGATAGTTAGAATTCCTAGATATCAGGACTATTTATTATGATTTGGCTGTCGTAGTAAGCAAATGGTGAGGCTTTATATGGAGAGAATCCAATAGCACACACCTGTCTCCATGCAGAAAAAAATGCTGGTGACAAAAGAAAAAAGAAAGAGAAAAAAGCATAGTCTCACTGGTTTAGTGTGTGTTTGTTTGAATAATCATTCTTATCTCAATGCTTGGAGCTCTTGCTCTACTATTTTGTGATCCTCCAACAATGACCACCTGGATTTTTCCATGTCTTCCACAAATTATGCTATATGGCAGGTGAAAAGACTTTGTGCTGATGAGATTTGGAGACTTTTGCTAGTAATTATTTTGATTGAAAAGGCAGCCTTTGTTGCTGCCATCAAAATGATCGGGTATTGGAAAGCTTTTATGAACATTTGTGCTGCTGTGAACATTTGTGTTTGCTGGACCAGCTTGGACACTAAAAAGCTGCCTTGTGTAGTTCGGGAGAGAAGCACTCAAGGAGCAATGCTGAAAAGTCTCCTTGACATTGTCTTATCTTGCTTTCTTATACTTCCTTCCATGTTTTGTGGCTGTCTAGGCAACGGTATCTGATAAGAAATTATAGGGCACCTTTTGGCAATTTGGAGGGCTTTAAAAAGACAGACTATATTGTTAGAAATTTTTTTTTAAATAGCTCAGTGCACTTTCCAGCCACCTGACTGTCCATAATCTACTATACTGTAATATTAAATATTCCTTTCTCTACACGTATCAGGCTGTTTTTCCTATCCAAAAGCAAATTAGAATTACTACCACACTGTTTTTTCTATCCAACAGCAAATTAGAATCACTACCACAAAAACTAAAATGCTTTCCAGACGGTCCTGGAAGGAAACAATTAGCAGATGATCTTCCATGACTGCTCATGACAACAGTCTACATTTCATTATCGTTTGTCATCTCCTGTCTTCAACACACAAATAGACAAAGAGTATCCCAGGGGTACATTTGTGTCAAAACGTGGGGTTGTGCTGACAGGTTCAAATTAGTAGCTGACATGAATTGCCATAAAATTTGGCATCTTTCCCCTTCATCACCGAAAATGAAACGTAATTGGAGAGAGCAGCAGCAAATGGAGGTAAAACTTGTCCTTTTAGAACTGTAGTGATAAATACTGAATATTTAGAAAATTAATATGGATTTGGAGAATGACTTGATGTGTAAGAAGGGAGCTGCAGTTGGAGAACTTTTTTAATAGAAAAGAGCCCAATATTTTAACATATAAATAGGTAAGAGATGACAGGAGAGTGAGGACATGGCTGAAAGCTATAGAAGAGATCTTAGCTCATTGGAAAACAAACAAACAAACAAAAAACAAAACAAAAAAATATGGAAGACAGATCTGGCATTAAACAGCAAAATCAAGGAGGAAAAATATTTTAGATTAAAAGAAATGCACTTTTGAAACACATTGACCAAAATTTGGCTGGAAACTTTTTGGATGCAAACCATTTTTTTTTTTTCAAGAGGGGAAAGATTCTCTGTCTCCTAAAGCAGGAGGCAAAGTGTTTGGAAATCTGTGCTTATTTTCATCCTCTGCTCTGAAGTTTCTCTGTGCCCTTGAGCCAGTCATTTAAGCCAACATTTTCAAATGCAATTGTCCTAATTAGACTGATTTACATTTCCCCCTCTGTATTCAAAGAAACCTCCTATAATAAACACTCCACAGCAGATATCTTAAATGAATCATGAAACACTATTTTTTTTTCTCAAATTGTTAATTTATGTGTTTCACTAAACATCTTCGTAGTTTTTTTGTTAACAATTAGCAAAGACCAGCTAGTATTGCTGCTATTATTTTAATGAAAACCTGCCAATGTCTTTTAAGTGTCTTGAAGAAGGCTAATATCTATAGGACTGTACTTCTTTTTGAAGGAAGATTTATAATGCCTTTGATGAATTCTGGAAACTGCAGGAAAGATAGTAGTTTTGTTAAGATGAATTTTGTCCTAGAGGACTCTTCTCTATTCTTTCCTCTCAAATCTTTGTCTTCCACTGTCATTGTGCTACTATTTTCAACAGAAATAGCACAGCAGGTGAGCTTTCTCCACACAGGGCAGAAGCTATGATCAGAGGCTGTGCACTAAAACCCATACCAAGTATACTCGCTCATTCCTTAGTATCGCTTCCAAAACTCCTCTTTAAGTGCTTATGTCCTGTATATTAGTCTTAGAGATGACTGACGAGATTCAGAGAGTTGCCTGCAGTGCCTCAGTTGATGAATTGATTCACACCTGAGGCTCTGCAGGATCAGGTGGCCTCCAACTGCCTTTGCTCTCTTCTTAATTTGCCTCTCAGATTGCTGGATTAGATAGCCCACATGTTCAGGAGTGAGGAAAGTTTAAACAGCTGGTAAAGGCAGGACAGTGCTGAAAATCAACATGAAAAGGAAGATGGTGAGAATGTCTACTGGACTGCAGCCTCAAAAGGAGACCAAGGAAAACAGATATGAGAGGCTGTAAAATGTTTGTTTTCCATGGCACATTACTCCAATAGTCTATCCAAATTAGTCTGCTCACAGGTATAAAGTGTACGGGTAAAAGAGAAGTTTCCTGTTGATAAAATAACTCTAAATCAGAATAACAAAGTTGAACACAATACTCTGTGCATTATTTCTACTTTCAGAAACTACCTCCTAATTCTCCCTTTTCTCCCAACCATCAAATACAAAAGGTTAATGTGAGAGAGTTTTAGCCTCTCACACACAGTGCAAAACCACAACGGATCCTAGCTTTTCTCTGTGCCAGTCACGCTTGCCAGGTCATTAGCAGCACAGTTTATAGCACACTCGAACGTATTTGGCCTTCTACCAGAGGAATCCTTATGCCTGATCACGAAAGTAGCACACATAATATTAGACATTTATTTTTATTTTGTTTCTCATAATTTATCCCTTAAGACCGATAGCCAAATCCAACTTTATATTCTCTCAACCTCATTTGCAGTTCAGCTTTTCATTTCCTCTGATGTATGTACTAATATTTTAATAGGAACAAAACATCCATGCAATAACACTTATATTTTCTACTATAATTATTCCCGAAGGACATAGCCCAGATGGAGGATCTCGCTGCACAGGACACTGCAAGTAATACTCAGATGCCTGTACTGAGCCTGTTTTCATATATGATAGGAGACAGTGAAAAGCCAGGAATGACCAATAGGAAATGAAATTACAAGATCACCAAAGTGAAATCGTAGGTTCAGATCCTTAGAAAATAATCCAGAGGGAAGAGGGAAGGACAAAGTAACACTGATGCCACTAACCATGAGCTAAATTTCTGAACAGCGTGAGTGGACTGATACCTTATAGACTGTAAGAGGATGGATCTGTGGAGATGCTGTAGTGCAGTCTGAGGATGGATCTGTGGAGATGCTGTAGTGCAGTCTGGCTACGTATTGATTCTGTAGCTCCAGACAGTTCCTCTGAGGGCACCGCAGCAACCCTGTGGGCTGGCTGGTTTCTCAGTTCTGTTATTTTACCTGCAGTGAAGGTAAGTATATATGCTCAGCACAGCAAACAATGCGGTCCCCGTTCTCTTCAAGAGCTGCCCTGCTGATAGCACAGCTTTTTATAGCTGAAGACAGAGAGACAGAGAGAGAGACAGACAGAGAGAGAGACAGACAGAGAGAGAGACAGACAGAGAGACAGACAGACAGAGAGACAGACAGACAGAGAGACAGAGAGACAGACAGAGAGACAGACAGAAAGACAGAAAGACAGAAAGAAAGTTTTCCTGTAGACCTTTCCTCACAAGAGCAATACCCAAAGTTTTTACAAGAAACTAGCCAGTAGCATATGGAATAATGAAAGAAGTGCTTGGCTTATTCTTAATCAGATAAAGGTGGTTCATGTTAAGCTGAAATCGTTTATTTCAGTACAATAATTACATTTGACTTAAGTTTTAAGAAAATTTTACAGATCTAGTTTCCCATTTATTGCCACTTCCTTAGTATTTTCATTTCTTTGCCTAATGAATGAGAACTGTCTCACTGCTCTGTAATGCCTGTGTTCTACCAGCAGCACTCATTTAGAGGGTACGCAGCCACTTCCACATGTTGATATTTTGAAATCTGAAGTTAATTACAGTAATTTCTATTCAAAGAGGCATATGGAGAATAAAGCAAGAGAAGGCTGGATTCCTCAGTGAAGTACTTGACAATGTTTGTTAATTAAAGACATAAGGAGCCAACATTGTGTTTTATTTTTCTTTTCAGATTTTGTTAGAGTACTAAAGCCAGCCAAGGTTTGTAGGAGAAGGCCATAAATTTTATTGCACCAACTGATAGGCCTGAAAGAAGCAGACATGCTGCTGGGTGCATAATATTGAGAAAGTGGTTGCTGAAGACCAAGTATTTACCCAGTTGAGTCAAGTAGCCTCTGTCAAACACAGCACATGTCCTAACACAACCAAATCAGAGAAGAATCAGGTCATGGAAGCAGAGTAAGAAAGACCACCGGGGATAAACAGACTCTAGGTTTCAGAACAGAAAGCACAGGGTTCTTTTCTGATCTTTAGACACGCAAATATTTACTTGTCAGCTCAATCTTCCTTTAAGAGACAGTAGCACTGTCATTCATAAGAGAAGCCCCTTCCTTATGACCTAATGCTGAAATAAAAGAGTTAAAAAAAATAAAAGTAAAAAGAGAGAGGAAGAAAAAAAAGTCTCGTTTTGTTTCTTTGCAACTCAGAAGCAAAAATAACATGCACCAAGCATTTCTGATCATTTTTAATACAGCAGCAGAGTCCTCCCACAAGGACAAGTGCCAGTCACTCTCTGCATTCTTGTAAGAAAAAGTGATAAAGCTCTGCCCTCACCACATCGAACCCTGCTCTTGAGTTCATCCATCATTAGTCTCATAGAGTTTTTCCTAACTGTTTTTTGCAGGTTATAGAAGGCCCAGGATAAAAGAAAGCTGATGAATGAGATGGTTGTGGCTCCTTCATCCCCATCCAGATCCAGTCAAACATTTCAATGGAAAAGAATTGCAAACAAAAGCATTTTCAGAAATGAAAAAAAAATACACGATGTAGAATTATGAATCCAAGTCTCTCACGCTTCTTTGGAGCTCTGAAACACTGTGAAGATGTCTAGGGCCAACAAACACAGCATTTTGGTATTCAAAGTAGTCCTTATAAGCGCAATAATATTTTATAGGTTTCAACCCTGGATATAAAAGCCTTGAGGTATCTCATAGTACTGAGGACAGTGTGTTTTCACTAGGCATTTACTAACTCTTTCATTGTAAATATACTATGCTTATTATGCTTCAGCTCTGGTGCCAATTGCTATTCAAAAATACTTAGTTCACTTTCGAATTTTTTATTTAATATGCAGCCCCAGATCACAGTCATATTCAATACTCTCACTAGACATTGCCAACAAGCATTGATTAAATGAAAACAGGTTATCACACAGAAACAATAAGCTTCAAACTCTGTTACAGGTTTCATTTCCCAAGCCTCCTTTTATAGATATTTTATTGATAAAACAAGAACATAATTCTAATAGAGCAAAAAAAAATGTAATGGCTTGGTTCAATGCAATTGCCCACTTAGAGTCACAAAAGGGAGATTTAACTCAAGGACATCATCAAGTATTTTTATTTATTTTGCTGCTGAAAAGAAATTTGAGTAAAACACCAGCAGATACAGGATATAAGATGTTCTTCAGAGAAGTATTCAAGTTGTAACTTGCTATCATGCAGTTAGCTGAAAAAACTTTTATCCAAACAAATCCCAGTAACAGAAATCTAGACTAAAAGCTGGGATGTTTTGCTTAAGTTTTCTTATATTTTTCACCTGCTACTCCACCATTTAGAACCCTTAAATTTGATGTCACAGATCTCTTGGGACACAGACAATAAAAAGGGTGAATACAACTCCATAATTTACTTTTCAGCAGCAGGTCTTATTTCCTAGAGAGCAAGAAAATTAATGACTTTTTTAAAAAATATATCTCAATATTTACATTAACCTTACTCTCCATTGTATTTGACTCAGTATATAACCAGCATTAATCTCCAAAGGTTTGGTGTTAACAAAGGATAACTTTTTTTTTTTTTTATATCCAGAAGAGTCTGCTATTAGTCTCTGCTAATAGAGGTTAGGAGAAAAACAAAAAATACCTTCATTTCTTGAGTGTTTCTTAGGATCTTCCTTTAATTTGTTTGATTTAACTCCTCAGAGGTGTTTAAGTGGCTAACATTTAAGTGTCATCGTTAAAGTCAGGGTGTTAAATCATTTTCTTAGCTTAGGACCCATGACTTTGCACGTAAGACTCTCCTTTCTTAAGCCAGGAGCAAACCTACCATTGAACAAAATAATGTTTTCCTCTCCATAGAAGAAAGAACCCTGGCAGGGTGTCACATGCACAACTCATGCAGAGATTAATATATAGGTACAACTCTTCCTCCTGGGCATGGTCAGGATCTCTGGAAGGCTTTTTAATATAGATCTGTTCTCAGCCTTTGCTATCAGACGCAATTTTCTTTGCAATGTTTGCCTCCAGGTCTTTTTAATTTCACAGGATGTGGTTTGAGTCTTTGCATGCACTACCACCCATCACACAGAGCGACACTGCTCTGCAGGCAATAAACCTGTAGGGCTAAAGAGGCCTAAAAAGGCATGCAACTCTCTATATGACATTTCATTTCATCAGCTCTGCCAGACCTTTAAACATCCTGAATACTTAGCTCATGTTCATAGATTCATTCCAGCTTATTAAGGGTCTGTGATACCCTCACAGTCCAGCAGAAAGATTATGAATTTTGAAAGATTTTGAAAGACTTTTCCAAGTTCTCTGCCAGGTAAGAACAGTTTGCAACAGCTTTCCCAGCTCTCTATGCCATTCCTCTGCTCTATTAGGGTCAAATATTGCTCTGGGCTCTGATTCTAGGCTAAAAGTACTTTCTCTCACTCTCTGTATAAATAGAGAGATATTTATATTAGTAGTAATTTGGAAGAGATTAATTGGGAGATTGGGGAAGGAGGCTTCTGATAGAGTTGTATTCCCATTATATTCATTGGTTCTAGTCTCTTGTAGCCTGTCTGGATTGAAAATCACCTACTGAAGGTTCTATTTTGTTGTTATTGCTTGTTCTATTACCAGCTTGGTCAGCGAGGCTATTCTCACATATCTCATAACCACAACTGTGTTAGCTAAAGAAAACCTGACCTCAGATCCCAATTGTTCTGCAGTTTGTGTGGTCAGATCTTGCATGGTTGCTTCTGGTCCCATTTGGAACAACACAAGTTTGGTTTGTGAAGACCTGATGTTTACCTCTGAGCTATGGTTGCAATCTGCAGCTGGTTTTTCCCCTACAGTATAGGATGCGATTATTTTTCTTCTTGATCTGGATGGAGTTCTTGACTCCACCATCCTTTCAAAGGGTCATTTCCATTTTCATTTCCTGTGCTCTGATGATGATCATTAAGGGCCTTTAGCATGACAATAACTTTCTACCATTGGGAAAGTGGAAGCAATTACTCACATTGTCCTGGCTGCTGGAGACAGCAGCTTGTCCAGCAGAAAGCCAATGTCTGTGGAGATTCCTGGCTTAGCCTAACATACTAGCATCGCTCTTGGGCAAAACTTACAACAGCATCGACTGGTTCTCTGCTTACACCACTTACAGACGCAGTCGAATTATGCAGCTCTGCAGTCTTGTATGTGACTCACTAATCATAGGATACACATTAAGGGCCCAGTCAAGAGTGTTAAGTTAAACAAATGTCATTACGCTAAATTTGTACTCCAGCCTTGCAAGGTTTATGTCTGCCTTAAAACTAGACGGTGTTATGATGACATAAAGTTATTCAACCATTCAAAAGAATTATGTTTTGAAGCAAGATCTGAAGCAAGATCCATGTCCAAAGTTTGGATATTTCAGCTCTGAGAAAAATGTCCAGAAAGAAGGCTTTACAAATCTCTCACCTGGCATAAATCATGTATTTATGGCCACAAACTGAGGCACCAAACAGGAACTTAAGAAAGAATTCCTTAACAGTGAGGGTCACAGAGCACTGGAACAGGCTGCCCAGAGAGGTGGTGGAGTCTCCTTCTCTGGAGAGCTTCAAAACCCGCTTGGATACCACCCTGTGCCACGTGCTCTAGGGGACCCTGCGTGTGCAGGGGGGTTGAACTAGATGACATCTAGAGGTCCCTTCCAACTTTAAGCATTCTATGATTCTATGATTTATTATTCACTGAACCTTTATCATTGTTCTGGATTTGGAATTGCAAGAAAAACTGTCCTTGAAAACTGGAGCAATTTCTATTGTCATAGGCAGTGCAAGAAAAACATTATTTTCATAATTTACATTGAAATGGGAGAGTTTAAAGATGAATTATTTAATTTCAACCCACATTTGTTTCTTTGGGTATTATGTCAAAATGGAAGTTATTTCTTCTCCTGTATTTATACCAGGTTTTTTAGAAAGAATCACAGAAAGTAAACAAATCAGCAAGGCCTTTCAAAGAAAAACTCAGAGTTCCTGATATGGAACCAATTCAGACATTTTTGAAGCTCCAGACAAACAAAGACGACACTCCAAAGCAAGGATTTTCTCTTTAAAATTGACTTGTCAATGAGGAAGAATATGTTATTGTGAAAGAAAATCAATGCAGAGATTGCAGAGGAGCTGAAGAGTGAACAGTTTATAGATGAACACCTGCCTCCTTTGTACTCTGATCCCCAAACCTCCTTAGTATTGTTTTCTAGGAAATCAGACTGTGTCTGGTCTTAATGTGAATCATGATTTCCTCTGATGCCTACAGACATTAAAAACATCCACTTGCCTTTCAACGAGAAAACCTAAATTGAAAGCCAAATTACCAACAATGTGAGTTATAGACAGCTAAACTAATGGATTCTTCATTGGTCTATACCAAATTTATGCCAATGTATTTTTAAAGCAATGTTTTATGGTCTGTTGAGTGAAACTGTGGTAGTGCCACTCCTTAATGTCAAGAGAAGCCTCTAAAAATAAGCCATTTCCTCCTATCTGAAAGCAAGGGGAAAAGTCACTTTACTGACTTCTTCCTCTGTTCCGATGAACTGTAATGCAGAAGGAAATCCCAAAGCATTTCACTACTGGTAAAAGATGCCAAGTTATCCACTGCTGTGTAAATGTCACAAACTGATTTTCTCAAATAGACAAAAAGGAAAAAATAAAAATAGTAATTAAAAAAATAAAGGAAAACCTTCCCATTTCAACTAGTGAGGCAAAAGAGGCTTTAACAAAAGGAGATACACTAATGCAATGATTTTAGTTCCATATTTAATCCACTTAGATTATTCAACAACTTTCACAAACTGCTTGGACAACTCTTTGCATCTCACTTTCAGGAGATCTGCCTTGTTACCTTTCAGTGACATAGACAAATATTCATGATTGGTAATGAATGGCTGTGAATTTCATAAAATATATTAGTGCCTAGAAGGATGAGTTTTGGGAATCTCTGATTCCTGAAGTGCAAATATGCACTTATACACTTTATTTGTGTTTTTGATTCAGCTGTAAGACACAGCCTTTATAGTTTTACATCTTTTCTTTCAGTGGCAGATATTGCAGGTTTTAATGACCCACAAGTAGGGAACCAAGCAGTTGTTTTTCTGATCAAAAAAATTCAGCATTTACACATTTAACAACAATCAAAATAACAAGGCAATTCTGATATATTGCCCTAGGTTCACATAAAAGTTTTTTTATGAAGGCAGCACCTTGTAATGTAAACAAAATATAATAGAATTGCTAAGCTAGGTGCTGTGGATATTGCATCTATATTGCATCTGTATTGCAACTGAGATGTAGAGAGATTAAAAGAAAATCCTCTAAAATAATTCAAGCCCATGAGGACAAGAGTTGGCAGCAGCTGACAGCAAGAAGCATTCATTTACAACCTGAGCTTGCTAAATGTCAACCAAAAGAACAAAATTCCACCATCCTCCTCCAGTGGTGAGGAGGAAGAAAGAGTGAAAAGGTATTTTTCTTTTCCTTTTTTAAAGATGCATACTATGCAGGGGAAAGCTGTGAGGGGAGGGTCTTAACCCCAGAGCAGTAGACTTGGTAAGGAAAATTTATTGGGATTCAGTCCAAGTCTCAGTTGTCTGGACAAGAGCACTCACATCCAGTAGAGGGCATGAAGGCATAAAGACAAAAAATATGATTTATGGATAAAATATATGTAAATGTAAGATTTGTCTAAAATTGTCAAAGAAAGTGTTCAGGGCTGGGCTCAAGCACAGTAATATTAGAGATAGCATCAGACTTAGACTGCTGCATGGAGAAGAGCTAAGCTGGCTTGAAAAAAACCTTAAAATGAAATCCTATAAAGCTAGATTCAGAGGCAGATGAATTCAAGCTAAAACCAGAATTTACTTCAATATCGGTCTCCGCTTGTGACTTCCCTATAGGCAAGGGGAAAGGGAGCAAAGTATGAGTAAAAATCCAAAGAACATTTGTTTATACGAGCTAAAAAGAGAACGTGTAAATCACCCTGCTTTTTCAGAACAGACCATGGCGCTCAGAACCCCAGCTTTGCCTTGCCATAGCTAGAGATAGAAGTCACAGAGATTCGATAGAGTTCAGCACTTTCAGAGGCCACGTAACTGCAGGATATAAATGTAGATTTAAATCTACAGCTACTATTTTAAATCATTATTTTTCCTGTAAACTGGCCCATATGAGATATTAAGTTTTGTATAATATGATTTGAAGAAATTAGACATAGCTGTACGCATACAGGGGGCAAAGTTAGAGCTTCGGGAATGTTTGCTAAACCAAGCTATAGGCAAGACTGTTAATTGCATATTTGGTAATCTAAGTAACTAAATACTAAAACATAGTGCCACAGATGTCTACAGGAATCATCTTTGAAACCTAGTCATTTTTGTGTCTAAACAGGGATTTCAAAGGCTATACAATATTAAAACAAAGGGTCAATTTCAGCTTGCATTTTAAGGAACCTAATAAAGCTAAACTTCTATTTCCATTTTAACGTTCCAAGTTTTTTTTTATTTTAGAAAAATTAATATTCAGTATGTGACAAATCCAAACTCCACAACTCTCAGATTTGAATTACTTCATTTATTATGAGAGATGAAAGAAATTCATTAATGTGGAAATGTTATTATCATTTATTAACATACACCAGGCTTTAGAACAAAAACAACAACCTGATTTTTGGCACTCCTGTGTATATTTTTGTTTTGTGAATAATGATGCTTTTTTTCCTGTTATCACAAAGGGTGAAAAAAAAAATTCATTTTGTGTTGTTTTTCATTTTGTAGTCATCAGGATCTGAACTCTGCATATCTAGGTGTCCATTATCAGAGTGATGAAGTTTATACCAGAAATAAAATGTTTTTAGATTTTTTAATAATTTCTGATGAAAGCCTACTGCTATCTGGGAGCCCCAAAACTGTTTTATCGTATCCTGTATTTTTCTTAAATGGGGTAAAATTCCAATTCATCAGTCCCATTGAGGAGATTATCCTGATGCATATCCATATGAATGTCCTCCATGAGGAAAGATTGGTTCATTCTGCTATGACTTTGCCTTTTAGCACCTAATTAGTTAGGTTTACGACTGCGTGACTATTGTAATTAAAACTTGTAGACCCTCTGAAGAGTAGATGGTATTAACAGGTGTGTATGTACCCTGACTATCTGTAGAGAACATTAAATGGGGGCTGCAGTTAACATCATCTTGGGAATCTACAGCAACCACTGAAGTGTGCAAGTATTGAGACACTATTTTTCCAGGCCTTTGGGCCAGCTTGAGCTAAGTTGTGGTTTAGCTCAACATACTGTTTATCAGCTCAGTCCTACCTTAAAACTCATGTGTGTAGATATATATATATATATATAAAAAATATATATATAGCCATTTTGCCATGCCCCAGAGGAAATGAGTCGCAGAATCACAGAATGGTTGAGGTTGGAAGGGACCTCTAGAGACCATCTAGTCCAACACCCTGCTCAGGATCTCATAGCCAGTTACCCAGTTTGCTTTACTCACACTGCACAATTTTTTACAATAAAGGAAATTGTTTCCAAAATCATCAGTTAGCCCTCTTTTCCCATTATTGACTTTTGACACTGAAATATATTAAGCAAATACCATTTTGCTCTGGTTCAATTTCTTTTTAAACACAAGAATGAGTGATAAGAAAAATACAGGAAACAGTCTGGCTGTGGAGATTGAAAAGAGCTCACTCTCATTAGCGAAGACAACACAAAAATCTATTCAGATAGTGAAAGGAAAATGGAAACATTTCAGACTCAAGTTATTCTTCTGACCATATTGGCTGCAGGAAGTCAATACAGTTCAAGCGATGTAAGGAACAGCTGAGTCAATTCATTATGATATCTTTAAAAAAAAAGAAATGAATTCCCCTTTAATAAAAAAAAAAGCAAACTTAAAAAAAAAAAAAAAAGATGTTGTTTAGCTGAAACAGCTTGAATATGTATTCCGTCCTGCAGAGGAAACAGTAAAGAGTTCTATTCTTAAACTGCATTCTCATAAAGGACATTCAATCCTCATCAGTTTAGAGAGGAAAGATGATTTTGTACACAGCCAGGAGAGCCTTTACCTTCTGGAGGTAATGAAAATGGATATCTTGACATTTTTCATAGATTTTTGGCTGTCACGAGTATTTGGGGACAAAAATACAAAACAAGTTTCACCTGCTTATAATAGCACTGATTATCATTGAAAGCTACCTACATTTTTACTGCATGTCTGTTTTTCTCCTTTATTTTGGACTATTTTTAAGACAGAGGCATGTTAAAATAAGTTCTTGTTACACAAAAGGTTCTTAAAAAGGCATTACCATATTTAATTTCCCAGAAACATCTATTATAGCAGTAATAGCAGATGGCACCAGAACAAATGAACATCAACTATTCTTGTACTGAAGTATGTCTAATTGGAACAGGTTGGTTTTGATGGTGATGATGACTTTTGAAAATTCATCATTTTTATGCAATAAAATTGCAGAAAACACCTTGAATAGCCTGCAATTCTTGCATCCAGGCAGAGAGTTAATTGGTCTGTCAAAGCATTGATTGTGAAAGGGTCTGAGCACTGTTTTATTTTTCTTTGAACTGAATGAGATATTAAGGCACTTGAAACTTTTTCCAGAAGCTTACCATCAGCATACAAACTCACCTTAGCAGAATGCAATGTGGTCAAAAGCCTAGTTGTAGCACTGCAGTGCCAATTGCCTGCTTTTATATTTTTTTAACTTAATAGATTAACATTTAGTACCAATCATTCAGAAATACATCACCTCTAGGGACTTATTTTGTTTATGCTGAAAATGTAGTATAAGAACTTAGGTGCCATAGTTATGAATGCAAAAGACTTTCAGTAATCTAGGCTTCGAGTCAATTGTACTCACGTATCTGCTTTCCTCCAACACGAAGCTGAGCCTTCAGGTGCCTGTCACCATGCACAGCACTGAACGGAGAAAAGGTAAGAGTAAGACAGAGCAATAAGATATGATCATGCCACTACCTTGCCTGGAATAGCTAAAAAGCTTTCTCCTCAGCTTCCTGGGAATCTTTTTCTTGTATAATTAATTGCAGGTTATTTCTGAATATTTACCTGTGAAATCAGATTTGGTGATTTAAGTTTATGCGCTTCTAAGAGAGCATGAAAATGGGATACAAATATTAACTGGAGAACAATGAATTCTTATAAAATATGTCAAAAGTTTAAGGAGTTTATGTGGTTGGTCTTTCTCTCTCGCAAAAGTGTATAAACATTATTTGAGATAGGAACATTTAGAAGCGACCCAAAATTTAGGGATTCTGTAATCACAGATTTTGAGATCAGCCCAAGAAAGATATTTTTTTAAAAAAAAAGTCTTGAGCAGCATTTTGAATAGAAGATGAATAGTGTGAAAGACAATGACAACAACAAAGATAATTCTCAAAAAATAGAATTTTTCAGTGTATGAGAGTTTCTTACAACTTTCATATAACCTCTGGGTGATTAAGTACAACTATTGTAGCTAAAAGAGTATAAAATTTACTTATCCATACTGTAATGGGTCTACTTTTTAAAATGGCTATTGATTTTTAAGGTGCCTTTGTTTCTGGATACATAACCAGAGACAATGAATTACAGAGGGAGAACTCTCAGTGCTGTGAAAGTTTGGGTGGCTTGAATCAGATGCTGTAAAACTATGTCCAAAGTCTCTGCTGAAAATTTAAGGCAATTTCAGAGCGTTTCAAAAAGGAGACTTTTTTATTATTATTAAACAAGACAGGTTTGGGCCAGATGCTTCATTTTTATTTGCTTGATCAATACTGCACAAACCATGCTCTCAAAGAGTCTGTCTTGACTTTTACTTAGCGTGACTGTACACAGGACATTTAAGACGATTTAGAGCTTTTTTTTGTTGATGAGCCTTGACTTGTATCTGTATACGTACATAAAAAAACCATATATATATGTTGCACATAACTATACATAAAAAGCAAGAAGAGAAATTTGAAAACACGAAGCCATTAAAACGTTACCATGTAGTATGAATATACTAATGTATGACAATGATCTTGTCTAGCTAAAGCACACTCATTTCCATAACACTCACTAGAGATGATTACTTAACATTTTAGTTAATATTCATTGTTAAATAAAGAGGCAAGCTGACAGGAGGCACATGACTCCACATCTTTTACCTTTTCTATTAAAGCAACTTTGGCCTCAGGAGGGTAAAGGATTTCGCTACTTAACACTAGCATCATTAAGTGTATTAAACATCAGCTCATCAAAGAGACCATGAATTTTCAAAAGGTTTCCTGCAAAATTTTCCCAATCTGCTGCTGAGCACTGCAAGTCATTTCATTACATTCAGCTCAGCTTTGCCAGAGAGAATATCCATCAGGCTAACATCAAGCATAGCAGAAATATTCAGACAGCAAAAACTTTTTGATTTAGCTATTTGGGGACTCTCTTTTCATTTTTCCCCCCCTTGCAAAGGTTTGTATAAGCCATAAAACACTTCACTGATTCTGCAGGCTTATATGCACCTAGTTCCTTTGTTATTTCTGACAGATGCAACCCTGGCAGCAACACAGTTGGGTTTAATTACCCTGACAAAACACTTGCCAGCCCTTTCTCTGCACAAGGAGAGCTTTTTCTTTTTTCCACTGGAAAAGGCTCAAATACTAAGACAAGCCTGAGAAATATCAATGCTGAAGGTAATTGACTGTTGTCCCTGATTGCAACCACAAACAATAAGGCATCTAACATGCATGTGGAACCTACCAGCAGTAGAGTAGAATCTAAAGGCAGTTTAAGCTCATGTACAGTATGTTTATGTAAGGAGAGTAAATACAGCATGAATTACCTTGTCTAGCTAGAAAACTCTCAGCTGAGTAAGATTACAATAGGTTTCTGTATAAGCTAGCATGGACTGCTTAACTATTCCTATATATTTATATTACCTGGGATTTTTTGATTTCAGAAAACTGTAATCAAATAGTCCATGATGCTTCCACAACACAGCATAGCTGGAGAGCCTGTAATAATTTAGTCGCTGGATACTGCTGCTCCATTCTCACATGTTCTGGATATACACTTTTTCCCCCCCCCTCACTATATGGTCATCTTTTTCTAAGAAATGTGGAAAAGCGACCTGGATTTTTCCCAAAAATTCATTTCTAAAAACATATTTATGTGCAGACATGACGGTCGCACAAACATGGCTATAATAGTAGGTATAGACAAGGTCTTGCTAAGTATTTTTCAGCTTCATCTTAGGTAACAGTTACTTTAATCTTTGAAAAAAACACCCTCATAGCAGTAGTCAAGTAACAGTAAATAGAATACGACAGTATCTTTCTTCTTGCGAGGGGATTCCTTTATGATTTTTTATGCTTTTTTTTATCACTTTTCTAACAAAAAATCTGCAGCTAGGAGGTTCAACCTAGTTATGACCAGCTCTCCAGAATATCAACTTTCTAGCATAAATACATATAAATTAAAAAACCTGAATAACCCTCCAAACCTCTGCTCAAAGCCACATCCAGTGACATATAATAGTACCTCCTATCATAAAACAGAACTTCATTCATGTTCCTTTACCCATTAATATCTCCAGAACCACGGGGGGAATCTCAGACAAGGTCTGACCAGGGCCTGTCTTAGGACATGATGTCTCTTCCCATTTTTAATCACTGGACATATGAAGGATTCTTGATCACTCAAACAAAACAATAAGCAAAAGAAGCCCTGAAGGATCCTTGCTTACCTTAGAATTACAGATGCAAAATATCAAGTTCAGAAAGAGAAGAAGAAGGAATGCCACACCTGCTATTTTTCCTTCTGAAATCACAGAGCACACACTATCTTTGGCTCATTTTTAAAAAAAAAAAAAAAAAAAAAAACCAAAAAAACTGACAGGAAGCATTTAGTCCTCTTCCAGCTACCTACAGCTGTTACTGTGCTTTATCAAATTTGTTTTAAAGTGGCTCAGCTGAGAGAGAAGCTGTGTCTGGTTAGCAGGGAATATACCCTGAGGCAGCACAAGATACACCAAGGAAATCTTCTGATCTCTAAGGAAGAGACCTTGATAACAGGATTTCTCCCATAATCAAGTATTAGTTCTTTGCCTTTACCTATGAACAACATACACATGCTCTAGGTGATTGTGTGTGTGCAGGGGTATGGACTAGATGATGTCTAGAGGTCTATTGCAACCTCAGCCGTCCTGTGATTCATAAAGTCATAGGAAACAAAATAGAAAGTGTTTCTGAGCAGTGCAAGAAAGATTAAACATACTTAAAACCAGAATGTGGAATTGTATTAATTGTACTAACTCTTTTACAAGCTTTCAAGAAAAAAATGCTTTAAAAGTCCACGACCAAATGCCATTCTCAATACTCAGAGAAGACCAGGACAACTTACCTTGAATAAAATTAATATTTTTAGCCTAATGTAATGCTGTCACATCATGCTATTAAGGGTTTCATGTCTAGCGCCAATTAGTTTCTTGTTACAGCTCAGAACAATGAACTTGGACTTTATAAAAATAGCTGAGTAACATTCAGACAGGCCTCAAAACCATTTTCAAATCTAAACAGCAGCTGCTATGGCTCCATTTCCTATATAGAAGCTCTGGGGTCCCTGTGCTGCCAAAATACTGCAGTTCCCCTGGTGCTGGTGTCAAGATGGGTGTCTAATGTCAGCCTAGCAGGTGCTCCCTACCTTAGGCTTTTCCATTTCTAGCCTCAGCAGGTTCCCAAGAATAATTATGTGGTTTAAAATGTGTCAGAGAATTTCTGTATTAATCCCATCAGAAATTAATGCAAAAACCTATAAGCACAACTATTTTAGCTGCCCAGTAAATAAGGAAAACCACCTGGTCCTTGCCCTGCATCTGAAATATGGCCCATGGCACTGTCTCAAAAGTGACTGAAAATATATTGCTCTTTTTTAGAGTGATCATTTTGAACTTTCCTGAAAAAGACTTTTTTTGTTGTTGTTCAGATTCTTGCTTTAACATGAAACTGAAAATAGTTTAAGAGATATTTCTAATTTTCTTTTTTTTTTTTGTGGAAGCTGTTACCCACACTGGATCTGGATTTGCAGAAAGAACTGTTACTCTGAAATAATATTTTCTGACAATAATCTATTCACTAAAATTACTTTTCTGCATGTGCTTTATTCACTGTTTGTAGGTTGCCTCTTTGGTCCCTTGTCAAAGCTGTGCTGGGAAACCACTTTCTGAGAGGATGCTGAGACCTGAGAGGGCTCCCATCACCCGATGAAAAATATACTCTAATCTCTGGCATCTCCATTTTATCTTGGGATGCAGAGTCTTCTCATCTCACCCTGCATCTTTTCTGCAACATAATACATTTGGATTCTTCTCTGATATGAAAGCTTTGTGTCTGTCAAAATTGCTTGAGTTGACTTGAAATGAAATGAAAACTTAGAATAAAAACATGAGTTCTTATTTTTTGTAAGGGGCTATTTAAATCCTGGATTACAAAAACTGAGCTGCAGTAGGAAAATAAACAAGAAAATAGGAACATTTTTTGTTGTTCCTAGGCCAGCCAGTGTAGTCCTGCTTGAGCCCAGAGTGCCCAAAACTGGAAGGCTGTGTCTGTACTACCTGCATAGGGAAGAGAATAAGAACAAGGTGTTCAGTGCCAGAAAATATATTTTAATTAGAACCAGTTTTCCTCTGATATCAGAAATCAGAAAAGATTAGAATTACTGATTTAATTCTGTGTAACTGTGTAATTCAAAATACAGGTAATATCTGCATTTATCTACTTACTCCAAATAGCTATGATGGGCATATAGAGCAGGCAATCCACTGAGAAAGGAGGAAGACTCGAAAGACGTGGAAAGTGGGCATTTTTCTCGCTCAGCATGGATTCCAGTTTTCAGGACGATGGCAGTTTGGTCCGTAGCATGTGCTGAAAGGGTGGAAAGGCCACTAGTCTTCACTCAGTAACACTGCTGTGATGTGGTCTTGGCCATGTCAGCACTCTTGGAAGGACCCTCTTGTCGTTTCCTGAATTAGGGGAAAGTGACTCCTTTACAAGTAGCTTACATCTGGACCTGAATTCTTAAGGGCAGGACAAGGGCGACTGAATACATTTATGCAATCAGCTATGCTAACATTTTTTTTTTTTTTGAAAAAAAATCAGCATATGATTAGAAATCCCTGCTAATGCATTGAATATGACTCCTTGTTAAATACAAAATAGCATTTTACAAAGTGTTGGACTGGCTAGTATGTGGGAGTGACAAAGAAAAGGAAAACAGAACATTAGGTAACAGATTTGGAGCATGAAATAAAGGTTTGCTTGTTTAAAGGTAGATATGACATACGCAAAATATTCAGGTTTTCCTTTACTTCAGTTGTTGTCAGTTCATTCCTTTGACTTCCTGCTAAATAACTCTTATGTCACCTTGTGATATTCTGAGGCTTTAAATTTCTAGAGAAATTCTTATTTTGAAAGAGATTAAAAAACAACAATAGATAAAGCCAGGCCCCTTGTAATCTTTGAATTTCCTTTGCAAGAAGGAAGATGTCAGCTCTCATCTCCACTGTCACTGTTTTCATAGAGATAAAGATATTTCTTCTTCCTAAAGTTTCCATAGAAATAACAGCTTTTACTTTCCATCTTAAATTTAAGGAAGTTGTTATATGCCTTCACAAAAATGGCAACATATTTAATACTAAATATGATTATGTTTTATGAAATGAGTAAGCACTACAGATTATGCACACACAAATATACAGACAAATTCCCACATTCATGTAATTTACTGAAAACTTTGGATACTTCTAGGAAAAGAGTTAACATATGGGTGTAGATGTAAAGCATTTCACTTTCTTATCACTTTACAGACTACAGTTTCAGCATAAATGCCAATTTTAAGTTATTCTATTCATATTCTAAATTCATAACTGAAAAAAATCAGAAAATATTTGTGTGCCAAGGGGTGGCTTAAAGCGTGTTTAGGCAATGTCTTGTCCAAATAAAGATGATAACAGGTAGTGTGGCAATTGAACCTCAAGTAAGGCAAATGCAAAATTTATTTAGCCCTCACTGAATCCAATTACTGAGCTCTTAGATATAGCAGATCAGCTAAAATTTCAAAATTTCAAAATATGCCTGTTTGATATATTTAACCTGAGCTGCCCACATCAAACAAGCAATTATTTTTCTAGATAACAATTCTTTTGATTAATATTCGCTGGTCTTTTTAACTAGAATCTTTCAAGCATTTTTAATTATACCAAAAAAACCCACAAAACCCTAGGTAATACTTGACGAATAAAGGTCCTACTGGCTTGTCTAATTTAGTCTTTGTGAGACTAGTTGTTCATGACAAATAAAAATAACACAAATTATTAAAGCACAGGAGAAGAGTCATGAGGGAAAACAACCAATGAAAAGAGATATGTACTATTCCTGAATCTTAACAACAAATATTTTGTTGATAATAACCCGTGCTTAATTATATTTTTATTACTCCAGCAATCCACCAGGATTAACGGTGCTGTGGAAAAAATCTACTGCTTCTTTTAGCTGTCTTCAGCCTCTGCAAATTCTAAGAGAAACAAAAATATCTGACTACTGTGTGCCTGTACACAGGTAATTGTAGGCACAGGATGAAGATGCAGTAAGAGCAGTCCACCTACACTAAACTTAGAAATTAGATCTAACTTTTCACCAGGGTGACTAGAGAACAGCCAGTCTGTGTTGCAACAGCCAGTCTGTGTTGCAATCTACCTGTTCCCTTCCTCTCTAGAGAAAGCACAACTGAAAAATGTCTGTTCAGGTATTTCCCAGGAAGCGTAAGGACTCCACAGTGGGTATTTCATTGTTAATTAGAGATTAGAGACAAACTGAGGCAATATCATCTTTGGCCACAGACTTTCTAAACTAATAAGGAGCTCTCTAAACTAGATTCACTGGGGCATTGAGAAGGCTGGACTAGGCCCTAGATTACCCGATCAAGCTTTGAAATGGAGCTAAATTCAAAGCTAGCTCTGTTCTACGTAGGAGGGAATGGACTAAATGTGCTCTGAATGTCCTTTCCAACCTAGATGATTCTATGTTACTGAGCTGAAATTACTGTAATGAGTTTGGGGAATGCATCTACATGTTTTAAAATGCAGACAAAGGAGCTGAGTGATAAAGCATTCCGCTTACAAAGACAGTCACTGCTTGAACTATAAAGAAATGGAAGGTGAATAGGAAGGAAGTAATTCAAAATTTGGTTGCGTTATGGTTGAGGATGCAATGTGATAACTCTTTGGGAGTAAATTACACCCTAAGCACCAAATATAGTAAGATCCCATAAGTCAAATTTGTTTCTTTAGTAATAGAAAGCTCACATATTTTGCCGTAGTGGGATAAATTAAGATAATCAGAACATTGTCAAGCATACCTAAAACATTTTGCTACTGTGTATCATACTATATTATGGTTTCTGAATTTTAGAGAGAAAGTGGTTATTTAATCTACCTTATTTTGTCAACTGTAATGCATTTAAGATTCCCATTCAGTGATTTTTTTTAAAAGTAAAACTCATGCAGTACAGTATTTGCAGAAACACAATGCCAAAAAAAGGTCAATAATACTACTGAATAAAAATATTCAGATATTTTTGACTTTTTTTTTTGTTGTGATGACAGTATAGGTCCTATGTGAATAGTCTCTAAACTTCTCCAATTTCATGAATTTTATGAATAAACACTGTGGTGGGCAAGATACACTTATAGAGCTGGAAGGTGATAGATAAATTTGTAATACACAGAAGATTTTTGAAGAGCTCATATTTTCTCTTTCTCCTATTAGTATTTTTTCAACCTTAACTTTGGCATATACTTTCCTTTTACTATCCTTGACTATACAAGTTTAAATAATCTGTTTTTTCTGTCACGTAATTTCAGTAAATGCAATTAATATAATGAATACTTTTTTTTAATTTGAGCATTGCAAAATTCTATCTCTCTTAACTAATGAAATTATCATTGTAGCCATCGATACCAACTGTCCACACATTTTTTTTATTTTGTTACTTTATAAAATCTGTTACTTTACACTATCTAATTTTAGTATGGTGAATTACAGTTCATGCCATTTAGCCCAGAGCATCTACAACTCTTGAGGCTGTTTATATATTCCATTTAATTTTCTATTTTTGTGCCAATTGATCAAACAAAAATATAAAACAGTGGGTGATTACAGTTCTATTAGAACTGTCTCTTTCCCTGTTGCAGCTCTCTTGATAAATCCTATTTCCAAGTGATTCCACTGTGACCAACCATTTGCAATGTCCAAAGGCTTTTTCATTAACTGTTCTGTCAGCCCAGTGACTTCCCCATGCTGTGATAACTGCACTCAGCTTAAAGAGAAGTTTTGAGCTTGTGCTATGTCATCTTTATTTGTTGCTTAAAATGTCTGTATGATGTTTGCGGTCAAACATTGGATCAGAATGACTTTTGGTTGGGTCTTAGCTTTGCATTTGTAGCCAAAAAAAATGACAGAGAGAAAAAATACAAACCAGTTCACAGCAGGGCAAACATTAAACCGACATATGACTTCATAATTTCACTTGTCTAACACTCTTTCATACCATCAAAAAATAACAGTTTGGGGCCATAAAAGTAAATAATACTTAAATGGCATTTTCAAATAGCAGTCATTAAATCTCTGAAGTGTTAGACATATTTCACTCCTGAAAATTTCAGAATTAATCCATAAGAAATAAAATGTTTTCAGATAAAGGAAGTGTTTTCTGGTACAATCCACACAATTTACTCTTGCATTTTTGCATTCTTACCACTTGCATTCTATCAGTTATCAGTTAGAAAGAAAACTGAGAGATTGAGTCTAAGTGGATGCCACTGACAAACAAATGGAATTGATAATCTCTCCCCATATTCATTTTCTGATTTTATTTTTTCACAGTACAGAGAATATGCAGGAAAACCACTCTTCTGACCAAGGATTTAAAAAAGAACTACTCCTGAAAACCAGTACCTAGCTACACCACAGACACCAATAACTAATATTTCTCTAGTGGCTTGAGATTTTGGAAAAGTCAGTAAAATTCTTAAACATTTTTATCCATGCTGTCTCAATGCTTTGATGAAGATCAAATCAAGTAGCCAACCTGAGCTTTGTTACATTTCAAACTTCACACTTTGAGGCTCTTTGAGAGCTTCATGTATGTGGAAAGTATCATTTCTCTACCATGGATGAGTCATTTCTGGGTTAGTTTGAGATCATTACAAAAAAAGCCACTTTATTAAAGAAAAGGAGGTTCAGAACAGAATCATTGGGCACAGGTATCACACTCCCAAACATAAAGTGCTAGCTAGGGACATTTCTGCTTGTGCTAAAACAATATCACTTTTCCCTAAAAAAAAGACGGTCTTTGAACTTCAGGTTACACAAAGATTAGATGGGTCCTAACTGAATTTTTCCAAAAGTTCATTTCTGAAGAGTCATTCATTATTATAAAAGTGATGGGCTGACTTCCCCAGAAACTCAACCGTCCTTTTAAACAACCTTTTACTGATAAAACTGAAACATCTATCTCCTTTGTTTACCTCCAATAACATATGACAAAAAAAGAAAAACAGGACAAGAAATAACACATATGAGATAGTTCAGAAGAACCAGACTCTTTTACACTTACATTGTCCATTGCACTATGGATGTACTATTTTGGCAACTTATTATTGTACTTATTTACCAAAAAAATCACCTAAACACAAACGGATATAAAAAGCAGAAGTAATGAATTTTTCTAGTCTTTCTAGTCAACAGTAAGATCTGATAGGTTTTCTAGGCTTTAGAATAGTTTTGTATATCCATATACCAAAAATTCACTTCTACTAAGTAAACTCCTTAGAACCATATTTTTCATCTATACCCTTCTAAAAGGAAAAAAAAAAAAAAAAAAGACTGTCAAGAAAACAATTGATCATTTTGGCTTTTCTGGTGATCTCTTTAAACAGTGGGATGTGTGGAAAATTCCGACTTTTTTATATTGTACCTGATATATTTATAACCATGGTGAGCAGAAGGAAAAAGAAGCCAGAAAGATAACAAATTGAAGTACCGTGTTTTATAGTGCTTCAGTGGAATTGTTTCTCAAAATAGACTTTGAGGAAAAGCCTACACTTGCAAAATTTTACATTCAAGAAAAAAGAAAAAAGTCACCTAAATCTAATTAGGAAGCATATAGCCTAATTTCTATGAAGAACAAAATGGAATAATGTCACAGGGGAAAGAACCTCCAGAGATGTATTTTAAACAGCTACTCTCAGAAATATTAAATAAAAAAGAAGTTAAAATTAGAGTTGAATAAAATGTTCTTAGTGAGACTAAAAGACCACATATAGTTGAAAAAAAGTTAGAACTGTGTGTGCATCCAGAATAGTTACTGATTTCCAAACCATGTTTTATTTGCTGGCATATTGTCCCTCACTATTGCAGAATAGTGATTTTTTTTGACTTTTCACCAAGGCTTGGGGCATCACCGGTATCCTGAAGCAAGATGACCTCCATCACCTGTCTCGTGCTATTTTCAAGGGGCTTACAACCAACAGAATAAACTTGCTCCCCTCATTTTTTCTCTAGCTCTCAATGAAGGAGCCAAGAAATGAAAAAATGAAACAAACACACAACCTAGTTACAATATTAATGCAGAATTACTGGCAGTTGGCATGAAGCGGAGGCTTTTCTGTTGGTGTTCATGGGAGTTTCTGGATACCCAGTAGCCTCGCAGAGGTTTTACTTTTAGAATGTGGAATTTTGGTTCAGGTTTCCTCTTTAGCCTATAATACAACAGAGATTAACTTCTATTTATATTTAAAAAAAAAAAAAAGAGATAATTTTTGTTTCTCTTTGTATTCTTTTTCTTCAGAAAGAAAGTTTAGAGCACACGAGAATTTGTCCTGGCTCGCCAGTCTATAGCCTGACTGTAAGACAGAGATGCATTGAATTTGTAATTAGATTTTATTTTTTTTACTTGTCATAGAAATATCTTTTCAATAAAGTGCTTAAATGCAGGAAAGAATATAATATTTTACTGTGAGCTTTCATCTGAGCTTTAAAATAATAGATCTTATATCAAAACAAGGTGATGCTCTTTACCTCTTTGGTATCAGAGTTTTTATTGGTTTCAGATATCTTGGGCACTAATTCTGTATTCTTCCCATGATTATGTCTCTGTTTGTGGATCTGCAACTGAGAGATTCTACTGTGAGAATTGCAGTGATTTATCTTTCTTCTGTGACATGAAGAGGAAGGGAAGAGACTTGCAATTTCCTTGAGAAAACAATTTTGCTTGGCCTTCTACAAAATGTTAAAATTGTCTTTTACATTTCTAATTTACATTTCATCTTAGCAATGAAAAGGTACTAGAGATTTTGTTTACTGATACCAATAGCTTGAGAGACTTCTCAAGGAATCTGTGGTTGGAAGACGGACTCTATATTATTAATGTTGTCTTCTACTTGCATTAAAAAAAAATAAAAGGGCCTTCTTTGTGTAGGATCACTTCTTTCTTTTTTTTTCTTTTTCTTTTTTCAAAGAATAATTAATCCGAATAATATTTTAATAAAAGAAAAACTGCAATGAAAAATTTTTTGACCAGCTTAGCTCTTACTTAAGAGAACGGTGCTTTGGGCGTAACTGCATCCGTAGATTCCATAGCATTGTGTCATCCTTATAGGCATGTAGCAAGAAGCCTAATATTTTGCAGATTCTGACTCCCTCTTTGTGTCTCAGATCCCACTAGAATCAATCTAGTTTTTTAATATCATACTTTCATGGCTCATTTTTGACACAATTGCTCATAGTCCTGGCTTCCTCTGCTATATAAAGGGAAGAATGCATCCAATACACCTGTTGATGCAGATAGATATGAATTTATTTCTTCCTAAGCCTACATCAAAAAGAAAAATAGTCTGATTTTGGAGTTTCCTTTATATTTCCTCCATTTTAAGCCTTTTCTAGACTTCTAGCCATTATATTTTTGCTAGCTTGTTTTTTTGCTTTTCTAAGTATCCAGGTTTCCCTTAGAAATGGCAGGGAATTATTGCAAATATAACTCTCACAAGGCATTTCTGAAATCTAGGCCTCCCTATCTCAAACTTCTTTCTGTGCTAGAAGCAGCATTCATCCTGCTCACCTGTTACCATTCTCCACACCAAAGAGACCCTAGATATCAGGCTCCTTAGGTTTTCCCCTTAGTAAAGCTGAGCTCCAGGGAACCCCTCAAGAACCTCTTCTCCTCACCCATTTTCCCTTCTTTTTTTTTTTTTTTTTCCAAATGACATGAGGAATTTCCCTTCTTTTCTTGTCTATACTTCACAAGAAATGCAGAGAAAAAGCACTTACAACTAAACTCTTCAGCTATATTTTTCAGCTCTATAAAATATTCTGAGTCGCACTCTGTGACACAAACTTTTATCAGCCTTGCATGAAAAACTGTCATGTATAAATCCCAGGACACAGATATCCAACAAAGATCCAAAGTAGCTTGATTCAGAGTTCTAAATATCTCCCTTTTAAAACTGCAGAGGAAATAAACCATTTTGCCCGTGTTCTTCAGCCCATTGTACAATTAAATAAAAAAAAAAAATAGTATCAGCTCACTTGCAAAGTAAACAATCTGAAATCGCTCAAGATAACTCTGCTTCTCAGCTATCTTTACATGAAATAAAACTCATGCTGTGATGAAATCAGATACTATAAAGAATGAATGATTAAAATTAGTGAGTAAAAGGCTAAGTATTTTCAGAAGCAGGGGAATAAATCAAACAGCAATGCAGCATTTTATGCCATTTGCTTTGCAGGATGGGTGAGCAACAGGACATACGAGTTAGAACAAATTTTTTCCAGCATCGTCCAAAACGAAAGACTCACCTGCTCATCTAGCAGTAAGTTCAGCTTTTCAGGATGTTAAACAGAGGGCAGAAGTGATGCCATAACTCTTCCGTCCTTATGTCTCCAGAAGGTTATAACCTTCAAGCTGAGAACATACGAATTCATTCCTGCAGAAAGGACACGACAAAAAGACAATGAAGAACTCTGAGGAGAATCTGGGTCACACAGACAGACTTTGGTGAAGATTTGAATTCATGGAACTATTCGTTAGTAGAATGTTTCCTACTTGGTTTGGGGATAATACTTTCAAATGCAAGTATCTGGTCTTCCTTCTTTTGTTCTCTATTTTTTTTAACCTATAAACATAGTTCAGTGTTTAGACTTCAAAATCAATTTGTCTGGCATTTTTGTGGTATTCCATTGTTTCATTGCAGTAAATTCTCATTGGTTTTTTGCAATAGATGCAAACTGAAACTCAGGAAGTTGTTTGGACATGAGAAAAAAAAAATAAAAAAAGAAAGAAAACCACCTCTACTGTGAGTGTAACAGGTCACCAGAACAGTTTACCTAGAGAGGATCTGGAGCCTCCTTCCTTGGAGGTGTACAAAAGTAGTCTGCACCCAATCCTTGGAGACGTGTTTGTGCAGGGAAGCTGGACAAGATAATCTCTACAATTCCCTTCCAGCCTCAACCACTCAGTGATACTGTGATGCATAATCAAAGATATTTCCAACAGCTATAAACATTTTCAATCTCAGCACGATACTTTCACGCTTCAGGATGCAAGTACGTAAAAGTAAGACCTAACACATTGTAACAAAAATTTGATCTGCCTTTGAAATATTGCACTTTCTTAATCAGATTCAGTCAAAACAATAGTTAATTTTATGAAGTGGTTCTATAGGAGATTTCTCCCAGGAAAGGTTTCACGAGCATATTTGAGAGGGTTAGATACACCTGCTGGTTACACTTTTTATTCAGTCACTGAAGATTAATAAGAAAGCATCAGGGAGTAAATTGTTTCTTTTACATTATCTTTTCATGAACATATGGCTCCTGCAACACCAGTGATCTATGTCCTCTTGCACCAAATTTACCTTTTTGACTTTAGCAACCACAGAACCACTTAATCAAAGCAAGTCCAACCCACATACCAGGCTAGAATTCAGTTATTCAGTTATTTGTGTGTGAGAGGAGATTAGTGCAGTTTTGCTTCATCTTAACCATGCAGAAAATTTCCTTATGCCATAAATGTGTCAGTTGTGTTCACCATTGTCTCTTCTGCATAGGCAGAGGGTATATTGGGCTAATTTGAAGCTTGCCATTTTTAAACCCTATACTCTTGACCCTTACTCAAATGGATTTCTTGCACACCTTGAAGATTGTCACTAAACTCAGTGTAACTTTGTGACATGAGAGTCCAAACAGATGTCTACATGCTCTTCAATTCAGTAAAGTGAAAAGCCAGCTATACAAATTCAGATAGGTCATAGTTGTACCCTCTGAAGAGACCCTTTAATGCCAAAAACAGTTTCACATATGCAGATACTGAAATCAGCATCTCTCAGGTACACTGTGAGAGGGTGAAGAGCATTGGGCTAAACATGGTGGCAAGACAAAAATGGAAGAAAAAGAATTAAAAGGTAAATAAAGCAGACTAGAAAAGCAACCTCTCTAATTGTTCAGCTCAAGACGTCCATGGACTCAACACAACTCTCTTCAGATTCAGCTTATAGTGGACAGTTTTTCTCTCTTTGATTCAGCCCCTGGTCTTTAGAAAACATTTGCACATGCTAAAGAAAATGAAGAAGTTTCCACCCTGCAAGGGAAAACCATGTGCTACAGCAACAAAGTGTAAGTATTTCAATGTCTTCCACTCTTTAAATGTAGATGCAATTCATGTCTAGGAATTCCCTCTGGGAATAACAGATCTGTGGCCACATCATAAATCCACAATTTCTGATGCCTTTCGCTCAATCAGTGCCACTAGGGGATATCCAGACTCCTTGGTCAGCTTTGCTTTTAACCTCAAAGGCATCATTGCACTGACAGCTTTGCCTTTGTGGGCTTCAGCACCGACCGGTCTCATTTATAAGGTCAGTCTGTGCAAGCACCACTCGAGAGGAAGTGCTGAGAGCATTAATTTTGAACATGTAGATGTAATTGGCTTTTGACGGCCTAATTCCTTTTGGGAAAAGCTCCTAGTTCTTCACATTTCATAGACCCTTTGCATCTCATCAGAAATTAGAAAAAAAATGATCAAGAAAAATAAGGTTGGATTCCAAAGCAATGCATTTTAAACAGATTTCAGCAAGAAGTCTGCCTTTGTTTTCATTATTTGAAAATAAGCTAGTTTTCATTGTAAGAACTAGTCTGGCACTAGCATGAACGACTGACTAGCTAAAAGTCTGCTTGTTAAGAGAATACCAACTTCAAATACACACACACACACGAAAAGGAAGTTTACCCATATGATATGCAGCTTAATTAAAATCAAAGCTATTCATAATAAAACGAAGTCTCATTATCAGCAATTTTGTGGGCATCTTGCAAAAAGAGAGAAAAGAAAAAGCAGAAGAGGTATCAGCACATCTGTTTAATATACAGCACAATCACTGCAGAAATACTCTTTCTTTGAATGTCACTCTCTAGTATGCACTTCTTTCAAGCTTAATTTAAAGCTATAAACCAGTTTTCTCCCTCCCATTAATTTACTCCCCCAGTTTGACTTACAAAGTACATATATTTTTCCTGGTGGCATATATTAAGCCTTTGTCTGCAGACGTAATGAGAGTTACTGTTTGAGACAGGAAATTTCTTGGTGTAAGTAGACCTATTTATCCTCTAATGAAAAATAGGGAAACACACAGGCAAAAGCAGTCTCTTCTCAATTAATGCTTTAATAGAAGTTATGTATTAAGGCTTTATCCTCTGAAAATTAATCCTCTCCATTTTCTGTACTCTTTACAAAACTAAACATATTGTCACAGCCAATCATTAATTAATAATAGTAATGGTTCACTGGGAAACCTCACTGTCAATTTTTCAATATAGTACCTTAAGTTACCAAATTTGTTATTCTATCCATACACATGCCACAATACTATGAGATCATGGTTATCCAGTTTGCCTCCTATTTCCTTTTGATTTTATCTTAGGTGAGTATTTTTAGGCTAATCAATATCTGTTGAATTAAGGCAGCAAATCCCTCTCTCATCATTCAATGTAGCCTTCATGCCTTCAGCATTTAGCTAAGAGCTACCTAAATTTGAACTAAATTCCGCTCTTTGCTGCATAAGGACTGGATGTGCCTATAAATTTAAAAAAAAAAGTAAAAAAGAAAAAAAACCAAACAAGATAGTAATTATTTAATTAGAAGATGTTGGAAAAAAGACCTAGTAATAGAAAGTTCATTTTTCCCAATAAACCTTTTTTTTTTTAATTTTAATGAGAAAATTAAATATAATGGGAAACTTATTTTCTGATGATTTATATCCTCTAAATAAATCACTGCAAACATATGCAAAGTCCAAAGTGCTGAAAATATAATCACTTTTCTGAGTGCAGAAAATTTAACTCAATGGCTGGCTGTCCTCTATACTGCCCAAAAACTAATTCAGTAAGTTCAGCACGCATCTTTCATTGTACTTTACCAAAAAAGTTAATTTATTAGTCATCACAAAGAGAATGCATTTCTATGCAAGGGTGGAAAAAATGCCATGGAAGTGTAGTCATCATAAGAGGGCATTTTGAACAGAAAGGCAGTAAGTCTGAAGGTACTAGAACAGTCCATTAATCAAGTAAATTATAAATAATTTTTATGGGAATTCACTGAAGAGAGACACTATCAGGCAAATCAGATTGGGAGTTTAGTTTGTATAATATTTGATGCCATGACATTGTTTCAGTTAAAGGAATTTCAAGTAGAAGATTGTGTTTTTGATGTGTGTTTCATTGTTGAGAGTCATATTTGTACTTATAAACAAGATCCAAAACAATCTGAAATTTTCCAGATTTCTAGCTTTTCATCTGCAAATCCTAATTTAATGAAATATTTGAGGAGAAACTTGTTGTTCATAACCATTTTGATAAAAATTTTTGTGCAAAATTTTTTGACTGGCATTCATTGAAGAGAAATTTGAGACAACCTCTGTAGACCTGGAATCTCTCAACCTTCAAGAGTACTTTGCTAATGCCAAAATGAAGTTGACCAATTCAATTAATTGCTGAAGCCAAGTGCAGTAAAGCATCGCAGAAAAGCAACAGGACCTGTGAAAAGCCTCTCACTTTTGTCCTTCACACAGATAGATGGCCATGGGAGATTGAATTAGAAGGGCACGCTGGCAGGCAGACAGCTGAGGTAGCCTTCTGTACATTGGGCAAATAAGATCAGGACAGCTGGCACCCGGACAAAACTTGGAGTTCATAAACACGGTTTTAACTTCGTGCTCTCAAAGACTACCTGGAGAAGGGGGTGGAAGAACCTGTAATGGAAGGTAGCGAGCAAAGCATTCAGAGCTGCTTCTCCTCACATGTAATATGGGCAAAATTCAATTAAGTTACATATTTACCTTAGTAGATATAAAGTAAGCAAGCTGGACTATAATTACAGAATTTCGGCTACCAGTAGTAGTTTTAGGTAACATCTGAAAGTCAGGGAAACACAGATTTTGAGGGTACAGTGACGTGCTTGTCATAATCAGGGTAGAAGATTCAGATCTAAGTTAAGAAATGAACGATCTAAAGCTATAAAATTGAATGCAGCCCTACAGCTGTCAAAATTTCAACATGATCATTCTGCTTCATAAGGTTTCAAACATGGCTAAATTCAGAAATTACTGAAAAAATATTACAAAAGAACTAGTTTCAAAGGAGCTGTTGACTCCCTCTCTAACTGAGGAATCTAATATAGCTAGGTGACAGAGTAATTTAGGTTTGTAACTCTCTCTGTCTTCAAACTTGGACACCTAAAGATCCGTGCCAAAAGCAGAGGATGAAGATCATTTGTTTCTGTCCTCTTGCAGCTGTTCAGATACCAGCAGATCCACATAAACAATTAAATTGTACAATATTTACCCAAGCTGAAATGATTCTTCCGAAGACTTATTCTTTCTCTGAAAATTGTAATTTTTCATCAGCAGCTTCTTACAATGCAATGACAATGGCACCAGGCCTAACAGGAGAGATCATGAGATGAACAGCAGCGTAAGTCCTGTGATAAATCTCTGGGCTTTGTGCTGAGCTAGCAGTAAAAAAATTCATGTGATGGCTACAAATGATCTGAAGAATCCCAGCCTGAAGCATGCAACTGCTTGTGAGTTTGCTGAGTGTTTATGCCTGTGGAGATACTCAATACAGAACTCAGAAAGATAAGAACCAGAATAAAAAGCTGATTGAAATTCTTTTTTTTCTAAATGTGGTTGCATTTTTTTCAGATTATCTCAATTTACTGAAATTTCTGAGTAACTCCTGCTCTACAGAATTGCACAATCAGGACACATTCTTGTTCAAGTCCGATTTACACCAGGCTTCCAAGTGTCTTTACCAGCTGACACAGTATAGGACACTTGAAGGCTTAGGAGCTGTGAATTCTCTTCCAGATTTAACCACTGATTCACTGATTCACAGCCACACAAAAGTCTGCCAACTTTTCTGTACGTATATTTCAGCCTTCATGTTGTCCATTTGATAAATTCTTTACAAAAGGATGATGTAAAGAATCTTTCTTTGGTCTTTTTCTGTTTTTCCCTGCAGTGTTAAAAAACAATGTGGCTCTGCTCTCATGAGGAGACTTTATTGACTTTATTTGACTTTATTAACTATTAAGTAAGTATTCATATACTAACTGTTTGCCATTCATGGGCTGGCTTCCCACTCTATAAACTTCTTTTAATATTTTCATTCTTGTGCGTTTAAAAGTGAAGATAATAATAACATAAAAGCTTTCAGATTGTATGATGCTGTTGTTGGAATGCTTTTTGATTTCCTTTTGTTAAGCTTCTGAGGTACAAAACTAAGTCACTGTATGATTTACTATTGAGACTGTATCCTTTTCCCTTCTTGTTCTTGAACTTGGAATACTAAGATTTAAATTTTATTGGTTTCAAGTAACAGTTTTACTAAGTATGGTCATGCTGGACCTGGTGATGACATCCCTTTCCATACATCTTACACTGATAGACAGTCCCAGACCAGATACCAAAGTTAATTAGTTAGTGTTAGTTAGTGTTGTCTGTTTAACAATAATAACTGCCATGTACTAGACTGAGCACAACAGTAGGCACAAACATCTTTAAAAAGATCAAGGTATTTAGATATAAGCTCTAGTCTTTAAGACTAAGACTTCTTATGGTCTATCTTTGAGGACAGAGGCCTCTTCTTATATAGTAACACTCCACCACGCATTAAGCCTTGCCATCTTATACAGCGGATTTGGCAGCAGACAGATCTAATTGCAGTATTTGGACCATGACAAAAAGGTTCTTGGAAAATTACTCAAAAAGCTGCTCCTCTCGACTGCAGTGCCACTGCTCAAACCTGCAGCTTTCTATATCTCCAGAGCACATCAGACTGTGGAAGAAAACACAAGACCTGAGTTGATTCTGGAGAAGCATTGTCAGCTGCACTAAATTCTGCATGTTTCTCTTATCTCCCTTACACTAAAATAACACAGGCTCTGTGTTGGAAAATGGAAAGGATATTCTCATCTGTGGGCTTATTGAGATATTCCTGAGAAGGTCCCTCTAATCTTCAGTAAATTTTAAATATGCTGCTAAATATATATTTTTAAATAACTGAATTGCATTTTGCATGTAACCTTTTGTCCATGTCCTGCTTTTCTCAGTATTTAATCCAATTATCTGCTACAAAGCTAAAGTTTGTTGTAAGAGGATAGAGTGTCAGATTAGTTTCAGTCTTTCAGCACAAATGCTGATCAAGTGTTTACCTGCAACAAATCTAAAGCCCATCCACATTTCCTGAGTTGTGTTGCTTTCACTGCACGTTTCCTATCAGCTTTAATAGGTGTTTCAGTGTTTGGTCTTTTTCTTATCACTTCTTTCTTGAAAAAAATTTTGAAAAAAAAAGTAAATTTCAAATAAAATCTTAGAAAATGTTCCTAGTTTTGATACTTCTCAGGCTGTGGAAAACTCTTCTAGGGAATTTTCTGCCAGAAGGATAGCCAGTGCCGGCTATTTACTGCAGATCTTTCTTGCCTCTAATTTGTTAATATCTATGAAATAAGTTCAAATTTTCAGTAGACTTGAAATGGAAGGTTTCTGTTTGCTGCATACAAGTGTCCATACTTAAAAAGTCCAAAATGATTTAACAGTCTATTTGAGTAAAAAGATCCTTAGAAGTAAAATTATCCAGCTAATACCTGGAAGCAGAGCTACATCTGCTCTGTAGGTACAGGGGCCTACTCATGCACTCACAAGTAATACACGTCCATTTTTAAGGCTACCTTAAACTGGCTTTCAGTGTCCTGTCATTTCCCCTTCCTGATGTTAAACTGCTCTTGTAGAGCATTAGGATAGTTTATATCTAATTTGAGCTAGTCGTACTAGCCTGAGACACCACTGATGTGCAGGGCAAGTCTTCATAGGGATCACCTGATGCCACTTCTATGAGCCATGCTATAACGATTTAGGTTTATCTCCAAGACCACTTCCTCCATAAAACCATTTCCTCGTTTTATAATAGCAATTTAGTATTCCTCAAGTCCAACTTCTCCTTACCCAGCATGTTTATTAATGCATGCAGAGCTCTGTACCATGATTGGCAGGGGTAAAGGATTTGTTCTAATTAAGCCAATACTGAACTAATTATCTAGTGGAGTTACACAATACTTTAATTTCATGTTCATCTCTGTTAGTTCCTCTTACAATGTTTCCAGGAAGCTGATATCCTTTGGTGCATTCTTTCTTAGAAGAATTAAACATTCCTCTGGGGCTGGATTTAAACTCTAAAGCTGAAGCCTGTATTTTCTCATGGGCCATTGCATTATTGACCCGTCCTGTGGCAATTGTTTATCGAGCCCTAACGACACTGAAAGCATTAGCAAAATTGGCTTTTATTTGAATGGAGCTTTCTGAGCCCTGAACAATACTCCCTGCCAGTATACAACACACCTGCCATCAGATTTTGCGTTCTCTCTTGCTGTTCCTTGGCTATGTGCAGACCTAGACTCTAAGCTGTCACATGTTTCATCAAGTTTGAAGCAGCCTCAGGTCTGAGGCTGGCTGAAATTAAATGTTGGCTGGTATCTGCTTTTGCTGTGGAGCTTCTGCATGCTTCAGCCTGAGAGGGAGTCACTTGCCTGTCACTGAGCCTCCGTCATCCTCCCGAAAAGAGGGCACAGGCTATGGCAGGAGCCTAGCACACAAACCTCCCCTTTGCAGTAGAGCGATTTTAAAAAGGGAATGGCTAACAAGCCTTAGCATTGCTCCCTCAAAATTGTATTCATATGAAACAGAGTAAATTCCATTTATTGGCTTTCTTATCTAATACTTAACATTTTAATTAAGACGCATGCATACTATACCTGTGAACTAATCTGAGTTGCAACAAGGGACAATCATCAAACATTTTGCATAGAAATCATTGAATAGTTTGCATTGGCGTTGACACATTCTTTCCTCATTATTCTTAACTATCTCTAACAGCAGCACAAGACAGCTGGATTCGGTGTGAGCTGCTGTTCTGTTCGTACACAGAGTGGTGAGGGGCAGCACGTCCACTTTGCTTAACTCTCTGCTTAGCCATAGAAAGAGTAATCTTTTAACAGGGCTGGACTGCCTGAATGGAGATTTTCTGTCAGCTCGGTGCTGTACAGTTTCTTGTACTTGTGTTGATGCCTGGACAGCCACAGTCAATAAGAACATTTTTAGCGAGCTCGTAGCTAATAAGATTAACGAGCTTGTCTCGAACACGTGATCTGCAGCAAGAGGTTTTTGCTCGTTGCTTTATTGATGAGCAAAGCAATGGGAACTATTAAGCTTCACTCAGCCTTACAGGTAATACAAACATTCTTGCAGGTGGATACAAGTCAGAAAGGTTAGGTGCACTAGCACTGATGTGTAGATCCTTTGCTGGGTGATTAGCAGTGTCACATCCATATTAAACAGGAAGAAGTAGGACTCTAACAAAGACCCAATATTTCCTGCTTCATTTTTGTGAGCTATGAGGTCTAATGAAATATTGTTTTATAGGGATTCATCTACACCTATATTTTTCATTTGGCAGTGAGGTTTAAAAAAAAAAAAAAAAGCATAAAAAGCAGTCAGTCCTCAGGGAAGAAAAAACAGTTGCTGTGAGGAATTCAACCTTAACATGCAAGAGAGTTAGAAACTGCAGCTGTCTGATACAGAGAACATTACTGTGTGCCAAGTACCCATAATTCAGACTTCAGCAAGGAAATCTCTGCGTGTCCTTTGGTGCTGCGGGATTCCTGAATAACACAAGTAACAAAAGGAAATTAAACTAATTAAAAATAATACCTTAAGTACCTTAGGTAGAAGACAGGATAAGTTAGCTCTTTGGTAGGATTGAGAGAAAAAGTAAATTATTGTCGAAGACATAAATAACCATTTAGTTTGTATCTTTGAGCTACAGATGCTAACAAATCTAGTCAAAAGACAACTTGTTTCGAACTATATCCATTTCTTAAGCACTTGCAGTTTTATTAGTCTTCAGTTCTCTCAGGAACATCAGCTTAAAGAATGCAATCATAGAGGGAAGCATTACAACTTTGGCTAAGTGAATCCATTCTGAGACCTTGCCATAAGAAGTGAGCAAAGCAAGAACAATCGGTAGCCCTGGAAGTGCAGAGGCGTAGAAGTGCAAGAGCTTGACAAGGTAACATGCACAAAGCACAAACTCCCAAACAAAAAATAATAATAATGGAAAAAAGCAGCTATGCATTTGAATATTAAAAGGTTTAATGGAAAGACCAACAACTAGCAGCAGCCAGTTTTGCAACCAGTTTGCAAGGCAAAAAGCATCTTTTCTGATTTGTTGCACAGCAGGAACCTGAGCAATAGTTAACTCTGCTGTAGAAAGAGTGATTACTTGTAGAGGGGTTAGAGGATGGGACTTAGTCTAGGAAAAACAAAACAATACTATTCTGTCATAAATTTGCTGGAGCCTTTTGGTAAAATGCAGCAGGTTGTAGAAGTGATGATTCATTTAAGAAAACAAGTGTGCTGTATCAAGTGGGGACGGATGCCAGCTCCTGTGCCAGAGCAGTGGTAGAATTTGGGGCAATTAGTATTAAATCAAAAGCTTCAGGCAATAACTTTGTGTCATTGAGACCCTTGTGAGAGATCGGTGACCAGTTGGAATTTCCATAAGTGGAAGCGAGTACAAATGTATGAATCTTTATGCATGAGTTAAAAGGGTGGGGGGAGGGCAATGGGGAAAAGCTCTTGCAAAAGGCATTGGTATCGACCCCAGAAATCACTGAAAACCACCGTCTCCTTCAGCACCATGCAGCTACCTGTGGACATGTATCATCTTTTCAAAGAGCACAGCAGGCTACCACAACAAGGAGCGACCAAGAATGCCTTAGCTAGCTGCAATCCAGCAGGACTTTAGGGCGTGTATCACTATATCACAAACCAATATAAAACTAATAATTTCACTCCTACATCACAATTTAGATGCAGATTCAGACGATTATAAAGAAAACCTCCATATATAGTGCTAAATATCCAGTTCAGTGGGTGTATCTCCCTTGCCTCCTTTGTACCCACTCCCTAACAAAGCCGAATCCCAATTAGCTTCTTTTGTGCATGGAAAATTACTACCAAAAATATTTATGTCTGATTGTTTGTATTTCTTACCAGACTAATACTAATTGCAAAATGAAATGCCTCTGAAATTGAAAAGCATTATTTTCTAGGTAGCATTAAAAACAAAACAACAACAAATTATTAATTTCTTCCTGACAGTTTTGGCAATAGGTATTTATGGAAAATTAAATCTGTATTTCTTAGTCTGAAAGAACAGACTACTCCATCACTAGAAGGTGAGGGGGAGGAAGGAGAAGTAATAGCTTGTACGTGCTAACATTATTCTGTGATATTATTTAGTAACCTTGTTCCTTCAGAAAAACTGGTGGACCTAACTTTGCTTGTAAAATGATAAAAGAGAAATCTAACTCCAGTCTGAGAAGCTCTTTTGAGCAGCTTCTCCTTTGGATCTTTTTACCTGTCATAAGGAGAGAGACAGTTTTTAAGCAATCCACGTCTGCTAAGTGTCTGATTGGCCTGATTCCCCGAGACTGCCAGCTCTCTGCAAAGACTCATTACCGCAATTAAGTTGTTGCTTAACTTTCTCTGTAATATAAAAGCAGAACTATTATAGTGACTGGTATTTCAGCAGTGGTTAAAATTTATTACTAAAGATAAATGTGAGTTGTTTAGCCAACTTTTCTTGCAATCGATTCATATTATTTCTTGAACATTTCCGTGCTTATCCTTCATTTTAAAGCCAGTAAGGTATATCTTTTATAATGCATAATTCATGACAAATTAGTGTGGAGGAAATAGAGCCTGTTAACGCATATATTTTTCGTGAAATCTCATGAGGTATGCAAGAGCCAACTAAATTTCAGATCTTATGCAAAAACTGATCTGATACAAGTTAAAAATCAGGAAGCAGAATCCTTTTAGGTATAGTGCCTAGGCTAGTGTCTAGCTGATGCCAACTGCAAGGCTCTCCAAGTTCCTGCAATGCTGCTCTCCTGCTGTGGGCAGTACTGGGGTTGCAAAACCCGCATTTGCAAAACCTTCCTTCTCCACAGATACCAGAAACTTACATTTTAATAACATCATCAAGGCTTGGACTGAACAGCAGGACTTGCACAGCAAAGCTTAAAATTCACTGCCCACATACAACCTTTTTGAACAACAAATTTGGTTGTGATGAAGTAAAATTATCCTTAATGTATGTTGTTCTGATGGGAAAAATGATACGCCAAGTGTTATCAGTACTATATTGGAAGGTTAACTGGAGAACTGAAAAATGCTACATTCTATCACATTTATTATACAAGCTAACAATAAATTATAAATTCATGGATTACAGACTTTCTTACAAAAAAATTAGCTGTGTTAATAAAAAGAGGGAAAAAAAACCCCAAGGATTTTCCTGATTCAGCTGTCACAGGCATAAAACTGACTGAGCTAAGGAAACAAATGCCCCTTTCCAGGAATTCCAATCTGTGTTTTATGTTTAATTTTAGCTGATAAATCCTCTCACCAGAAGGAAGCAGTTAATTGCCTGTTTAGAAACAGTAGCTCCCTTCCTCTCTCTCCCCCACAGCATAAACACAGTGGTTTAACTTGAAAAAAAAAAAAGCTATAGTTTAAGGTCAATATACTGCTTTACATCATGCAAAAGTATGGATCAACATAATTTTTAACAGGGGAGCTCTTAGCTCTCTGTGGTAAGGTCAGGATTACAGATAACTTTATGATAGAAAGGTCAGGGTGATAGATAGCTTTCCAGAATATATTAGTAATGATCTGCAAAGCTCCAGGAGGATGATAAACTCACTGCTGAATAGGGATTGACTCCTTTGCTCCAATTTTAATTTAGCCCAACAGATAGAGGCTCAGAAAGTAGCCAGCTTAACTGTTTCCTATATGGCCTGCAGCTGGGTGCGAGGGGATCATTATAGCACATCTTTCTAAGGACAGACAAATTAATCTGCATATAATGAGTAACCCAAATTCAAACTGTATGGTTTGAGGGCTTGAAAAGGCTTGGAGAAGTTTTTATTAGTGTCAGTGTCTGCAGTTTTCTAGGTATTCCTGTCCTGGAACATACATAATGGAGAAGATCCCAAATATATCATTAAAACAGTTTTGAGACATTTTTGTACCAGCAAGTACAAAACTATAAGAATTAAACAAAAAAGCTACTTAAATTAATGAGTGACATTTAATATAGTTTCATATTTAGCCTATGGAACTGCCAAATTCTTCCAACCAGCCTTTGGAGCTCATTGTAACTTTTAAGTAGGTCAATCTTTTCCTTCATTTAGGAGCAATGAACTACCCAATTAGTAACTTATAAAACGATTTGATATCTTTAATTTGGACTTTGAAAAGTACATTAGATCATTGGTGGCTGCTTACACTGACAGAAAAAGTAGAAAGTTTTCTAGTAATTTCTTATATAGCAAGCTTGCTGATGGACAATTTGATCCATCCCTTTGATCCTTTTTCTCCTGAAAAGGGTTATCCTTTTAGTAGTCCCAGACTCTGGGTTTACAGTGCAGAGCACTCACTTCTCTTCTACCTTTCATGATTTCCCTCTTAAAAGCAGAAAGGCCTAAATATTGCAAAAATGAGGTACCATATGTAACCATAAAATATCAGTGCAAGGAATAAAATAGCCCCTTGTCAAGGAAGCCATTGGTGCCATCTCTGGGGGCTGATAACAACTTGCAGACTTCAGTGCTCATGTACATCCTGCTCCTTCACCTTATGCATGGTGAGAGACATGCTAGGAGCATTGCATAAATGTTCCTTTATCTATTGCAAGTAACACTAAGCATCATTCTCGTTTACCAAGAGGCACATAAAGACATGAAGCTACTCATTCAGTGGTGACTGCAGCTTACCTGGGGTCCCAGGGAAAAGGATGCTCTGGCTTTATTTACTCCCAGTCATTGTACTCTCCTGCCCAAACAGCTCAAGGAAGATTTAAAAATGCTCTTCCAATCCTTGCATTTTCAAGGAGCCAAAAACCCTTTCCTTGAGAGGCTGTGTGAATCTCTCTGTCTGCTTGAGATACAGATGAGGCAGGTAAAGCAAAAGAACACTCTGAGCAGTCACTGCTCTGCAGGCAAACAAAACATAGTTCTGAAAGCATCTCACCATCACCCAGGGACCACATTCCTCCAGCTTGACCCTTTGTTATGGTCCTCTTTTGATCAGCTGAGAGAAGTGATCCTCAACTCAGATGCATTCAAGTAACCCAAGGTCACTTCATCACCCTCAGCTTTTCAAGAAGATAATAGAAAAACCCGAGGGGGAAAGAAAGCCCAACCAGCCAATCAATAAAGCAATCCCCCAGACAACATGGTCAGTAACCTTATGTTTCATCTCCAGATGTTATATTTCCAATTAGGATTTTCAGGTAGTGCAAAACCATAATAAAATAGAATTTAAAAAAACACAAAGAAGAAAAATATTTATGACTAGCAATTAACCTAGTTAGTTTTAATTACCCAAAATAAAAGTTCCCCTTAATACTTAACACTTAATTAAAAATACTTAGATAATTTTAAAAATCAGGCTTTTTATGACTGGCAATGTTTCAAAATTATGACCCAAATGTGGCTATAGGGCTCCTACAACCCTCATTGCTTTTGAGTGCTGCGTCAAGATTACATTATCTCCATAGCTGTTGTTTAAGCGCACTTTTGTTTACTCTTCATGTTGATTTGCCTCAATCAAGCAGTCACTGGCTTGGCTGTTGGCAAAGATATCATCAGAAAGAGACACTCAGCCTTCCTGAGGGGTAAAGCAGGATAGGTTTAATAAATGATTTGGACTACATGCTGTATGGAAAGCCCTGGAAAACGTGTGGAGGGGTTGCCTGTGGAAGGATGCTGGATGCATGGACCGTATGCACAGCTGGGACTCATCTTGTATTCCAAAGGCTCCTTAAATCTATCGGAATAGAATAGGAATAGAATAGAATCAGCTGTGCTAACCTGCAGTAGCCCTGACCAGGGATCAGGTATACGAAACATGCCTGCCTGGCCCCAATAGGAATCCAGTCAGCGTGTAGTTTGACATGCAAGGGCTGCTCCCGCATACTCTGCTAGTCACTGACTCCTCAGAGGATCTTCCACAGGTGTTTTCACTACAGTCTGCAACCTAAGGGTAGGCTTCAGGACAGGTGCAACAGATCTGTGTCCTCATAGAAAAGATAATGGCATGGGAATGGTGTAAAGCAGAATGCATATGAGCCAGCATGTTGAATGAGGCTGTAGCAAGAAACACTAGACATGAAAATGGTGCATCCAGAAGGGATAAGAATCTGAGTGATGCTTCTGCAGACTTCTGTAGAATAACACGCTCTATATGTCTATGACCTTCAATGTAAATAAAGTCAGTGACATTTCTTTACATTGATGCAACTCTAAATATTGTCTGAACTACTGCCATGCAACTACTATAACACTTATATTTTCCTTGGAAGTGTGATGTGAAAGGGGAAGGCATTTTCTTTGGGCTAATTCAGTAGTAAAGGAAAGGGAGAAAGATTGTTGATTTATATCCTCCTAGCAGATTTTTAAAATATCATTTCTGGGGAGATGAATGGATATTTTCTGAAGGCAACTGCTCTGTGCCTTAGAAATTACCTCAGTAGGAGACTTAAGAAATGACCAAACCTTTGCTTTCTAAGGAGAGTTTCATTTTTAGAAACATACTCTCTATTGATTAAACTGGGCTTACATTTCATTGAAGAAAACCAGCAAATCGATAATAACATAACATCATACACTATATTTCTAATGAATGTTCTGGTACCTGGTTACTGTGATAATGTAAAGGATTAACTGAAGCAACCCATTCACCTTGGCAATAACGCCACTGCAGATGAGATGTTGAGGTTCAGATATCACAGAGCCAGGGGTCGCCTTAGAGTTATCAAAAAAACCTTGATTTTGCAGCTCAGAGTCTTCACTGTAACGAGCACTGAACAAAGAAAGAGGGAGAAGCAGCTGCAGCCTGGTAGAGTTTACAGGCAAGGCAGCAAAATAAAAGATGAGAGTTGCTTTTATCCCTGAAACGCTTTTATGTCTTTTACTGCATGTTATCAGAAGTAACAAAATAATCTGTATCAGTGATTAGCAGGGATTCAGCCAGTCTACTCCTCAGACAACCCACTGTCCATCTCTCTATCTGTGTTTGCTATGTGGGAAAGAACGTGATATTGTAGCGGACATCAAGTATCAGTGTGAATAATTGATATCCCGATCTATTGAAAGGAAGCTGTCTTGACTGACCCACATTTAGGCTTCGGGGAAATTTGTAAGAACTAATCCAAGTATTTCACTACTGGTGTAAACATACCTAACAGCTCAAATTATCACAGGCAGAGTTTTATAGGAAAAATGACCCAAGCATGCTCCAAGAAGAATGCTGTTATTCCTTAACTGTATTTGACCTCGGTTGATTTCAGTGGTGATCAATGGAAGTTCTATTTCTTGGTGATTAATAGTGACATTCAGCATAGTAAAATCTCTTTTCCTAACCAAGGCCATAGTCAGATGTCTGTATTCATCCAAAACAGACTCAAGGATTCACTTGTAGTAGATGGCTTAAAACCTCTTCTGAAGTAGCGTGAGTACTGAATGCTCTGTTTAGAAAGCCAGAGCCTCTAAGGCCTAAATTAGGCAGAATCTGGCTCAGATGCATTTATATGAACCAGTTCCAGCTTCTCTGAATAAGATCTGAACTGCTCAGCTGTGTGTTTGGTACTGCTGAGAGCAAAAAAATAAAAACAAAAAAACCCCAAAAAACACTCCATTTAACTAAAGTTGCAAGAGCCAGTGGTTTGCAAAAGAAGGAGCTCAGTTTTGAAAATAATGGCCTTTAGGAATCACTGTTTAATAGTAGTAAATAATCACTGCAAAGAAAAAAATACTAAAAGACAAAAAAAAGAAAAGACTTTTAGCTGTTTTTGTTTAACAATAGCTCACAGAACTTACTGTGAGTACCAATGCAATCGTTTAGAAATGACCCAAAATATAAACAGTTAAGCCTGATGAAAGATATGTTTTGTTTTACCAAAGCACATTGCTGGACCATAAAGGATCAGTTATGATGACAGAGTGAGGAGAAGAGGGAAAAGTATTAATGAATGTTCCTTTACTTACCTGAACACTGCAAGATTAACTTCCCCATTTGAATCTAGCTTTTATTCCTTTAACAAGTTTGAAAGAGTAAGTTATACTTCTTGGTCTCCTTTAAAACTAAATGAAAATTCTGCTTGATGAGGAAGTGACAGAAAAGCTTTTAGCTGAGTTCAGTTGACAACAAGATGCGTTTTTGTCCTGGTCTCTCTGAGAGGGCCCATTGAAATTCAGGTCACAGGAATGTTTCAGATTGCCAGTATTACGCCTTGTTAGTTCTGGTGTTTAAACAAATTCTTCACAATCTTGATCTGCCTATAGTAGATGTCAACAGTTACATCAGCAAGGATTTAACAGAGGTAAATGCAAGCTTCCAGACCTTAATGTACAATATACTTCAAAAGGTTATGAGAGTATCACATGTCATGTATACTTCTGAATATTATTATTAGTTTTAGTAATGAATCTAGTTATTCAGTGGATTATCATACCATAATGAGGCAGTCTTTTTGTGATTTAACATCTAAGTAGTTTTCTTCATAGTTGCATTTACTAAGAAATAAATGCTTCATATTCTACTGCTCTTACCAATGCCATTAAACTGTAACTCAATAAATAATGCTGTCATGACTGTAATTTTGCAGGAGGACATTAACTAGTACAAATTGTCTCTTTTTAGTGAGGACAACATAACAGTAATACTGCTGGGAAATATGTTCTTACACATTCACCTGTTTTGCAACAAGCGTTAAAAACAAAATAGATCAGAAAATCCAATGACTTCTTCAGAACAATCTTTCCAAAAAGTTAACTTAATAGACATATCAATGTCTCAACCAATGCACTTCACATTAGAAGCCAGACTTTATATAATGATGATGGGTAGGAATATGCCTAATAATATAAACCTTGATCCTTCACAATCATTTGAGAGCTGGAAACAAATATAAATCAGGAAAAAACTCACCAGGTGGTCAATTCTGCTTTTTCTCATCATAGAAACCTTCAAAAAAATTAATTAAGGACCACCATGAGACTGGTTTGATTCTTTTGCCACCTTTATCCATGCAATTTTCCTACAACTTTATTGCCTTACTGCTTCAAGCTTTCGGATTCCCAGGCAAAATGCACTCCGAGCTCATTTACCCGAAGAATCTCCAAAGAGCATAAGGAAAATGGAGCTTTTATCTCCCTGTTGTCTTAGAAAATGCAAGTCTACTTACCAGTCAAAATTTCCTCTAACGCTTCTTTTGGCACCATAGATCAGGCCCTTGTCCTTTACCTTAGCTTGCAACTCCTACTATAATGTTAATGCAGCTCCTGTCTGTGTCTGTGCTTGTTCTCAGCTGGCCTAAACTGAATGCTTATATCTCTGGGGCTTGGCAGCCCAGAAGTTTTTTTTTTTTTAATATTAAAAAAAAAATGTGGGGATTCTAGTTGGCCCTAAGAATAAGGTAGTCAAAAAATAAGAATGGAACCATTTCCCTCCGGAATAATTCACAGAAACAAAATTGCTGCACTTAGATTTTGGGATTTCTCACCTCAAGATATTATTTTCAGTCAAATTAAGAAGGTAAAAATCACATATTTAAGAATAACTGAATCAAGAATCGAGAATAACTCAATAATTGAGATGGGCACTTGCTTGAATGAATGAATGATGTGGAAGCCTCAAAAGAGTAAGGAATGTTTGTCTCCATATGCTATTTTAGGGTTCTCTCTACTAACTTGTGTGGAGATAGCATATGATCTTTTTCCATTAAAATGTTTAAATGTGTGGAATTAAAACTAATTTTTAAAACATGGAATATTTGTGAAATTAAAATGTTGTTCTTTAAACAAGCCCACCTGAAAACAGTTTTTTAGTGAGAAAGGGGAATTTTCGATAGAAAGCTGCAATCTGTCATTATCTATTCTGATCCATTTTGCAAGTCATATTATCCTCCATCTTCACAAGAGTTGAAACGGATGATCCTCGGATGGTTTGGGCAAGGCAGACATCATCTTCACTTCTGTTAAAGAAATACAGACCTGCACAAGACTGATTTTTGGGGTAACAAAAAGCACAGAACTATTATCTAACATATATAAAGGGTATCACAAAATAGTACCTAATGCACATAAAGGATACCAAATACAGTAAATTCAGATGTAATTTGGAATTGCAGGCAATTGAAGAAAGGTATAAACACATTGTTAACAAACATATAAAACTGATGCCACATGGATCTTGGAGCCAGGAAAAAGAAACCAATACAACGAACATGAAAAACCTCCCAAAGAAGGACTCCAGATGCTGGCAGCTTGTTTCCACACTCACCCCAACAACAGAACAAAACCAGCAGTGTCAGGACCCTGTGGTATTAGTATTTAACTGTGGTATTCGTATTATTGTGACTTCTTCCAAAGAGATTCTCTGACTGCATTATTATTATTCTTTTTCTCTCTCAGGTAAAGGAGATAGATAGCTGCTTAATATTCTATTGAATAAGAATAAATGATTTGTAAATATTGCCCTAAATAAAGTAGTACTCATTTCTTCTACTGACCAGGCTACAAGGAAATGAACACAAAACTCAAGGGGAATTATGGCAAGAATGTGACTTCAAAGACCCTTCATTTGTATTGGTGAGCCTCACACGCTGTGTCCAGCAAGGGATAATGAGCAAAGCTGTTGTTTGGAAAATTATATCAAGCACTGCCCTGTTTAGATCTCTCCCAGGAATTCTGCGATGATCTTAATTAGCATCTCTTCACTCTTCATCTTCTGAATGGTGAACAGAAAGTCACTTTCAGAGAGATGCTAACTAGACTAGTAGCAAAATTGGCCTTAGCATTAGTTCTCATACAAATGGTTCCCATGACAGCAGATTCATGTCTTCTTTATTTCTCAAATTGTTTCCATTCTGCTTCAGTGACCACAAGTGAAAAGCTGGAGGATAGAAACAGTCTTTTAACTAAGATAATGCTACAGCAATGGAAAGGCAGCGCAAGTGGAATTGCAACAAAATATTTTATCAAGCTTCTGTATTTTACTAAGTAATGCTTATAGTTTCACTAGACAGAAGGTCTGAAGAAGATGAGCTTTAATGGGTAAAGTCTGTCACCTCTTAGAGTGGCCACAGTGGGACTCATGCTTACATGGATGATAAGCCGGTACTTGTGCCACAAGGAGAATGTTTGATGGTAGGATGGCCTAAGAGGTTCTTAATGGAAAGGCTGACCTGCTGGGAGTATAACTTGGTTGATAGTCTGGCTTCTGAACAGCGCCGGCATGAAAGAAGTGAGAATCTTTCTAAATCATCATCTATAAACTATGCTCTTAAGGTGCATTTATCAGTCACTCATAATGTCTAGCAGACCAAATGCACATTTCTACAAATTATAATGCCATTTCCCTTAAATTGATAGTGAAAGTTTGTTTAGATTCTTTGCTTTGCGTATTACCAGTTCTCACTGCAGTACTAATTGGTGTACAAGCCACTTCTGGAAAGCGCCTTGTGGTTGGAGAGCAAGGGACACTGTGTACAGCAGGCGGTGCTCCTGCGAGCTCTCCTCCTTCAGATTCTACTGGGCAACAGTTTCTTGAGGATTGAATTATATGTTCTGGATAAATGTTGTTTAGAATAGACTTTGCAAGGGATTAGGCTGGGGAGACGGCTAATGTACACACACATTAAATTTTAATATTCTAAACTATTTTCTTTCAGTGGGTTTCCTTTATTTATTTATGCTTGTCTCCAGTAGAACTACTGCTACTCAGAGGTCCCGCTTTCGCCATTTGTTATCTGTAGAGACAGCCCAGATTTTTTAACTCCTGACTCTTTGATATATGCAGACCTAAATATACTGTTTCTTCATGAGGAGCTGCTGCAGGAGCCGGGAAGGAGTAAGAGGCTGTCTTTTTTTCCCACCTTGCAGAGCAGACCTTGGAAGGTTTCATGCAGCTTGAGCAAAAGTTTCCTTTCTGCATGCTTAGTCCCTGCATGAGAGCACCGCTTTGGTTAACCACCCCTCGGGCCAGGGAAGTCAAGGACGGACGCTTTCTAGTTGCAGCGTTCATGATCTTATGAGCTACTTCACTGGAGTCAGCCTGCATGTACCAAGCCCTTAGTGCCAGCCCATTTCATTCACATCAAAGACAGCAAAAGGCAAAGCAAACAGCTGATCCCAAGGTAGCAGCTCACTGATCTCTCTGGGTGTGAAAATCAACAGAGTTGCAAACGTTAGGCCAGAGCATTCCAGTATATGAATCAAATAAATGCCAAAAAGAGCAGAGTTCTGCTGTGCATGTCAAGCTGATGAAAGCTTTGACATCAGAAAAAAGCAATTTTCAAACGGGAACAAGGACTTGGCAAAAGAATATAGAAGACCCCTCTATAATCTAAGCAACATGGAGATGGATGGGAGGAGGCAGACAGATATCGTACAGAAAAAGGTATTTCTGATGCCAGCAAACATCTCCTTCCATTCCCTTCACCAGTACAGCATCTGCTCTGGAGACGAAAATAGCAGCAAGGAATGTAAGGGAGCTCAGAGTACTTGAGATATCTGAAAAGCAGAAATATGTATGTGAACAAAAGGTTAAAATAAAAGCAAACTATATATAAATATTAGGCTCAAAAAAAAAAAAAAAAAAAAAAGCTTTCTTTCGCCAACCTCATCTAATCCTGGAAATAAAATTGTTTCAACCAGTGCGAATTTAGTCTTAATATCAAGTGTTAAATTTTAGTAGGTAAAATGAAAGCAACAAAGCTGCCAGTTACCTTCTGGTCATCTAACAGGAAATCTCAGTCCAAAGGTGAAGGCTTATGCAACTGCTTGAGATGTTTCACGCTTAACACTCTATGGTACTTACGAACTGGCCCAATGCATCATGTGTTGTTTTTATCAGAGCACTGAGTGAGGATTTCTGGTTTCATGTCTCATTCATCCCTTGTTATCCAGTTTGCATAATGTGTACTACCGCAAAATGCTTTTTGGTCTTCCTTTTGGAAAGTGTTCTCAGTGTCTGGCAGCAAAATAACAATGAGCAGATATTCACCTCAGTAGCATCTGTGTAAAAACTTAGACTGAGAACTTCATGACGAAATTATGTTTTCCCTCTGTTCTGAACATGCTCTTGAGCAGAGAATGATTTAAACACTTGTAGGAAATTGCCTTCAGGTTATGCCTTTGGATATTAACCATAATTGTCCAAAAATAAAGTTTTGCTTAGCAATTGTTAAACAGATATCCTTCCCTAATCCTCTGGGTTTAACCAAAGGGTTGTCATCATGGTTCAAGTAAATCTCTCCCACTTCCTTCTCCTTCCACTTTTATGTTACTTCACTTACATGTGTGCTATTTGCTAGGTTCAGAACTAAGTGCTATCTTAGAACTGAGCAAAAATGCAATCAGGAGACCCTTTATGGTTTTCCTTTTGTTTATTTAATGTTTTCCTGTGTTGACTACTACCTTTTGGTTTTATTGACACTAAAGATATTCTTGCATCTGTTGCCAATGTTGCCTTCACCTCTGATTCTCTTCTTCCTTTCGTTTGGCTTACAGGGAGTGTCTTTCCAAAAAGTTGGTGTTGGCAGCAGCTAGTTTAGACTCACATTCTCTTAAAAAAAAAAAAAAAAAAAAAAGTAATTTTAGATGATACAATGATGTGCATTGTAACAGTAATCCTCCTGACCCTGCTCCCTAATAAACTCTCAAATTTACATGCTTTTTAAGCATACGTGAACCAATTTTTCCACTGTGTGCAACTCAAGAAGTTACGTTACTATTATATCACCAAGCATCAGTAGAATGCAAGAGTAGATTTTTGACTTCTTGGGAAACCACATTTCAACAGTCACAATGATCACTGCATTTTATTTTGTGTGGGGTTCTTTTTGTTTGCAAAAACACAGAGAAACTTTCAGACATGCAAGACCTGAAGCTTTACCTTCTTTAGACAACACTCACAATTGCATAACTGCTGAATGTTATACATATACATATATATATAAACAGACATATATATCTGAAAGGACTCTAGGTCCTCCTTTTCCCATTTCAGTTGACGAGAGTACCCTGTAAGCAACATCCCGCCTACAATGCCAAAAGTAATGGACAGTCTCAATTCTGTGTTGAGAAGAACAGTATAACTGTGAAATATATCTCTGATCAGCATAACAGTGCTTATGCTGTTTATGCTTTATGTTTTGTTTCTGTGAATTAACATAAGCAAAGAATAACTCTTCAATATAATACAATAACCTTTCTTTCATACTGTATTTGTCCCAACAGGCAGAGCACTATTGCAAAGTAATATCCTTGGTGGGCTGGATAATGCATAAATGATAGGAATTGTTATCTATTGCTTACAGGCCTTTACACATTCTGAACACTGAAAGCAAAAGAGGCACATTAAATCTTTCAGTTCCTGTTATCCCGCTGCTGCTTCTGTGTTCAAGACGGCTACTCTCGCATCAGGTCAGAGCAAACCAAAGGCTTTCTAACTCAGGTTAGACATAACAACATAGAGAAAAAAAGGAACCACACACAAGTTTTTTACATTGTTTTGATAATTACATACCTAGCAATTTAAGAGTGTCAGCAGAAACTGCATGGAATCCTAAAGCTTATTCCACACATTGGATGTGATGCAATTAGTGATCCAGGGCAGTTCCACTGAAGTTTATGAAATTATACTACCATAAACCAAGATACCTTTTTTTAATTTTATTGTATTCATAAAACAGCATCCTCTTGACATGGAAAGAGAGAAAGAAATTTAGATTCTCTTTCCCCATTAAGCAGAAAGAACTCACTGTATGCATGGAGTAAGAATGGAAGGCCAAACTGGATTAATGTGCCCACAGCAAAAGCTGGGAATGAAACAACATAAACACTAAGGCTGTATTCCTAAAGCCCGCCCTGAGACTGGCATTCTCTTGGAATTCTTCTGCTGTGTTCTTTATCCTTTTCTAGTCTAATCATTTGTCTTACAAAGTATGGCATTCCTAGTATTTTATGATAGAGAACTTAGCAAGCAAAGGGACTTGTTGCAGTTTAGCTGCTAGATGATTTTAAAATTTCAGCCTTAAGGACTAAAACTGCACACTTTCCTGGATGAGAACTGGATAAACTTCTCTATTTAAATGAGGAAAGCTGTTCTCTTCTTGTAGTAACAATAACGACTTTTGGAATTGCTGTTGTGCATAAGTGAAACAAATTACTTCAGGTTTATTTTTGCAACACTCCATGTGATTAACTAATAAAACTATCTTGGTAACTTTTAATCTTATAAAAAAATGATAACACACAGATGTACAAACCCACATTCATGTGTTTTTTATTGGTGCATTACAATATTACACTTCCTTCACACTGAAAAAGCATGAGATTAAAATACATTGATCCACACAAATGCCTTCCCTACACTGACTTTGCACTGGTAATTACCGTGCCTGCAGATCTCACTATAAGTTTCACTTCATTACGTCTTTCACAGTTTTAATTACATTTTAATCAAAGCCTTTACGTGGTCTATTTTATGATTTTAATTATTCCCATTAAAACACATTATTCTTTACTTTTTTTGCAAAGTTCAATTCATCTTGCAGTATAGCTGCTTATTCTGCATTACATTTCATACTCCAATCTTTTAACAGCCAATGCTCATTTAAGGGCTTTATAAGCACACCCCACCCCAATGAAGATAGCTTATTTGTATCAAAAGCCATTAAAATACAGGAAATGTATACAGCAGAGTTAGGAGGCTCCACTCATTTTTGAGAATAATCCAGATCTATATAAAAACATGCAAAATGCACTATGCATCAGTAATAAACTTCTAATTTTGCTTTAAGATTTTTTTGACATTTGCATATAATCTGGAAGACTAGGGTTCCTGCTGAAATTAAAAGCTAATGGAAAGGCATGTAAAGACAAGATACCCTTACTCTAGGGCTTTTCTTTTTTAAGTCTCCCATATGAAGCAATAGAAAATGATATCCCAGTTACAGAATTCTGTAGGATGGTTTAAAAATTTTATAGAAAGATTAAACTTCCACTAAAGTGTGCGGATTTCTAGAATAAGACTTCAATTACACTAGAGAAATGTTCTGTCACATCCAGTGCAAATGCAATGCCCACATCGCTTTGCTTATGCTTGTTTCATAAACTGGCATGTGTACACCATCACAACACAGTTATGTTTGGACAACCAACTCTGTTCTAGAGCTCAGAACAGTTTAACTATATCAGCGAAATATCCTACCCTTAACTGACATAATCAAACTGATATTAATTTTACAAGTAGATCAGGCCTACTTTCTATAGAATCCTGCTGGGTTCATGCTTTGTACATTTTGTTCCTTAATGTCATTTCTTTTTTATAGTTATTTCCAAATATTATACATGTTTAACCACAGTATGGCTACACTCTCTTATACCCAGATACTTCAGTTGTTTTTTAAAGGGACCCTAATTTACTTGATATAAAACTTCAAGTGTTGCCAATGAGGAAATACCTCTTCTCAAAAAAAAAAAAATCTACATTGCTTACCTTTGACAGAAGTAAATGACAAGTATTACATAAAGACACAGAGCTGTTTGAATCACAAAATGCCTACGAGGCCGAGATATATTCCAACAGGAACACAAAAGTTATAACTATAACTATGGCAGCAGTCTCCTCCAGTCTAAAGCACCATAATAATGGTTGTTGATCAACACCATCTTGATCACTTTTAAGCATCAGCTCCACCCAAAATCTACTCAGCTGTCAAGATGTGGTCTTGACCACTTCCCTGAACTTTCATAAGACACCTAAGAAAAGAAATTATGGAATCTAACATTCCGCCAGCCAAAGGTACATCATTTTACAGGAATGTGATGTATACTGCATAGTGCATATATAACAGGATTTTAACAACAATAAATTAACTGAAGTAGATTACTCATACACTTAGTAATCTCCGTACCTAGAGGGTTTCAATTCAGGTGTGTTTTGACACAGATCCCAAGCTAACCTTTGCAAAAACCATGCTCAGGAAGAGGATGAGGTGAAAATGTCGAATGGGTCTAATGGAACACTGTTTCCAGCATTTTCCCAGAAACATTACAGTGCTGTAAAATACCATAAGCATTCATGGTGGTGCACTCAAAGTCACAAATGAAAAGCTTTGCATTTTGTAAGACCATCTATGCAGCAGTGAGTCACTACACAAGAATGAACATGGTACACTGAGATCTACAGAAAATGTTTCTTCACATTTTTAGGATTTTTAGGATTTTTACATTTTAGGATTTTTAAAAATTGCTTTAAAGACTTAAGATTGTTGAACGTCATGGGAGTTGTTTACATTCATTTCCTTGTGATTGGAATTACAGCAAGAGCTCTCAAAATAAATGCTAACAATCTAATACCGAGTTTCTAACCCATCCAAGAAACATACATTATTGCAAACCGATAATTTCAACAGTTTGGAATTTCTTGAATGTCAGCATCATCTTGTGGAACTATTAATGTGACTAGGCTTGGCTGTACAAACTCTTAACCCTTGATACCTTTCAGCTGCTTGATTGTTAGTAGCTCAGAATGATCCCGTCAAAATCTGGTGATTAACACAAAGTTCTCAGAGCATGTGCAGACTTATTATGTTAGAAGACAAACATAAGGATTCTGCCCTTACTTATCAAATTACATGAACTGGTTAGCTGCAACAGATGCTGAACATCTGATGAAAAGTGCTGTGTGTACTCACCATGCATCAAAAGCAATGAGTGCTGAAGACAACCAGAACTTTCTAGCAGATACTCAGTACTTCGGAAAATCTGTTTCCAGATCTACTATATCTTCAAACCATATCCACCTAAAAATTCTCTTAATCTACCCCCAAGTGGAATTATTAACAATCTTTTCCCTCCCCCAGATAATCCATCTTTTTGCAGCAGACTGAAAACAGAGAATTCAGCAAGTCAATATGAACTGAATATTTAACTTTAAATTTAAAAGTATGAGGATATTATATCATTAAAAATAAAATATTTCTTTTTTTATAAAAAGGAAAGAAACAAAAGAAAAAACACAGATCAAATGTATAGTAGGAAATACCATGTTAAGAGACTGGTTTGGAGGAAATGCGAGAAGGCTAAAAGTTCATTCTGCGCATTTCTGAAAGTCATACTGGTCCTTCAGTTATTCCCTCTAGAGGCAGGCCAGTAGCATTATCTGTTGTAGGTCTCTCTTCTTTCTTCATTGAATTCTGATCTAGCAGGCTCACATACGATTTATGACAAGCTGTATTACCCAAAGGAGGGTAGTGTTGTCTGTAGCAAATATAAGCGAAAATGAGGCCAATGATCCCTCCAGCGAAAGCATCTAGGTAAGAAAATGCAACAAAATCAGATGCGTGTTACCATAGAAAGGACACCCCGTAGTGAAAACTATAAATAAAAGACAGAATCAGAATAGAACAGGGAGAGAGCATTGATATTAGAAAGACAAAGAACATAATGAAGCTACATAAATAATACTGATTATAAACTATATAAATCTTTTCCTGGTTGAGCTGTTGTGAGCGGACTCACAACAGCCCTCTCTGCAAGTAGGATAAAAGACTGTGTAGTTCTCAGTAGAGAAATATTGAGCAGCCTTTGCAGTATGAATTTCACTGCAGCTTTTAATGTAGATGCTTTCTGAAAGCCTCTGAGATTACTTATTCCCTGATTTCAGTCGCTTGATGGAAGGATGTTACTGACAACTCCATACATCTAAACAGATTTCTGAATTATTGTATAGAAGAATTCCTACCTCTCCGTGACAACACAGGAAGGCAAGCATCCAGAGTAAAACTTCTCAATCAGACAAGATAGATGAGATGCTAGGATAACTTCCAGAATTGTGAAAGTTTATTGTGAAAACAGTCACATGGTTCCCATTTGCCAGATTTCAAAATCATCTTTCCTCATTAAATTAATAAGAAGCATTTTAAATAAAGTTAAATGTGGTACCATGATGTGAAAGCAAATGTTTATTTTTCTTTCAAACAAGCTGAATCACTTGATGTTAGTGAGAGGTACACATGCACATTGGATCACTGGAAATAATTTTCATTAAGAGACACTGGGCAGAGGTGCAGCAATTACCATTCCCTATGTTCTAGCCTGCACCATCAGTTCAGAAGCCCTGGAAATGTGCCTTGATAAAATGGCAGTTGTCCTTCCAAGAGAAATGCATCATACCCTGAATCAAAACATATCAAATTAGTAAGAGGTATTTATTAAAATGTCTTTCAATGCATGTAAACAAAAACACTTCCTCTTCTTAACTGGAGCAAACTAAATTTATTCCAGGTCAAAGATGTCACAACCCTTTGTAGTTTTCCTTCCAGAGCTGAGGACAGACATTACACCGTCAATCCCTAAACTGTTCCCAGGCCCTAAAGAGTTCCAGGCAGGGATGCAAGCTGCATTTCAACTATCTAGAGGCAATATGAATTTGAAGAGCTATCACTTTTCCCCCAAACAGTCTGGCACATTGAGTAGCTCTATTGACTTCACCAGTCAATACTCTAACAAATACCCACTGAAGATCTAGCCAGCTGGAAGATTATAGCTTATTCTCCCCCTTTTATGTATAAGTGTTTTAGCAGACAGAACATACCCAGGAAACCACAATTGTTCTCTCACAGTTTCTCAGTGCAGTTGGTTGCAGTCACATTCACAGTGTAAACTTAAAGACACAGCTGTGAGGGCATGAACAAGTTTAATATTGCATCCTGCACGCTCTCCGTACTTTTACTATCCCGTATCACAAGGGCTCCGAGAGAAACCAGTTCTGAAAACATCTTGTGAATCATGTCAGATCTTTTCCACATCAGATCCTTTTCACTCTGTTCAATACACTTGGCTTCAGTATAGGTAATATCTTTATTCAAAAGTCTCCTGCTATTCTTAACACTGATCATGCACCCATATTTATACTTTTTCTCAGGCTGAGCAGGTACAAGCCCTTGAGGATCTCGTGATCACTTCTATATAGCTAGGGTATGATGGACAAATCAAAGCCTCCTTCCAGTACAACTAGGTTAGCAGCACTTTAGTGGCAGTAAACTGGAAGGAACATAAAAAAGAGAAATACCAATACACTAATTTTTAGAGAATATAACCAATGAGAAAAGATTTAAGGCATACACAGAACTTAAGGAGATGATACCAGGATATCATGCAAAGTTATGAAGAGAATGGTGCTCAATTGCCCTGGTCCGTTTGGGAAGGACATGCATAATGTCAGCTTATCTGTTAATAAAGGCAATTTAGGTTAAATATGAATAAATAATTTCTAACTGTGAATGCAGTTAAATTCTGAGCTAGCTTTTGTTGGAACCTTCTTCACTTTATTACTTTATTTTTTTTTAAGAAAGGACTAGAAAAAATCTAGAATTCCTTCAGATTGACCTTTAATTCTTCCCTATAAAATTTTCACTTAGTTACTTAGAAAACTATTATTTTCAGAACTAGAAACCCATATGGAGAACTAAAAATTCTAAGAGAGTCAGTGTTTTCAGGAGACAAAGTATAATGCAGTAAAAATTCACTAATATCAACACTAAGACTTTGAATGCTACATCTTCTAGCCATACCAAAGGGAACTCATAAAAATCTCATAATATTAATGCCCTGAACCCATTCTATGGCTTTTTAATGTAAAATTACTCCATTTCATCTCCCACCTACAGGACACCAAGTCCTGCACATTATACTTATGGTCCTTGTTCATTCCCAGTAGCATAGTTAAGGCTATCACAAAGCAACCATAAGTAATTTAAAACAATTGGCAGACCGAGCTGAGCATTAAAGGCATGAATGTCTGTGCTGTATTTTACAGGGTGAAATAGTCTTTCCCTTGAGAATGCAGGTCTTTCAGGCAAAAGCTAAGGTCATCTGCAAGGCAATGTCTGTCAGCACTGTACTTAGCTGGGGAAGACGTATCTGTGTTTTCAGCTCTATCTCCTTAAAACTTTAAAGACAAAAATACAAGCAGCTGTAATGGATGCAACCACAGCCCCTCGGGTGTAATTTGCCTCTATCATATATAAAATACACCACATTATCTGCCTCATAGCACATGTTTTACTCCATAAATAATGCACACTCTTAGCAAGACATATAACACAAGGCAAACATGCATTCACATTCACTCATCCCTCTCTGTTGCACAACCACAGACCTTAGACAAGCCTAGGCTTACATACTGTGTGCAAGATTCATAACCTGCTTTCTGCCCTGCCTACCAGCTTGACAAGGCGAGCATCTCATGTTCAACAGCCTTGTGCTGGATGCTCTCTCCAACACAGCATGTCCATGAGCAAGAGGAGCCCTATAACAAGATAAGGACTCTACAGGAAACCAGGAGACCGTTTAAAGAAGTGTCAAGGCTAATGACTTGTGGTTAAGCAGCTATGGGAGAACAGGAGGCTGTCAGCACAAAAAAGAACAGCTGAGTGAGAAAAAGCTTGTAACAGGCTGAGCCTTGCTCTGGTATATGGACAGCTTGTGTATAAGAAAAGAAAGTGCTCAGCAGGACAGAGATACAGCGTACATAGTTGAAACCAGGTAGAGTAACCAAGCCTAGTGCGGAATGATACTTCTTAAAAAATACATCATGTAAGCAATATTTAACCAACATGGAGCAGATACTGAGGTATTCTTATTAGAAATACCATTTAAAGTCAAGATGACCTAGGTAACAGAACCAGAAATACCAGCTTTGGGTACACATGTAGCATAATGCAGGCAAATAAGGAAAAAGTAATTATGGGCAGGTTTTTTTACTCAGGAGAGGACTTGTGTGAAGACAGGGAAGTAAGAGCAGTGAAAAGGAGGATCAAGAAATCAGAAAAGGAATAATAAGCTTGTGAAGTTATCTGAAGTTATCTAAGTTATTTGCATTATAATGTTGCCTTGTTTACCTGGAATATTCACATAACATGGAAAATCCAAACCCAGAAGCATTAAGAAGCAACTCAAGAAGAGATTAGGACTAAGCATCCTTCAGTCTTAACAGTGCTTCACTTCAGAGTATCTCCTATTACAAGGTATTTAAGGAGGTAGGCTCATCCAAGGACCCATTTTGTACAACTCAGCTACACCTCAAATGCTGTTCTCACACTTTTATGAACCAAGCAGCAAGGAAAATCTGCTCGAGCAAGACTTAATGTTTTAAGTCGTATGAATTCAATGAAAAAAAGTTTACCAAAGAAAGTGAAGGCTAATGAAAATAAGGCAAAGAAAACAGTAAAAAGGTATTTCCATGGCTTACCTTGCCAGTGATGCTTGTAGTCACACATACGTGACAGGGCAATCATCATGGCACAGTAGAGAGGCAGAATTGCTGCACAGAGCCGCCAGCTCTTCCCCCGGCCGTTTTCAGTGAAGCAGTGCAACTTTCCAGCTAAGTAGAAGGTGGTAAAGCCAAGGCCTGAAAATGCAACTGATAAAGAAAAACACAGAATTACGGTGTGTTGTCTCATTGTCCCATTCATACTATCCATCACGACAGACCATGTTTATAGTATAGATTAGATGGAGATTCCTAGGACTCTTAGCATAGGTTGATGAACTTGAGCACAACAAAAATCTCTTCCATCTCTAGGGGAGATTTTTCTCTTGTGCTTTTTCTGTTTATTAGATGACCCTCAAATATTAGTTTGATTAGTTTGATTTCCACATTTCCATCTTCCCTCCCAGATGCTTTTTTTAAAAATCATTATGAAAAGATTTTTATACTGAAACCTGACCGTAGTATTTCTAGACAGAAGCACAAAGTGCTATTTGGCTTTATTCTCACAAGACACACAGTGTCTAGCCTAGAGGGTTTAAAGCAGCATTTAAATCTAATACTGACTCTCCTAAATAAACTATCTGAAATGTTGAGTGTAACCCTCCTATATTAACATGCTTTGATACTGTGGATATATATTTCCAGGCCCATAACGTAGGTCTTCAGTTCACACACACTCTTATTTAGAATTACTAGCAACGCCAATGCAGGACACCCTGCCATCTGGAAAGAACACAAAACAAAAAGACAAACAAAAAAGAAAAACAGAAAACAAAATGTGCATATCATTCTGAAGAGCAACATAATGCAAAAATATGCAAGAGAGAATTACGAGCTTCTTACAAGATGAGGTGCTAAAAAGCAGAACAGTGACCAAAATACAGTCCTATGTTAATGTTCCTAACTTTATATTTTATTAATGCTGTAGGAATATAAAACACCTCTGATATACAGAAAAAACAGATTTTACCATCAATATTCACATGTTACAGGAAATGCAGGAAAACCTTTTCTTCATACTTCCATACAAGTACTTGTTCCTTAATTTTTTTAATCTAAACCTTCAAATTTGCATTTTCATATTCACAACCAGGATAACATATATAACACAGCAGTGAAATAAAAGTATACTGCATAGAATTGCAATGACACATTTTGGCTCTTAATGAACAAAATTTTTTTTGTTGTTTTCTCTTTTTTTAAAATAACATTATCACTTATTTTTGAGGTAGAATTTTGGGTAGAGATATTCCATTATATTTATCTCTTAAGAAAGATTTTATCATTACTGGGGCATTCTCAGAAAACTGACTAGAAAGATCAGCAGTTAAAGAAGTTGCTTTAACCCTTCTCTCCTAATAAGGGAAAATCTCTTCTTGGTAAGTGACATTCTAAATTTTTCAGCTGAAACAGACCTTCAAGTTGAACTGAAATGACTTATTCTGGACTTCAGCAGGCAAAGTTTGCAACTCATGTGAAATGTTTGCTGTATATTCAAACCGGAACCTTTTTTTTTTTTCTGTCCACGCTAATCTACATTATAAACACAGACTATCACAACAGATACTTTAAAGAGGTAAAACAGGAAGGAAGGAAGAGGAATACTCTTAGCATGGTAACTATGTACATCCTACCTTGGTAGCTATGTAAATTTTTAGACTCATAATTTCTAGGCTTGTTCATAGCTGTCTATGAAGGTTATTAAAAACTTCATGTTTAATTGTAAATATCTTCTTTGTGGACTTTTTTTTAAGACTTATTTGCATGCTATTTAAATGATAAAACATTTCTGTTTCTCCCCTCCAAGGCTACTGTATAAGCCCAAATAAGCTCCAGTACTGTCCTGGAGGCTAATGGCAAAAGCCTACAGATAAAGGATCACTGATTTAACTGTATGGTAGACAACGGCAGCAGTGAATATAGCTAAAGAAGCCTTAGAGTAAACCTTACATTATTTAAAAGAAAGAATTATTTCTCCATAATTTACTTTTTCCATAATCTGCCACTTTTCCAGGAGAAGCTGCTCATGAAATACTACAGTGTTCAGCAGGATCTATATTTGCAGGAAGGCAATTTTTGCCTTAGATAGTTGGTGCATACCTGGAAACTGAAGTTCAGGAAGAAAAGACTGACTCATAAGCACTATTCCAGGGGGATTTACCCCCGATGCATGATGGAAAAGTAATATAATGCTGCTCCAGCTTTTGGCTATGAAACTAATATTCTTCAGAGTGGTTTTACGTTGCAATATTGCAAGATTGATTTTCGTCAGCCTGGATCATGCACATCCAAAACAGAGCTCTTCACCCCATGGTCACAGCATGTGCACAACCAGCAACCAAGAAAAACACGGACTTAACAGCTGAGTGCTCTGGGATGTGGCAGTACACATTACAAACAAAACTATATATTCCAAAACAACTCAGCTGCTGTGCACTCCATGTAGGCTCCTACCTGGCTTGACAGCTATACTTCAAAGATGTGGTCAGTCAACAACATTAAGAAAATCAACTCACTGTCAGAAAGTCTGGGCCTATAGGTAAGATTTACATTCAAGACTTAGTGAATCCATGCAATATATTTGAACAGATTTCAACAGATATTAATACTCTGATTGTATAAGGAAGGCTAGGAGCAACATGATATGCCAGCCAACTCTTAGGAAACACTGACACAAACAAATGAGAAAAATGATTCTGCTTCAGTTTAAAACAGTGCTAACTAACGACAGACGCCTATGCAAATTCCAGACAGAAATATTTGATTTTAAATGTTGGAAGAACAGAAAAGAACGATTCAATCACACACTATAAAGAAACTGGCTTTTTTGTTTCTTCAATTAGTGTTGTTGAGTACATGAAAACCCTCCTCTGACAAGCCATATGTTCTGCAAGGACTTGGTAATGCTGTAGGCTTTGAGTGCCTATTGAAATATAGAATATGGAATATCTGCATTGCAGGAGCTCTGAAAGCCTGAGTTGAGAGAGGTTTGCCATCATGCTATGTGTTATGCAAACACACAGACTATTCCACACTATCCCACAAAGCTAGACTAAAGATAAAAAAGGAGACAAGGCAGTAATGCAGAGAGCTACAGAAATTTGCCCAAGCAAGCATAAAATCCAGCTTCGAGAAAGCCAGGATGTGTGCCGTAACTTCAGGGTCATGCTGCTCCCATGTTCTTCCTCTGCATTCAGAAAGGTATCACTGACCTTTTCTCTTTAAAAAGAGTCCCTACATAGTCTCAAGAAATTAATGGAATAGAAGGGAATTTGGGAAAGAAAAGGGTAAGTCTGGGGTTTGTGGTAACAGTTGCTTTGAGTATATTTATAGGAGATGAGACTCAAAATTACAGGAAAACAGATCAAGCAAATTTGATTTGTCCCCTTATTGTTTACATCCCTTTCCTGTCTCTGCTGGCAGCAAAAACGCTTTGGGGCAATGGGGCTACTTCAGTACCAGCGAAGATGCTGCATTTGCAAATCTTGCATCTTTCTCTGTAGATTTTGAAGGGACTCCTGATTCTGAGATTTCTAGTGTATTTCGTGGATATTTTGGGGTTTCTTCAAAAGAATCACAAAAACTAAAACTGATAATGTTTTCTGCTGTAGTCATATGGCTTTATTTCAAAGTATTATCACCAAAAAATGTTTAAAAAAGAATATGCACTCTCCAGATAATGTTTTTTGGTAAATATATATTCAGCTGGGAATACACATTAGTGTGTGATAAATATTAATCCCCTTTACACTATTTCTATACCTATTTTTATACCTATTCCACGGATTCATTTTTTTGTTAACATAGACCTACTGGTTATATTGACCTCAAAGTCAAAGGAGTCCAATTTATTTTGTTACAAATACGGCTAGGAGCTGTTCAGAGACCATACTGCACATCCTGGGTACTATTTAACTCAGTAGGTGCTACAGGGGAAACACTGTTTCTCTCCTCATATCAAATGAATTTCCTATTCCCATTTTCAGAACGAGATTCAAATACCAGTTGCACATGGGATCAAGTTAAATTCACTTCTATAAGGTGTCCCAGGTCAAGGAGTATGCTTGGCTGTCCCTGCACGTAATGCTGCTTACTTTGCCTACTGCATAAGGACTGTTCAGAAGCTCAGAGCTGGCAGGCAGAAGGGACCAGAGGATCTTTTAGCCTGACCTACACTACACCATACCATTAAGTTCCAACCCACATTCTGGTGCTAATAAAGCACATTCTAACTTAAAAGCACAAGTTTAAAAAATAAATCACCCTCACCATGGCTCACATTCATCTTGAGGTTCTGATATGGCAAAACATTTACTATAGGAAGAGAAAGACAAACGATAAGCTCAAATGAGAGCTTGGGCTTATGAGAAAGGCTCTCCTATAGACTTCACGCAAGAGTTTGCTGCTCCTGCTTCACAATAATTATATACATGAAGAATTGACACAACCAGTTACAAGAACTTTGTCAATTTGTTAAATTATGGAGACAGAGTGACCACTCAGTCCTTTAATAAAAATATGGACTAACTGAGCTGCTGGAAGAGGATGTCAAACACATGAACAAGCTGATCCAAATCAATACCCTCCCTTCAGTCTTCTAATTTAGATTGTTCTCTTTTTCTCTCTATTCAGTAAATCAGAGGCAGGTATTTACTTTGAAATGTGTCATCATGCAAGCTCTGCATCATGTAAGTCTGTATATGCAATACCTGGCTCAGGGACAACAGGAATAACAGATGAGAGTGCCAGCAAGCCTGTCATACTCGTGCAGGTTTTTGCTTTGCCTCAGAACACCTAAATGCACCTAAGATGACAGCTAAACAGCACAATTGCTGCATTTCAGCCTAAAAGTGCAAGAAATAACATATTTACCTTCTATTATTTGCACAGGAGAGTGATCATCTGGTGCTGCAACTGGCTCCCTTTGCTGGCAGAATGAAAGCAAAAAAACGCCGCGGGTGCCAAAATGTCTATGATATGATCAATATCAGCAGTCACACAATTTGTCACTCCAAACTGATGTATGATAAATACTGCTAGCACAATATCATTCTTCAAAAATTTTCATTTAGAGATGTTTAATATTTAACACACAGGACTAAAATTTATGTGTCTTCGAGATGCTGCTGGTTGTGAGGACTGGAGATGAGAGGCTACACACCGTAAATGTTGATAAATAGCTATGAATCCCAGATGCGTTTCAAAAAAATCTCAAAATGAGAATTTTGTATCAACTGATGTCATTACGTAGAAGAAAAACAGAGGAATAGTTAAAAAAAAAAAAAAAAACAGTGAAAACGTTAGAAGACTATGATCACCTTTCAAATTTTCATAGGTAAGCTGCAAAGATCTACATACAGGAGGAACTGAAAGCCAATATCTAAGTATATTTGTTCAATGTTAGAGCAATGCCACAAGCAAAGCCCTTCTGAGAAAAAGAAAATTTGCATGCCTTTTGCCCACGGAGCTCACATTCAAAGCCTGCATTCTGCAGCTGGATCAAAGCGTGCAGAACATTGCCATCACAGAGCACTCCTGCGGGCAGTCTGCAAGGTACCAGGTCCAGTGCTAGCAGATGTGGGTCTTACCAACCTGTGGACTGTAGGAGGTGAAAGAGTGGGGGAGAAAAAAAACCAAGAACAAAATACACGTCTCAAGCTCCTCCTGAACTCAAACAGTCTTTGCTACTGAGTATTGAGGTAAACATGTCAAAAAGAGGTAGAGTACAACAGAAACACAAATATTCCTGTATATCCTTGCCATTTGATGTGAAAAACTACAAAGACCCCACAGGAAATTATTTTCCTGCATATCTGAGAAATCTATTTCTTATTTCCCTGGGTTCTTCTGTAAGTGGATGAAATATTTCAGAGCGACCTTGCAATACAGCTGTTAATTACAAGATTTGTCTTGAAAATAGGGAAGTAGCAGCAATTACAGCCAAAAATCTGTGGCTTGTAACTTATCTGTTACTTAAAATGTTCATTCTGAGTTGAAGGAAATATGATTATCCTCCATGAAATTACTAGCTAAAGATAATTAACAGTTCAAATTGAGATAGCCAACTATAATTGCATATACTGCAGCAATATTTGATATAAATTGTTTCAAGATAGCAAACAATTCTATCGAAATACAACCATTTTTTCACCCCGAAACACACAGATCATTTTTCAGAGAAAATGAATGGCTTTTAAAACGCAAAATAATTTACTTTCTAAACCAAATGCAATTACTTATTGAAAAAGAGAGACAGAACTAGCCGTCCAAAGATATAATATTTTCCAGTCTTCTTTTTTTTGTAGTTAGTGGCACAGCAAGACATGCCAAACCCTTCATTCAGGCAATGAGAGCTTCATCAAGCAAATCTTGCTTGCACTACTTTATCAGCTTCCATATCATCAGAGGAGGCAGTTGCCTAGGGGTAATACAGTGGTAATGCACTGTATAGACATTATCACTTTCAGTGAAACTGATAATTGCAGACTAAACAAAAAAACAAAAGACAAAAAAAGGAAATAAAATATTAAGTAATCAACTAGTTGAACAAAAACTAATTTATATTTTGAGAACTGTGATGATGGTGTCTACCTGTCCAAGATGACAAACTGATTCAATGGAGACTCTTAGTTCAACTGCCTGAAATTTATAATTGTTTTAGAGAGGGCAAGAAGTAAACAAGAAGTTTTGTCTCTCCCTTTCCCTTCCCAAAACTCAAGCAGTGGACCATACAGAAAACTAATTTAGGTTCAATCTTGAAAATCCCTGCTGCCAGAATAAGCAGGGTTTAGCCAAGAGGGACAGGTCATGTCTGAACAAATGCAGATATTAGCTTGTGAACCAGTCATCTAGATTATAATGGATGGGGAAAATTTGACATTTCCAAGGTGTGATTTATCTCACTCTAAAAGAGACATTTAGAACAGGTCAGATGAACTGTGTCTCCTAGTGCTCCCTAGGCTATCACGGAGCTCTTCTGTGAGTGTTTCAAGTAAGGATGCAGTCAAGAGAGAGGAATTACTCTTTCAAGGAAGGAAGGAAGGAAGGAAGGAATGTAGCCGAGGGATGGAGATGGGTAAGACAGCCTAATAATATGAAAAACACTGAACACCCTTCACCTGTCAGCATTGTGCACAGTCCCTAGTGTCTGCAGACGTTCTCTTATACCAAACGCATCTGGTCAACTATTCCAATTTTCTTTTCCTAACTCCTTCAATAACCAATCACAGATTGCCTTGAGAAATTCTTAAATAAAAAGTGTGTTTGGCAGGGTGGGAGGAATAGAGTCAGGAGTAGCCTCCAAAAATACTATGCTATAATTACAATTCAATCTGTGAGTCCAACTTACATTGCCTTCCAGCCTGATAAGAAACTCCAGCACATTTTTCCAAAGTTTTTAGTTGATCAAGCAGAATGCAGAAATCCCCATCACAGAGCTCTAAAAGCACTGACTAAAAGCTCAAACTGAAACAATCAAAAAGTAAAAGATAAAGAAAAAAAATCAGCAAAATACAGAAAATCAGGTGAATTGCAACACAGAAGAATTGTTCGTTTTAAATTTTTTTGCATTAATATTTTAATAGATTTTTTTAGATAAAACACTGACTTCATTATTTGCCCAGTCTCCAGTACAACAGAAAAAAAAAATCATCTACCTACTTATTTGAAATATCTGCTGCTTTCTATGCAGAACTGGCAGTAATATCAAAATCCCTATGAGGATTTTTGCAGATGCTCTGTACTTTTTCTCTTTTTGGAATAAATAACATGCTTGGTTTCCTACACTTATCTCATATCCTTTATCTCAAGAGATTTTTAATACTCTCTTGCTTTCATCAGAGTTAAATCAACGATTTCAGAAATCTTTACGACCAAGATTTCTGCAACCTGATAAATCAGTTGGACATCTCTAAAGAAGGGTGTCTAGTATTTAAATTTTATTATTCAGTTCTGAGGGATTTATTATTTCTTTTACTTATGATATAACTGCATTTGATACTCTTGCTTTACTAAAACATTTTTAAGTGGGCTCAGGGTTATTTACATTACAAAAATATATTCTTCTGTCAGCCAGTTCCATCCTTCACACTGCTTAGTACTGAGATACTCACTATCAGATGGAGACTGGTCATAACTAGCCCTAGTAGAGGAACTGAAAATACACATTCAAACTCATGCAAATAACCCATATCAGACCACTCTGTAGATATTTTACCAATCCCATGGAAACAGTATGACCTATTTTACTTCCAAATAGCTTTAGCCTAGACCAAAGTGCTCAGTACATTTCTAGTTTAATGGTATCCAAAGAGAATCTAGTCTATGAGCTCCAAGATAACGTCAACCGCAGTGCAGTGAAAGAGTACTATCATCCTCACAAGTGCACTACTGATTAGAACAAAATGCTGCCATCACGAGTCTTACATTCAGTCTGAATGGATTTAGAAATTTACCCCATCCTAAGATTAAGATCATAAAAGATCAAAGCTGACCAAAAGCGTTCACATCTCATGGACTTGGGACAAAATCACAAAATGTGTCAGCTTCTAGTTATCAGAATTGGAGCTCTAACAAGGTCTAAGATTCCTTATTTTCTTCTCCACAGAGGAGAATGAAGGGATATCCTTCCTGTTTTCAGACTTTGATGTGAAATTAAAATTAGCCCATGCAGAGAAAAGCAGATTCTAATACAAGGAAACAATCAACATGCAAACAAGCCATGGTTTGGCTTCAGTTATTTGCAAGGGGGTGGACTAGATGATCTCGAGGTCCCTTCCAAACTCTACCAGTCTGTGATTTATCTCCTCAGATACGATGCAGTGGTTCAGTTCCTCTTACCTCTCTTGTGCTGCCTAAAGCAGTCCACTGCTGAGCTCCACTTGCCTTGTTCAACACTCCACATCACAATTGTAACCCATGAAGAGCTAACAACAGCAGCTTTAGTAACACCTCTACACTTGGTTTGTTCTTACAGAAAAATGCTATACAAAAACATATCCACTGTATTTCCCCGAGACTAAGCCACAACGGCACTTTCACCAAATCTCAGTATTTGCCAATTTTGGACAGAACAGTCTTATGGTGAGGTTTCTTGTTTTATTTGATTTAGAAGATTATTTTCTTTCCTAAAGATGGTCAGAAGCTGAGGTACCAGCCTCTTCTATCTAAAGGTCTAAGATGAGAGTCATCCAATTTCAAATCAGTCTCGGGTTTTCTGGCTCCCTGTATCCTCAGACAGATAAGCTGTGAGCAGTGGCAATGACAAATAGCATCCTTGCACTGCTATACATTTCCTTACAGAAAATAGGCAGGTAAATAGCCACCTCATTTACCACAATAATATGCAGCATAGCCACTTAATAAATTGGTATCTGGGTGATTTAATATACTCAGATTTTAATAGCTTGTGGAAATTATCTATTGGTTTCCTCCCAGAAAGAGATGGGAGCAGAAACTTCTGGACAGGAGAATGACATCCTGAGCAATGGTTCCAAAACAGTATTTATTGCCATTCATGCACAAGAAGGGATGCTCTGCAGGGATCCGGGTGGTGATGAGCAGTCAGCCTTCCTCCCACCACCTGTATTCAATGGCAATTGTCAAATACAATGATGGGAATATTCAATTTCCCCTATAGTCATAATTCTGCTTCTGGGAAGCACATCAGAGCTGTAGTGAAAGGTATGCACCTTGCCTATATTTACAGCATATGGGGGTCAAATTCCTCACATTGGAAAAGATGGAAAGACAGAAAAAGGCAACTGGGATTTACCTCCTTATTCTCATTTGCAGATAGTGCTGGTGGAGCTCTACAGGAGAATTTTTCCCCACATAACCTTAAGCTCATCCAAGACGTGAGCAATTACTGCTGTCATTCATAACAGAGTCTGGCTACTTTAAAGTAGGAATTTACTGTTCAGGACTGGCCTAAAGATGTAACTGCATTTGTTATGGCAGTAGAAAAGGGTAACATTAGTTTTTTGTATTGCTGTCTGCAGTTCCTTTCTCAGAAAGGTAGCTGTTTCTTGCCACAAATGAGCACAGATATCCTTGTGCATATTCTTTTTGCTGATTATTTCTTAGACATAGCAGTGATTATTAAAACATAACAATTCTCCAGCTAACTTTGTTCTAGCAATGATTTCGGTCCTATTTAGCAATGATTTCCACCTTGAAATAGACATTAACCTCAATTTATGATGAATTTGTGTCTACAAAGGCTCATCCTGAAAAACGAGGCTGTGAGAAATCAACTCCTCACAGTGCTAGAACCTTAAAAAACAATCATTAAAAATCTGGCCACAGCAAACTTGAAGCATTGGTAGTAATATTTATGGAGGATTCTTGAAAAGTGCAGGTTATCAAAACAGACACTGAAAGCATCTGTTTCTTTTAAATAAAGCATAAGCTTCCTACATAAAGGAGGTCAAACAAGACCCAAAAAGGATTATTTATACGTGGCTTGCCATCTTCTCTGAGAAGACTGCAACACAAGTGTATGCTATACCTTGAAAAACAGATAAAATCACTTTCTTATTCCTATTTCAAAAGGGCCATTATTTTTTCAAACATATTAGGAATGCTTCATTTGTCAAGAGAGAAAATAACTGAGAAACAAATGACATAACCATTGTGATTGCCCCTACAACCAAATAGATGTTTACATGCTTCATCTCAGTTTTTTGATTAAGTTTGCTGACTTTTTCAGCTCTATTCAACAGTAAGTGCAACTTCCACAACTTTTTTTCAACCAATACAATACAAAGAAGAACTGAAAAAGAGCACATCTATAACAGAGTGCTAACAATCACGCTGGAAGCATGACGGTCAAATCAAACGGAAACGTTACTAATAAATAGTTTCTTCAAACTTTAATTTAATTTTTGAAAATAAGAGTCTCTGGAATCTATGAAGATTTCTACTAAATAATAATAATAAAACTGCACACAATTTAACTAGAAGTCACCTTTTTAAGCCTATGTTAACATCCCTGCCACAAAAATAAAATCTCGGAAATACTTTAGATGAAAAATGCATACGGTCATTTCACTTACATCTTTGCTTGTACAGCAGTTTTTATACAGAAAGTAATATTTTTAAATTGAATTTACTGACATAAATCTATGTAGCCCTAATATGAAATTGCAAGTTTAGTTATGTCTTCAGTCTATCATTCAGCTTTATCATGTTTGTCTTGAGGTTACAAAGTTTTATGAAATCTACTTGCGCCTTTCCATTTGAGATCAGTGGTGTGCAGAAGTCACACAAAGGACATGCCCAGTTCTGTATCTGGTGAAGAACATTCACCATTCACCAGTCTACTCTGGGGCTGACCAGCTGGAAAGCAGCTTTGCAGAAAAGGCTCTTGCTGTAGCGGACAACAAGCTGAAGCTGAGCCAGGAATGAGCCCTTGCAGCAAGGAGGACAGCAGCAGCCTGGGCTGCATTAGACAAAGGTTGCCAGCAGGTCATGAGAGGTGATCCTGGCGAGGCCACCTCTGGGTCCACTTCAGTACAAGAGACAGGGACACACTGGAGCAAGTCCAGTGAAGGGTTACAGAGAGCTGGGATTGTCTAGGATCAAGAAAAGAAGGCTTAGGGGAGTCACTGAAGTGTATGAATATCTGATGGGAAGGAGGAAGGAAAGAAAACACGAGTCTTTTAGTGTTGTCCAGTGAAGGCCTAAGAGGCAACACCCCAATCTGAGATACTGCAAATTCTATTCAAACATAAGAAAAAAACAAAATATTTTACTGTGAAGTTCATCAGCTACTGGAAAAAGTTGCCCATAAAAGCCATGAAATCTCCATCCTCAGAGATATCCAAAATCCAACTGGACACAGTCCTCAGCAAGCTGCTCTAACTCATCCTGTTTAAAGCAGAACGGTTGGACCAGACAGTCTCCAGAGACCCCTGCCAACATTAGTGACTCTGTAAATCTGTGACTCAAAGTATAGGCTGATACAAACCAGATTAGCAAAACATTATTCACAATATTATCAGTTTCAAGCTGCATGTGTGTAAATTTACGACAATTATGGGCTTGATCTGCCACTGACTACTGGTATTAAATAGATATAAAAAAGTACAAGCTCCAAGAAGCTCAAAATTCTCTCTCACCAAAGGGTTCCTTTTTTTTTTTTTATTTAGCATAAGTAGCTTTCTGCAACTTCCTGAAATCTATGACAGCAATCTCTAAGCTGAAAAATAAAGCTTAAATAGCAAATATTGCAGATCAATTCATAAATAAAACATTTGGAAACACCAAGTAAATCTGAGTTTGCGAGCTCTGAGAATTGCAATCTGCTTGCACATATTTTCAAGCAGAATATGAGTCTAAGAATAGTTATTTATGATGAAATAATCACCTCCTCCAATAAAGAAAACAGTGTCAAGAAGTAAACATTTCATATGCACATATTCTAAGATGTCTTGACTGCTTAGGAATTTTTTTTTTCAATAAACAACATGTTTGACAAGACAAATATTTGAAGCAAGTCTCCATTGCTGAGCTGTTACTTCTTCCTAAGAATGATTCAGGAGATAATCGAATCAGAAATAATTTACATGGCAAGCAGCTCAGGATAAAATACCATGCAGTTTACAGCTATCACAGAGCTATTTACATCAAAAATGGCCTATTGCTTGCTGAGATCTGAAATAAGACTCTAGACCTGCATTTTGTGACTTGAGCAGTGGTTCAGTAGATTTGGTGCTTCAAAGACAACAAAAACTAGATCTTATCAAAACTACTGCAAGTCAGACATACAGTATGGCAGGTTCTAACTTTTTTTTGAATATAAATCTCCACAGTATGGATGGAATTTGCATATAGAGGTCTCCACTATCAGGAACCACTTAATCCATGGGAGCCATGCTGTTTTCTTTAATTTTTAATAGTTCTTCACTCTACTGACTGTCCTGCTGTGGCTGTCACTGGAAAGAGGTGGTTCACAAGAAAAGTCATGGGCTCACAACTTCACTTTCAGAAGATTTTTGGCAGTTAGTGACCTAACACAGAAGCACAGACCCCTCCAGCAAAAGTCAGGCTCATGATCTAACAACAAAAAAGAAAAAAATAGCCCTTTTGAAACACAGATCACCAAAACTTTAGGCAAAGAAGTATTGCATTTAAATAAACTTACAGGAAGAATGGATACTCGGAAAGCTTTTTCTGCCTTCAGACACCAGATCTGGATCACCTGTGCAGTGCATTTCAGAGTTCATTACTCCATCTGGAAAGCAGCGGTAAAAGAAATCGGGACGCGGTCTACAAAAAACACCATGGATATTAAAAATACAAAAGCTGTATTAACAAATAAACCTCAAAGTGATTACTATATTTATTACCTATTACAAAGAGATTTCATTCCCTCCTGCTTGCACATCACACCAGTAAATATAATGCGTCACTTGCCTTGCATAATCAGTTCAAGGGAGACTTTTTTTTTTGTGGGCTGGCTCTCTCGGGGAAACTTCCCATGCAGCCCTAGCGGAACCTGCAGCCAGACTCTCCTCACAGTGTGCTTAATTCCAAGGAATACACAAGGGCTCAGTCCTGACAAGGAATCTGCGAGGTTACTCTTGCAGAGCACGTCCAGCGATGGAGCAAATTAGGACGGTTGCCCCACGACACAAACAGATCTTGCTGTCAAACCTAGGTGAAAATAAACCTGCACTCACACTAAGAGATTGGTTTCAAAAGCCTACTAAACTGTCATCCCAGTCTTGAAGCTGATTCTTTACCTGCATTGAACAAACCTCAGTTACTTTTGACCCTGCTTTGATTTGAACACAAACAGGTAGGTCTGAGTGGGGTCACACCAGTTGGCTTGGGCTTCAGGAAGAATGAGTTCACATTTACAGGCAAAAGACGCTGCAAATATCCTTAACTGTATTTCTAAAGCACTTACGATTTCCAAGTAATACAACCATCAGGGAAGCCGTATGGTGGTAGAGACCACCCAAAAACAAGCAAAAATTGCTGCAGTGCATGTGAACCCAAAGAACAAATGTGTGTGTGACTCAACTAAATGGTGTATGGATTCAAGCCTTTTGTATTCTTCTCAGGTGACACTATAACTGTTCAAAATTTGGATAAAAAAAACCCAAATTCCTAAAATAAATATTTTTCCAGAAAACTTTTTGCTAGTGGTTTTTTTTAATTTATGCTTCCATAAAAATGCTCTTCCTAGCAGCATCCTCAGTGCTTAGCTCCGATGTTTGTCCTGCCACAGACCTTGATGTTACCTGGAAATACCACATTCGGTAATATACTTTACAAAAGGCAGACACGTTGTCAAATAAAGACTGAATTGATTTCTCTTTAATCAGACTAGTGGCAATTGGCACAGAAACCTTCACACTCTGTGACATTCCCTCTGGTGCTGCTGATGAAAGGAGCCAGTTTCAATTCACACCTTTCCTTTCAAACTCCTCTTGTTTGCCTGGGCTGCCAACCAACCAGTCAAACAAGTAACAGACCATCAGGGCATTAATTCCTGCTGCAATCCGATATCACATTATAAAGTTGTGCAACATCTGAAGCAGAGAGAGGACAGCATTACAGGGGTCCCTGCTAACCCCATGTGTTCTGCAGCAGTGTTTTTTTTAAAAAACTTTTTATTAAAAACCACTCTAATTGTCAACTCCGTTGTCTACATTTCTGTAACAGTTTAACAGGACTTACCTTCCCACTATGAGCTTAATAGTATTTGTGCATACTCCGTTCAGAGCTAGAGCCAGGGAAACAGCTACAAAACAGAACGAACAAACAGAACAATAATAACCAAATTACCAAGTTCTAAATTGTAGCATTAGAGCATTTGATTTGCAGACTGAAACTTTTACTGAACTGAAAATGAATCTTTTGGTACAACAAAAGATCTTTGCAGCCCACTGTTTTCTTATTATCCTGACTAAGGGCAAACCCCAAAGCAGCTTAACAACCACACAACTGATTTTGTTCTGCTTTTACTCTTGAGAAATCTTATTTCCTTAAGCAAAAAAGATTTTTCTATCATGCCATTTACAGAGACATAAATAATCCAAAGGCAGAACACATTACTGAATCAAGTTTTGCGTTTATCAGCTTTGCAATTTACTACATAAAAGTCTTACAGTCTTTAGGTCAAGGAAAATTCTTGTATAGACCTATATAAGATATACATGGGCATATAGGTACACACTCAGTTAAACTGTGCAATTTCAAACAGAGGAACTGCTCTTCAGCTAAAATTATAATTAGATTTTTTTCTTAATTCTACTTTAAAATGGACACAGTCCTTTTGACTAAAAATCTTGACAATTCAGCAGAATTCAGACCCATAAATTGTTTTTATATTGAAATTTTGTAGTCCAGGTTGCAGTTTACTAAAGCAATGCAAGAACTCCTATATTTTATCCCTTATCAGAAAAAAAGAAAAAAAAATATCAGGCAAATCTCTAATGTCCGTGAGAACAGTTTCTGTATGACATCTTTGGATTATGACAGCTACACTATTTATTTTCTCATTGGACTGCTGCCCCAAATGCCGTGTTTCAGAAGCACTCATCCTGTCTCCATAAATTTTTTGCCTGAGGATATTATAGATTATAAAAAAAGTGTGTGTGTGTCACAGGATATATTTTTAAGTTAAAATAAGGAAGAAGGTCCTACACCGAGCAAAACCAAGGGTTTTCTCAGATTTTATAATAGCTGCCAGCCATAAAGGAACAAATCAATCCTAGGGACATTAGTATTCTTCAAAAAAAGTAAAGTTTTCCACTTTCAACACCTGTTTACAGTGAGCAGTCATGCGCCTGCTTTCTCCTCAACTGTTTTCTCTCGGTTACTTTTCATGACTTTCATGCGTGCCATGACTGAACAAAACTTTTTTTATAAGATAAAATGCACACAATCAATGTCACTGCATGCCATTCTCTTTAAGAAATTTGCTGAAATATGTTGCAGAGTTTAATCTCTTCATCAAGCTTTATCTTGATTGCTCACTGCAGGTCTCACCGAGTCATGTTTCAGCTTATGCAGCATATTCTACTCAAACATCCAAGTATCAAATGTCAGCATGAGTGTAAGGCCATAAACAACACATTTACTTTAGAGAAGATTCACACTGCCCATGCCAAGGCACATAACCTAGTGCAACAGGGACTGGGAGGCACTTCCTGGGGAGGGACTCAGGATACCTACTTTAGGAAGCAAATTTCTGCTTACCCTAGACACATCGAATCACCTTCTTTAAATTAGTGGCTAGATAAGGAGTAACACAGACATAGTGGAGAAGCTGGCAAGGACCTGAAAACAACTTTTCTTAATGGGCATTGTGGAGGGAACCAAAACAGAAGGGAAAACCATTGGAAGCCATGAATGGCTCTTTAGGACAAAAAGATAACAAGTGATGAGAAAAATTAATCCAAAACTCCTTTCCTCCTATAATAACATAAAGTGAATCTGAGCACTGTGACTGTATACATTCTATTAATCTAGGTTACCCATACTGAATATACTGATGTCAATAGAAGATTACTCAGAGAAACCCCATAATTTTCTACAAATGACTAGCAGCAACCAAATCTAAATCAACATTTTTTCACACAGGTGTTAGTGCAGTTGGAGAAAAAATAAGAACTCCCTGCCTTACATGTATATATATACACATATAAATATATATATATATATATGAAATAATAGGCAGTGATGTGACATTTGTTTCCAGTATATCTAAGGTAAATTTGACTATCACTTAGATCTTACAATCTGAGGATCAACAAATCTAACTGCTAATTAGCCAGTAAAACAGAAAATTCTAGAGCTGGACATTTCAAATAATCTGCCAAAAAGCAATTGCATTTCCAAGGCTTGAAACCTCTCTTGGTTAATAAAAGTACTTCAGTCAATTTTGGACTCCAACAATACTGATAAAAAATTATTTCCTATTATTCCTCTAAGAAAGCAGAGCAGGGCTCCTCTGTCCAACTCTGAAGCTAGAAGAGCTGCACCGTAAAACAAGAGGTAAGAGACCCACTGTGACCAAATAGTACCTATCTGGACAGTCCGCCTCAACTGGTCCTTGCTAACTGGATTGTGGAATCAAGGTACATAATTTGCACATTTACAAACATACACACACACACAAAGGAAAGGCTTTGGTGAGACAGTGTTAAATGACAGATGCCTGAAACTTACTGGACGGTAATGGAAAAACGTTTTGCTCAAAGCTTAGTCTAAAGTTTAAATCCAACAACTATAAACGCACACATTTTTTTCCATCTAAAAATACAACGTTACCTAAGAAAGCCTCTTTAATTTCAGTCTTGTCTGTTCGACGGATTATTTTCACCACAAAAATGACTGCTAGTGGCGTAAGGAAGGAAATTGCCTGTAAGAAATAAGAAAAATTTCCTGTGAGTGCATCAATTCCTTTTCAATCCAACTGATTAATAATTAATTCCAGTTTGCTCCATTTAAACTGGAAGGCTGGACGATCTTTATCAAACACTTGACCTCAAGCAGAATGAGATGATTTGTATTTGTAACTGCGGAGCAGTGAATACATTAAAATTTGTAACATAATTATGGGCTATAATTGATTTGTAATTGCCTGGAGCTGCATCTAGAATGTCAGTTTCAAAAATGAAGAAAGCAATAGTTTATAAATAACCAGAGTCACTTATTGGGTATTCTCCTTTACAAAATTTTCCAGCAGCATTTATCCCTTTTTTTTCTTTCTCTTTCTCACTAAAGAGGCAGAGAACAGTTGCAGCACAGTACTCAACACTGGCTTGCAAGTTCTGACAGTAAGGATAATTTTATTCATTTTGTGAAATTTCACACAGACAACATGGACAGCGTTGGGCAAAGTCCCTCCTTTGTAAGCCAAGTATCACCAGGAAAATAAAAGAAAGAAAGAAAAAAAGTGCTGAGAACTTACTTTTCCAGTCAAATATATCTTCCTTATACCAAATATATCTTCCTATACTCAAGAAAATCAATTTGGTCACTCCAACAATATGGTAAATTATGGTGAATTAAGAATTTCTATGTCAAACTGCCAAAAAGCAACAAACCACCTTGACAGAAATCTGGAACTACACAGAAGACAGGGTACACAAAGAAATGACCAAGTTCCTATTTCACTTTTTTTTTTAAAAAAAAACTTTCCCTTTACACATTTTTGACCAAAACAAAACAAAGAACAAATACACACATTTCTGACTGGGCTCTCAGTGCTATCTTAGCACCTATCTATCTGTTGTCTTCCAGCTGCCATAAGCCAAGGGACTGCAGGTCAATTCACAGTCTAAGAAAAAAAAGTAATCAGAAATGTATTGACGTGAATTGCAATGTGAATTGTGTATTGATAGGAAACTCAGTCTCCTTCACAACCTGTCATAGCGAGGCTCCCCGGCACTGAAATTCAGGTCTTGTTTTAGCAGTATTTATGCACCTCACCAAATTGTGAAGAACCAGTAATTAGCTGGCACATTAGTTCAAAGCTCATACTGCTCTGAGACACAAAATTTATAAACCAAGGGAATTTCTACATTTTTTCACACTAAACAGTGCTCCAGAAGGCAGCCCAAACAGGCTGTGCTCTCAACAGGACCCCACTCAACAGAGCAGATTCTAGCGCTACTTCCTGACATTTCAGAAAGTTATTTTATTTTACTTTATCTTTTCAGCTGCCACTTGAATGCCTCGAGTCCACTTTAGAAGGAGCTGTAGAAGATCAGGGCTTTATGATTCTCTCATTTATTGGCAGGTGTTCGGGAGTAGTGACAACCGCTTTACCGTGTTCAAAAGCAGACAGAAAAATAACACCTGAACTTCTACAAGCAACTAAACTCATTGATAAAGTAGAACCATATTCTTGTATTCTCACAGGTGCATGATAGCTCTTCTCTTTCAAGAAGACTGAAATTTTGTTTTCTCATGAGTACCTACCCTTGACTTCCATGGCAGTATCTGCATTCTCATACAGTTATTTGGATTACTGTTGATGATTCACATCATCAACACATCATGCCCCCCATGACACCACATCAGGGAGTTTCTCACTGGTAGCTTCCCACAGAGGCTTGTTCCTCACTTGTTCCTGATTTTATTCCTACCTGGTCCTTCGCTAATACTATTTTCCCCCTCTCACAAATTCAGCTGCAGGGGTAGCCTACATGCGCTTCTTCCTGGCCTGGTCTACAGCTAATCAATTCCCTGATGGAATCTATAGAGCACTCCACAACCATGCTTGCTCACAAGCAAAACAAGGCCCTTCAGAAGTATTTTAGGCTCTTGAAGAAGCCTTCTTAAACAAGGTGAAAAGTTGTATAGGGCACCAGCAGAAGAGGGAAGTGTACCTGGATTTTGCTGTCTTTGAATTAAACACGTTCAGCTTCAGTAGAGAGGCTAACTAGGAACAAATGTGTTCTGACAAAGGCCTTTTAACTCATTTCTTCTCTCTATAAAGACAGACTAACCCTAGTCCTCATTTTATGGAATATATGGGTATAGAACAATATGAATATATATATATGAAAGTATATAAAAATATATGCTATTTTAGTAATACATCTTGGACCAGATTACCTTCACTCGCATCTGCAAAAGATTATCTAAGTCATCAAGCCATGTAGGCTAGAATATGTCAGGTGTCTGCTCCCTATTTTTATATACCAAAAGAAAGCCATCAGATTTATTTCTGCAAAAAAAGGGGAAAAAAAAAGGCAGTATTCCCACTTCAATCTCATGTAGACTAAACACAGACGGGCATTATATGTTTATATTATATCTTTAAGCTAGGATACAAGTACTATGTTACTACTCCAGAAACTTTCATTTCTCTCTATCCTTTTATAGACTAAGACAGTAAAGTAAGAATGGTTAAAGCAAAAACCTAGAGTTATTATTAGCATTCTAAAAGTAAGGATTGCTATCAGGAAAGAAAGATATTTGCATTTCATTCCTGAAATATGTGAAGAAATATAGCCAGGCTGACTGTCTTATAGAGGTGGTTTAATGGAGTAGAAATCTTTCAAATGGGCCAAAGCGACAAAAAAATATCAGAAATAGAATAGAATTCTGGTTGCAACTTGTGTCAAAATGGTCCACAATCAGTCTCCAGAAATCTGATAAAACTGCAGATATTCTTATATTCCACAAGCATGTTTGCTGTACATTTATTGCTATTCCATATTCAAAAGCTCTAGTGGTGAGGAGGTATTGGTTTTAATGTGTAACAAAATGCACATATAAAGCAAATCTGACTTATAAAATACTTTTTTCTTTTTAAAAAAGATTTTGAATAGCTCTCATCCATAACAGATTTGGCTGTACTCTCCTCAGATACATCCCTATAATATTTTGTTTTTCTGCCTTGCTTTGGTGACAAAAGTCTCTTTCATTCATTATTAATCCTGGTAAGACAAGACGCACTGAAGTTATACACATCCCACAGAGAAGCACTTTCGCTTGTCTCCATCTGCTTTGGTAAAATCTCTTTCCAAAGGTGATAAAATTTATATGGGGAATAATACTGACTTTCAGTCCTGTGTTACTTCATAACCTAACAGCACTTTTTAATGGCTTAGAGCTGGGCTCTACCTTTCCTCTAAGGTGTCCTTGAAGTGGTTGGAAGAAGGAATCATGCTGAAATTATAATACATCCTATGTGTACACAGCACTTGACACATTCCTGACCCCATTTGGGAAACCCCTGGGTGATGAGTACACTGAAAAATTCCCCCTGGAAGATAGTCCATCATTTGAATGTTATTTCTTACCCATGATATCTGTTGCGCACACTGTCAAATAATTGGAATAGTGTGAAGAAAGCATAAGCTGTGTATTCCATATGCTTGTGTATTTTCTGGGACAGGGACTCCCACAGAGCTCCATGTGCTCAAGAGAAGTTGACAGTTCCCTGTATTCCCAAAATGAGGAGTATCTGCTGCTAGAGAGGTGGAACAAAGCTAAAGCCTTTCCAGTCCTCACGGCTTGTTTACTGCCCACATATATGTCAGTTCCATCTAATTTGGATCAGATGCTGGAATACTCAGTGTAAATAAACCCAGCAGTTCATAAATAAATTCCCAGAGACTCCTTTTTAGTAAGCCATAGCCATACGTTTTAATACTGGAGTAAAATGCTAGTTGCTAGTAATGCTTCAGATGATGAGAGGTAGTGATCAGTGCTCAGATTGGTCTTTCCCATTTTTTTTTCATTTAAAGAAAAATAAATCATTTACAAGTTACCTGTGTTTCTTAATTTAAGAAGCTTTTTGCTCAGCTACTGAAATGTTGTGGTATGAGCCAAAAAGAAAACTCAGATTGCACAAAACTACAGACTCGCAGCCGCCTGAAATTTCATCTGCCATAACGCACCCTGAGAACTTGCTTTGTGGGAAGTGCATAACATGAAAACGTGCTGTATTTACATCTCAGATTTGTGCTTCCCAGTGAATATTGTTTTGGGTACAGAGGGAGGACTAGTGAGATATCCCTTGCAATCTTCCCTATCTGTTTTAAAAACAGTTTGACCATTGCAGCAAACTCCTTCAAAATGATTCACTGCTGGTTTGTGAACTCATCAGCCAGAAGCATTGATCAAACAACCCACTTCACAAAATACATCCTGGATAAGGAAATAGGGGCAAATTAAACTCAGATTTTTACATGGAGCAAGGAATTATTTTTTTTGTAACAGCTGCGTTAAATTTCAGAAAAAGTAAATATTTTTTACCCTTGCAGACTGAAAAAGCACTCAGTTTCCTCTCAGTGCAATTAAAAACAGTATGCTGCTAAAATTAAAAAAAACACTTCCGCCTCTCCTAAAAGGTGGTATATACTGTTGTCTTATAAAGTACCCCTATCTTGTTCCTCATTTAATTAAAAATTTCCCTGGCTTTGAGCCCTGGAAATTTGCTAACCTTTAACAAAACAGTGAAGACGAATTACATAGGCTGATTAGCAGTTATTCTGAATTGAATCTCTTCACCTAAAAGTAAAACCCTGGCTTCATGAAGACACTGGAAACATGTTCTGGTACCAGGACCTGACCGTATCTGCCCCATTCACTCCTGAGAAACCTCCACTTTTACTGATGAAGCTTTTGCAAAGAGAGAGAGACTGGCTTGAGTTCCCTGAGCTATAGATGTTAAATTCTTAATATTTCTGTATCAGTCTAAATTATTGCACTCTTATTACTTTATGTGGAGTTTTAAAACTATCATTAATCATTCCTGTTACCAAAGGTTATCAAATCAATGGTTATAAGACAGTCGGTCTGCATATCAACTTGAATTGAGCTAGGGAAAGCTGGAAGAGAGCTAACAGCTCTATGATAGATTCAATAGTTAACCATGACCTCAGGATTGTTGGTTGACATAAAACAACAGTTTTGTCTCCCCGAAAGAAACAATTGAAAAGTCTTCCACTGCTTATCAAATGAAAAACTGCAGCTATCAAATGATCAAACTTCTAGTACTTACAAACATCAGACGGGTAGGTATGTTGTCTGATTGCACCAAAGGATTTTTATAAAGCCAGATTTCTTCTGGTTGGATAACCCGCTGGAATGGATCCAAAAATTCTGTAAAGCTAAAAAATAACAATTAGAGATTTTTTTTCCAAATTGAAAAGCTGATTAAATAAAAACTAAACAAATAAAACACCAAAATCCAGCAGATTTAACCTCCTCAAAGTTAATAATAGAAACATCTGCATTAATTATCCTCATACATTGTTATCCTGCACCATTGCTTTGCAGTATACAATCTTCATAAATATACACTTAGGAAAATGATTTTAAAAATTCTTCAATCTATCACTTTATAAAAAAAAATCCATACATTTCACTCTGGAGAACTAATGCTCATTAGAGATTTTCGGATAACACAGAGAACGTTGTTTCCAAATTTCAAATAGGGGACCTAAATTTTGCTATCTGTATTGATCAGCTTTTAAAGACTTGCACAGGTCTGAGCACGACTGCCAACACCCGAGCAAGCTGACCATCAGAGATCACAGGTACACTGTCCAGGGCTTAAAGCTTGTTATAAAAACCATGCAAAGAATCAGGGATTAAAAGGTACTCCACAACTCTTATCTAAACAAAAATAACTGAGTGGAAGCACATCTGGGCAGTCAACAAATTACAGCAGGTTCAATGACTACATCTTCCAAACTGCCCCAAGTAGCTGCTGGCTCCATTTGGAGGCAGGTCTCAAAGCACGGATCTACGGGCTAAACCAAGGATGCTCTGGAGCAGAGACCGCTCTCCAACATACCTAGAGCTCAATGCATTTCTTCTGACTACAAAGAACAAGTCACACACACGTATATATGCTTCAAAGTGATTGCGGCATGGTCATCAATGCACTTTTGGAAAGAAGGTCTCATTAAAGACATGACTTTAAGACATTTGACCTCATGAGCATATCATATGCCAACAGAATCAAAGGTTTGGGGCTTCCCTCCATTGTCTTTTGTTCCTTTGTCTCGTTTTTAACAGGAGGCAAGTGAGACTAAAGGATATTTGTTAAAACTGGTGTGAGAAAGTTCACATTCATGGTCCCTTTGGGAATCATGGTGTGACACTAGGAAAGTGCAAACCTTTTAAAGACAAAATAATACACAAGCTAAGAGATGATATTATAATAAATAATAAATATCTGGTTCTAGTTGAAGACCACATTTCTGTTTTTCTGATTATTCTACATTCATTGTCTTTGTAAATTCCTGGGAAATTTTAATTTCAAAGCTACCAATAACAGTGATAATTATTATTTTATTGAATACCAGCATTTTGTATTCACCCCCAATTAAATCTGATCACATATTCATTGCTTCCCCTTACTGCTATTCTGAAAGTCTTCCAAGAAAACTGTTCAAACAGTATGCTGGGACATAACGTACACACACATACACACACAAAGCTGCTGAAATTGAGTAATAGACATTTCAAGATCACTAACAAAAGAGAAAAAAATAGATGTAGAAGAAAGTAGAACTGTACTGTGAAAAAATACACAAAAAATAGCAATTAAAGTGATTATAATCAAAAGGAGAAAAAAAAAAGAAAAAAACACTATTTTCTTCCCCAACAAGAGCTCAGCTGCAAATTAAATTTTTATGCCAAGATTCTGAACAATTCCCTTTTTTTTGAAGCAACACCAATGGGCAACTGGATACGAGTTTTTACTAGCTTGAAGGCAATTCCCTCTGTACTCTATTAAACAGTCATGAGGACATACTGCTTTCTAAGTGTCTGACACTTAGTGATTTATGTTCCCTTGTCCTATCCAAGGCTACAGTTTATTACTATTCATAAGCCAGCACAAGCTTGCTTAAAAGGTGCTGTTAGTAATAGATGTAGTCTTTAAGGAAAAATGTTTCTAGAAATTTGCCATCATTGCTGAAAATACAAGCTCTCTGCTGAAAAAGCTTGATTAACATCCATGGCAGCGGGTGGGGTGCTTAGAAAGCTTTTTCATACTGGTCCACAACAATTTGGCATGAGTGTTTTGTCTTTTTTTTTTCTCTACTTTTGTTTTATTTTTTTCCTGCATGGTTACATATTTGTCCACCAATTTTAACATTTAACAGCTGAGATTTTAAAACACCTGTCTGATGACGAGCTTTTTAAAGCATAAGACGACTTTCACTGACTTCAACGTTCTTTGGTTCTAGCATTTCAACTGTTTTTCAAGCAAGGGAAGCAGTAGCCCGGGTTGCTCCGGAAATCCCAACATTAATACCTACAATCCCTATCCTAAACAAAAACAATGATTTTTTTCTAAGGACAGAAGAACCTTCAGATTATGTTACCTTCATTTCCATTTTAGCAGCCACCAAAAGCAGTGGAAGAGGAGATATAAGTAGTACAGCAAGTAGGAAAACGTGTCAGAAAACCCATAGTGGCCCTGCAGAAATACCAGCAAATGCCTATAATCTCACACCCTTTTAGTAAGGAGGTCACTGAAAAGTCCCAATTTCTGTGCTGCATTTGTGGGAATGCAACAGGCTATTCAGCCTTTTTCACACTGGAAGCTAAATTCTATCCCAGGGTTTCTCACAGAACTGTAATTGCTGTTTTCTGTGTCCTGTAATTATTGAATATGCTTCACATAAATTTCTCAAAATTGCCCAAGTGACTGAGAAGTGCACTGAAGCCCCACTGGGAGTCAAATTCAAAAGTGTCTGTGCATTTTGCGTTTGTTCTTTCATTAGACGAGCTGAGCTCTATAAATGAGCTAAACCCCTATCTCTATTTGCAAATTAACTCCATTCTCACCAGTTTATAATTTTTTATGTTTCTTCATTGTAATGAATATATGTATAGACACAGTTTCCAAATGCCTCTCCTGCGGAAATTTCTTGACTCTTATAAAAAATTCATGTTATAGAAATACTTTCATCTCCAAGAGTCATTTAAGAGCCAAAACTAATTCACTATAATTAAAAAAGCAAAAAGTAAAAACATTTTTTTCCGACATAATAATAATGAATCTGGCCAGAGAAGGCATTTAGCGTGCTTCCAGTTTGAATATGTTTGCCAATGTAATTTTTATAACATCGGTAGTTGAAATCTCAGATGTACGAACACCTCCAGAGCCAAAATATCCTGTCCCAAAACAGTTTACCATTCTTGTCACTATCTTTACTTCCAGTGGCACCCAAACCTGAATGATTGAGTCCTACGTGACAATGCACCCTCCCAAAAGACACTGCTGAGGATCTGAAGTAGAAGAGACACAGAGAGCTCTACTATGGCAGGGCACACGGCAAAATAAACAAACTAAACTGTACAAGAAAAACAAGCAGAAACTAAAGAGACATGCCATGTTAGACCATCTTCTCTTCACGGGAATTCTTGTATTGCATGAAGTCTTTATTCATGAGACTATCTGAAGTTTCCAAGGAATAAAAGGTGTCCTATCCTGTACTGTTACAGTCCATGAGACAAAGCTGGTATTCTCAGTCCAATTTCCAAATGCAAGTTAAGTAGAAGTTGATAATCATAATTTACCATCTTCAGATGGGGACAGTCAGTGCCAACCTTATGGAGGTGTCTACAACTTGCTTTTCTTTATTAAAGGAAAATAAAGTCAAGTCTGTTTGACCACAGACCTGCTGGAAAAATAAACCACAAGATTTCCCTCTACAAGGGAGTTGTCTGGGAAACCTATGTGGCTTCTGAAAAGTTACTGGCTTTCCCTGTCCCAAACCACATTATTAAGCATCGTGGATCAGTGTAGCATCTAAAATACGTTGCAGAAAGGCAGCTACTTCACTGAAAGGACCATAAAAAAAAAAAACACATAACTGAAATGACAAATTTAGTAAAGTAGAAACTTTTTACATGATTACGGTAGAAAATCCCATTCTAAATAGAGCGGCAAGAACAGGATAGGCTGAGTCTAACACCAGTTCTGCCCTGGGACCGCCACATACAAACCACCTGCAATGAAATCAGAAAGTCTTCTCCTTAGGAATGGCGACTTGTGCTAAAGGACTCTCACCAACTGCACTCTCAGAAATCACACACACGGTATCTGTGAGGGACTTCAGTCCTGACAGCCTTAGGGCCCAGATGTCTACTTCATTAGAAGCACCCACAGCATATTAAAGGCTTAGAGATGGTTCCAGCATTGCCCCCCACTCTTTTTTTTCCCCCTCCTTGTTTTCATATTGCAAAGACTCATTTATTTTCTGGGAATTTATCTTCTTCCTAGCAAGCAGGGGCTGTACTGCATAGCAAGTGGCAAAAAGTAAGAAACAAGAGGAGAGGACATTCAGCATCATGCCTACAACAAGCATCAGATCTGACAGTTGATGAAGAGGAACTAGCAATGGTGACACCGAGTGTTTTATACCACGTACCTGTTGGTAAGTAGATCTGAGCCTGATAGGGCTTCACATACAATTCCTCCTCCGAGGAAGTAAGGAAGAGATAGTTGCAAGACTGAGGTGTTCACGAACCTCTTATAAATCACCACCAAGGGCTGGCTAGAAGAGTTTGACACCCTTTCCTGACTGCAGAATCCTGTGGGGACAAACTCATGGACACCTCTGCAGCAGTGCCTGTGCTACTAGTGCTACACTGTGCACTTCCTTGCACAGGTATTCCTCTCTTTAGATATATCCAAAGCTACTTTAACTTTCATGTCATAAATCTGGCGGTAAAAGCTTTTATAGTGTATCTGCCATGTTAAATTGTGCAATCAGTTGCCCTGACACTAGAATACATTGCAGTGTGCAGCACCAGTGAGGCCAAAGCTGCCAGGGCTCTCCACAGGTTGGCCTGAAAGCAGAGCATAACTTGGGGAGAAAGTCTCGCACAGCTGGTTCACAGCACTCAACTTTTGAAAGATGAGTAAAGAAGCAGCAGAGTGCAACATCTGTAAGGACAAGAAAACAATATTCTGAAAGTAAAGAATTTCCTTGAGGGACTTCAAACAAGTGACCTTGGTTACACAGAAAAAACTCAGTGTTTGCACTGCCGGCTTGCACTGCATTGAATACTCCCTATTTGCATCATCTCTGCTCAGATTTGAATCTCAGCCCTGCAAATGCTCCATGCTATCTGCCACATCCTAATGGCTGCAAAAGCATTTGTGTCATTTTACTTGTGCAGATACTTGGAAAATAACTTGAGAATATTCGCTCTTTCTTCCACTGAGGTAATAATTTTAAGAAAAAAATCTTAACTATTTTGTGCTTCTGCTAGTGTCTCAGGCAAAGAAAGACAAAATGTGGCAGATTGAACTGGTATGTGATTGGAATGCAAAATTTCACTTACAGAACTGAAGCAGTGATAAGGCAACCGTGTCTGTGGTTTATCACTCTCCTTCTGCTCACCTCATAGATGTTAGAGTAGTTTCAATTTCTGAAATGCTCCTGTCTGCTTCCATTAGTGTGATGAGATAGCTTTGTGGTAGCCCAGAGGTTAACACGAGGAAAGAGATCTGTCTCTTGTTTAATTTTTATAGTCACTTGGGAAACCCACAGCCCCTCAGCCATCAGAAAGGAGCAGCCTATTGGAGTCTGAGTGGGCGACCCAGGCCTGATCCTTAACAATGAACAGCAATTTCGCCAAGGAAGAAGCTGACACTAAAAATAACTTCTGTAACAAGTTCTGCTAGAAAGAAAGTTTCGCTGAGGCTAAAGCACAATGCTGAATATCAAGAGATTTTTCTGTCATTTGCACTATTTTCCAACAAAATCATTCCAGCCGTAAGTGCCTTTTTCTGGCATTAGAAGCAAGACACATAATGCTGCAGTTACTCATTAACTGCACTCATATTTGCATCTGCCAGGTATCCATGGCTAACAAGCATTCGTGCAGGAAAGCAATGGCTTCAACTTTCCCATAGAAATAAAAAGTTAAAAATACAAAATACATTAAAAGTTATATTGCAAAGGAGACTAATTGTGCAAGAAACACATAAAATCAGAAGTTAATTTTGTGTGGCCTTCATGCAATTTGATGTAAATCTGTTATTACATTGCCGCTGCACAGAAACCAATTTGTTAAGTAATTTTTACTTGCACTGAGAAGAGACACAGAAGCAGTGGTATCAATAATAGGAAAGTTTTATCTCCATCAGTTTAACAGCTAAAATGCTGCACTATGCACTTCGGAATCCGATGCCATGTGGCATATACACCTAACATGGAGCTTTATTACCTTTGACTGTCCTGCAGGACACCAGGTAGTTAATATTCACCAGCAACACCATACAGAGATAATTCAGAACCTGTTTTATTGCTGCAGAAATGAGAAAATCTGGTGCCTCTCTTTGCAGAAGCCCTCTGTTTAGAAGTAAGTATTTATGTAGACTGGGGGTGTTCTGTCAGAAAATAAATTGTAAGAAAGAAATGCTACAGGATGCTTCCTTCATTCACTCCTGATCCAGTGCCTGTTATAGCTCCAGGAACAACACAAGAAGAGAGCATTTTTAGATCGGTGTGTTTTCCGAGAAACCAGAAATGGAGGCTTCACCCCATCACCTGAAAACGCCATCAGTTCTAATTGCAGTGTGTGGATCTTCCTCAATCCTAACTTTGTGGGTACATTTTTATGTAGGTAGGAGCCAAAAGGCATGGGAATTAAACCCTGGGACTGCTGGGGACACAAAGAAGAAACTTTAGAATTCAAGCCTGAGTAATCATTCAAAAAACATCAGAAGTCTAAACTGTGCCTGGTTCCCACTGAGCTTTTTCCATGTTATATCCCCTTGTTCCCTACTTAATCATTTACACAAGCATTTGTAGACAACATATATTCTCCTCACAGCATGGACCAGGACTTCCTCTGTCCTCAGAAAATACTACGATGGTGAAAGCTGATGTAACTAGCAAAATATATCACAGAAAAAGAGCTGCTAAAATCAATTAGGAAAGGCAATGGAGCAGTCTAACTTGCAGATTAGGACAGATGCTGCTAAGATTAGAACATTTGTCCAGTAGTGGCCACAGACTTGCCAACAAGTAGTGTATTCCTGCCCCTGAAAAAGCATTTTTAGTACTTATGCTTCCATCAAAAATAAACAATAATAATAATTTGCAATCCTAATATTCTCAGAGATATCTTGATTGTAATTTAAGAACATATTTAGAAAGCAAAGCATTTACCTCCAGCAAAGCATACGAAAGCAAGTTGTCCTGACCATAATTAAAGGAAACCAAAGAAAGCATATATATTCAATGAAAGCATTATATTCAGATGAAGTGATTTGTGAGAGTAAGTAGGAGAAAGTCAGAAAAGCAGGGGGTCTTTATGTGGTTTTGTTTGTTTTTTCATTTATCAACCAAGGAAAATTAGGGGTATGGAAATGTAAAAAGAATCAGAGAAGCTTTAAATCTTTTTCTATTTTTCTTTAAAGGAAAGGCAAGCAGAGAACCAGCTCTGAGTGGTGTGTTTGGCTTCAGATTACTCAGGATCTCTTGAAATAATTTCTGAATATTTTGAATTAGCAACTGCAATGCTACAATTAATTGCCACATATGCCCTCATCAGTCCTTCAAAAATCCAACAAACCATTTTCATTAAGACTGTATTCAAAACAAATTCTGAGGTGATACAAAGAAAATATTATCCTGACTGTCATATTTACCGAGCATGCTAAAAACAGAAACAGTTTGCAGTGCCTTGCTCAGGCTATGCTGGCAAGTTTCCCAGGTCGATCTCATATATCCACTAATTTAAACAACTTTATGTCCAGATGTGACTTCTTCCAAAGCTGAACAGCCCCACTTTTGCAGCTGGCAGCCCAGCAGGCTGAGCTGTGCTATATATGAGTGGGCCAACAAGGCCAATCTTGACATGTCACAGCTTCTCAATCCAGAATGTGTCCAAATGATGGCATCTGGACTAACCAGTGTTTGACCATCTAGCCACTGTACCCTTCTCTAGAATCATATCTAGAGCTATATTTACACTGTTCAGCACTTGGGTTTAGCATTGGGGTTTAATCTGCTGCAGTGTGTGGCTTGGGCTACCTGTGTCCCTGCTGCTGCAAGGACAAAATGGGTGAAAAACAGACCCAACTTGGCCAATACTTCTGGCCAAATTTTCCCTTCCTGGGTTGATCCCGATTCAAGAAACAATATGAATCATTCAACGGGAAGACAATTGCAGGAGAGTCTGGGCTAAGTTAAAAGTTCAATTCCTAAACTAATATGACAGCAAATATCCACAACAGGGCTCCTGCTAATTATGAGATGATACAAGTGGCCTTGCAGCATTTTACATGGTATAGGGAAACAGCAATCCTTTTGCAAAGCTAAAAAAAAACCAGTCTAATGTTTAGGAATTTAATGTCAAATTCCCTAGTCCCTAAATTATTTGTCAACTACTGTCTCAGATTCTGGCATTAAATTATCTCTGGGTAAGTGATTTTTTTTTTTTTTCTGTTACATTATTTTGGTGTTATAAGACCTAGGAGGAAAGGGCAAGGATTATCTGAACACACACAAACAGTTGTTTTTGTGCACCAGGAAAGAATCCAAGAGCTTCTAGTCTGGAAGTTTTACTTACTAAGCAGTCTGAATGAGAGAAGCACAAGAATATTGGTAAATATCATTAATGACAGTATCGATGAGAATGGACTAAACCTATAAAATTTCAATTCAATAGCAAGAAAAAGGAAAAAAGATACTTATCCAGGAGTTAAACTACTTAACTACAATTTATTCAGGATCATTTCTTCCTAACTGAAGTGGAAGATCTGGAAATGAGCAATGTGAAAGGAAGAGATGGTCATGCTGCATTGCAGCTTTGAACAGAAGAGCACAAGACGGATTGACTATAGCGAAACAGGAAAAAAAATACTGCAAAGTCCAACTGCTATACCTTGGCTGGTTTTATTCCTTTAAACCTTTTGACCTAGTACTGAAAGAGAGCTTCACATCTTTTGCTTCAGCAGAAGATTTAATAAGTAGCTGTGAAAAAATAAAAATAAAAAAAGGACAATAATTCTGTCATTTAGCTGCTCCTCAAGTGAAAAAGCAGTTCAGTCGTGATTGCTGCTCATAGACAGCAATAGTGCTAGTACTTAAAACACCAAGGCAAGCAGGCCAGAGCTGCTGCTTATGTTCATGTACTTAAAGTGATGCAGTAAATCAGCACTACTTTTATATAAATAATCAATTATGGCAGTCTTACAGTAACACAGATAACCGAAAACTATTGGCTTCTGTTTTTTATTGCCTTATCTGTCATCTTAATTAATAAAAACATGTTTTATGCCACTGTGGCTTCTGTGCTCTAGCTCTATTAAATATACTTTATGATACAAGCTATTTAACAAAGGTCATCTTAATAGGGAGAGAGAAAGAAGGGGGATAAGATATACAAATAACAAAACACTTTTCAAAAATGAAATATTTTTGAGTTGAGAGTTAAACCTTCACTATAAATTCTAAGGAAAGATGGTGGCAACTCAAAATACAGTAGAATATTGAATCATGAGACTGAAAAGTGAAAAAAATCTAATCTAGGATTTCATTCTCCCCACAGTCTCCTCAATGCAGGAGACACAGAGAGTGACACCTCACAGGACAATGTCCTCCAGCCACAGAGCTCATGAGAACATGCTTGGTCTTTGCCACAGTATTCTCCAAGTTTATATGAGTGACACAGTGGCCTTTTCTGCCCATCAGGATGAACCAAAGTTCTTCAACAAGAAATTTTGCTGCAAAGCCTTCCAACTCTTCTCACACACTGAGACAGCTTCTCAGGCAGTATAAACACCAACCCACTGACATGGGTTCACGTCAATCCACTGACATGGGTTCATGTCAGCTTAGACGCCATCCAATCTATCTCCTTGCTACTAAGTAGCTTCAAATTTATCCAAAATACTCCCAACATACCTTAGCATGACCTGTTTTTAAAACATCCAGAGAGGGAGACCCTACCTCTGCCTCAGGCAATCTATTCCAGTGTTCTAACAGCCTTACCATCAGGTTGTATTTTCCCTGTTACAGTTAAAGTCATTGCTTTGTGTACAGACCCAAAGGACATGAAAAATCGTTTACCCCTGTCATTCACAGATATTAACTTCTAATCTAGAATCTGAAGAGATATAGTAAACAAATCTATTTCTATCTTTGTTCAGAAATCATATTTTCTCTGTTCCTCCTACCATTTTTTCCAATCCTTCCCAATTCTTTCCAGTTCGCTTGCATGGGTAATCTTAATCTGCCACATACTACGAAACCACCAGTTTCTCTAACCTGTTACTCCACCAGCCTGCAATAGTACGATCCATACTTATTCTCTTCTCTATATGCAATGTTCTGTAATGCAGAGAAATAATCAAATACAATGTACAATGACTATGAAGCCTGATTTACAACCAAGAAACACCCCAAAGCAATTTTCCACAGAATCATCGAGATCAGTCAGAATTTCTTGCATCACAAATTTACTAGACAAAGAAAAAAACAGGAATGGGTAATAGCTTGAATAATTGCTCAGATTTTTAAGCTATTTCAAGTTCTACAGAAGATCCGACGACAACTTTTTCTCTTCTACGGAGACGAAGTTGATTGGATCATCTGTGAAGTCGTTATTCAAAATCAAAACCCCTTGAAGCTTTCCTTTATCAGTCAAGTAGTAAATCCCTGATGTTCATTAGTGGATCACAACCAATGCTCTAAGGAGAGATGTATGCATTGATTTTAGCTTTTTCTCTACCCACTGATCCATGCTCGTGTAAATGCAGCTCCCAGACTTCCCATGTTCAATATGAACACTGTGTTCACTACAGAGAGAGATATGAGACACAATAAATCTAGCCCTTAATTCACTTTCAGTATCATTAATTCTGCCAACTATTTCTGAGTACTCACTTTTCAAAGTCATTGGGAGACTATAAAGATTCAGGTATATTGTGCCAGATGTTAGGCATGAATGCATTCTGAGCAACAAGACTGTATATTTTGTGGAAAATCTTGCACTGAGAAACACAGTAGTGCCACAGGTTGACAGTGCTTAGATCCAAATACAAAATCCAGTTTTCTAGAGAAAAAATTCCCTTACAGAAACCAGGTCAATCTTACACTACAAAAAGTCTTCAATCAGGGCTTAGAGAAAATAAATCCACAGTGCCAAAGTCAGTAAGTAAATAAGATCCATTGGCCACAGAGTGATCATTTACTGCTCACTAAGATGGAGCAGATACTTCGATATTTGCAAAAAAAATATCCTGTTTAGCATGCATTCAGCTGGAAGTTCAGCTATGGACATCAACTGTAAATCCTACTCTAGTAAGGGGTCAATGAGAAACCATGCCATTAAATTATTTTCTCTCTGAAATTCAGGGAAGACAAATGAAATGAAACTCAGCCATTTTTATAGACTATTGTATCAGTAGTTTTAGGTTGTGGAACTATCTTTTGCACATATACAAGCCTGTGGAGAAAAAAAAAGTCTTTTTCTGAATAACTTTTATAAAAGTCATAAAATCCTACTCTACTTTTAATAAATAAAGTATGAAAACAGTGAAAACAGAGGCTTTAGCTCAGTGGAACTGCAAGTACTTTACTGAGCGTCTCTACTAGTTTGGTGATATTTCATAGATATTAGGACAGGCACACAGCCATTTTATTGTGTACTTCATATTACACTAGGTATAATACGTATTTATGGCCTTTTGTTTTTACAGTAACCTCTCAAGGAGACAGAGTCGAGCAAAGTTAACATTCAGGTTACTCTGATATATCAGCTGCAATCAGCGAGTTCCAGCAGCTCTATGGCATTCGAAGCCTTTCATCACTTCAAAGGTGTAGGAGCTTGTGACAAGCCCTGGAACGAGCCTGCTGCTTCCCTCTGGAGCTCAATATGCACCCTCTGATAGATGCTCTCCCCTCCTAAGTGAGAGGCAAAGAAGTCTTTTGTGTAGCAGGTTATTTCCAGAACTGTGCATTATCAGCGAACTCAGCTTCAAACAGCTAAGCTAAATCTTTCCCTTGCTTAAGAATGATCTTATTTACAACACAGTAGCTATTTCTTAAAGGATTAGCGATCAACTATTTTGATGTTCTTGCTATTTATTATCAATACTTTTGTGTCAAACTTGCGCCAAAAAATGAGTTCCACTTTCAATTCACCTTACTCCTGTTCACATACCTCGCTGTAAAGAATTGATTATTTGAATAAACAAAAGATGGGAAAATTAATTAATATCATCCCTTTCTATGCAAGAAATTAAAGTACAAAATAATCAAGTCCAAAGTTTTTAGGGGCCAAACTAAAAAATTTAGTTCCAGAACAAAGTCAGGCAAAAATAAAAAAATTCTCAGGTCTAAAAAATAAAGACAAAAAAAAAATTCAGGTGCACAAATATAAACTTCTCTTTGAAAAGCTACTTTAAGTCTTTAAAACCTTGGTGCAGCTGATTCCTGCAGTTTGGCAGAAAATATTTGTCCGAATCAGGAACTAAATGTCTCAGACCCATGTTTTGTTCTCAGCACTACTTTATTTTGATTAAGTAGGGAATCTGTGACTGCTCATCATTCTCACCTCAAGGGTCTATCCTCCAAAAGCCTACAGGTATGACAGAGGAAAGGAGGACACAAATCCTGAGGAAAGTGAAAATTAGAATTGAAGAATCATGGAATAATGCTAGCTCAGCTAGCTGATTTTCTTTGCTAACAGGAGAGTACATAATATCATTCAAGAAGGCAACTTATATGCAGAATACTCAGAAGACGACCATCCCTGATGGAGAACACTACAACAGAAAGAGGTTTCCAGCCTAAATCATCCCATTCATAATTAAATTCTTACTACTGAAAATTTGTAAGTCATCTAACTTGTCTATATTTACTTACACCATATACCACCAGAAAGATGTCAACAGTATTTAAGATTGTACACTTATATGTGTAATACATATATGCATACAAGCATGCAGATAAACATTTATCCCCAGGGGAGATTATTAATGAGAATATTCTGGGGGGAAGACACCCAATTACCCTGAATGACATTTATATTTTAATCACATCACACTCACTGATGAGCTCAAGGTTTGACGAAGCAATCCTTGAAAGACTGTCTTTTTAATCAATTAGACAGCTCCACAAACATCAGGGATATGCTGTTGACATTAAAAGTCATCTTACTAAATATACCACCAATGCCCACCAATTCTCATATCTTTCTTCAATGTGGTCATCTTCTAAAACGTCCAAAACAGCTACAAGAGTTTTCTTTGCAGGATGTATCTAAAGCATGTGTTTACTACCAAACTAGGACATTTCTACTACCAATTACAGCACGTTCAGAACTATCATCCAATGTATCTCTTCTTTTTAGGACATCATCTTTCCTATGCAAAAGATCAGACCTGCTCAGAAATCTTTCTACAGTTGCTTTAACTTAACAAAAACCATTGAGTTAAAACAACTTTGATGCATCAAGCATTCCATAAATGACAAGTACCGCAACCCACATGGAGCAGATGAAAGACTGATTATGTTTGACATCAATCAGGCATCATAAAATGCTGCAAGTCATAGGAATAAGTAAAAAATGAACAAATTAGACCTGCAAGATCCTAGCCCAATCATCTCTCAAAAGGTGTTTTTTTTCCCCTCTGTTAAAGTACATGCTCACAACTGGTACATGAAACAATAAAACTTTCTACTTCTGGGACTTTACATGAAAGATTTTGCTTTTGAAAATCCATTTTGGTAAGCAAGGATACTTGCTTCAATGAATGAAATGAGAATTGCTCCTTAGCTAAAGTTTAACTATAGAGATATTTGACACTATCCATACATGTCTTCACTTAAAGCACATAACTGGTCAAATTATACACTCAGAAGTGTTTTTGCTCAGGAAGCACTACACCACCTATGCCCACTGTGATCAATGCAGCCCTGCTAAAGTGTGTAACACTGAATATTTTAAAAATGAAGTTTATTTTGTTCATCTGGAGCAACTGGGAAAACCTGTAGAGCTGAACAAGAACAACACTATTCTCTCTACAGCCCACAACTCATGACTCCAGGGCTCTTTTGCTAAAGGTACTAAAAGAACAACTACTTACCCTTTCAGTAAAGTGGATCCAAGTATGTTTTCCCATACAACCATGTCTTTAATTAGTGCTGCTGAATTTCAGACAGCTGTAGGTCCTCAGATAAATCTCTCTTAACTAATCTTTCCTTCAATAGCAGTAAATCCTGAGGGCTAAGATAACCTTCAGCACTTGATCTTTGCAAATGCACTAAAGCTGGAGCTGCTTAATTTCAGTACCTAAACCGATCTTTAATTACTAGCGGAACACTTTGCAATGGCTAAGAATCGAGTACCTCATTATTGGTATTTTAACTCTGATGAAGTATTATCCATCCAAACCAATATAGAACTGTCAAAAACATACATAATTTGTGACAGCTTACATTTGCATGACAAAGGAGGATATATAGTTCTTTGATATAGGAGATATGTAGTTTTTTGCCTTCAGTGGAATGATTAAGAGTTCCTAATGATGACCACTGGGGAAAGAAGAAAGTTGCCAAAGTCTAAACACAGAGCGGGTGGCTATTTTTGTAGAATACATTCAAATTGGCAATAGAGTCAATTCCAAGAATGCTCAACACATGATTCTACACTTACATTTTTATTAAATGACATTTATCAATGACAAAAACTAGGGCCTAGAATATCTTTCCCTTTGCATCTTTACATTGCAAAACATTGCTCTGACTTATATTAATCAGTAGGAGGAAGTTAAAAAGACATCTGGAAGGCACAGATGGTCCATCTGATTGGCAATGAGCTATGGAACCATTCTCTTCAAGGTCAGACTTCTACTATTTTAAATGTTGGTAGTGACCCAAAGTCATCATCTTCTTTTCAGAATTCACTAATTTTCCTCAGTCCTTAGTGGACAAATGCCCATGCAACAGAAAAGACTTCAGACCTAGACTCAAACCACTGGTGTAAATGATTTCCAGGAGGGAGGGGAACCACCCTGCCTTTTCTTTCCTAGAAAGAACTTTTGCAGCAGAGCTTATATTGCTGCTGCCTGCATTCCAATTCCAAGGCTTCCCAATTTACCAGTAATTATTCATTCTTCGAAAGACACTTGAAGGATGTCAATACTCCTTAGAAATGGATGCTCTCATTGTCTGCAGAACCCTGGAAAGCAAAACTCATACATAAAACTTTGCAACATAAAGAGGTTTTCAAAGATGAAGAGGAACCTCTTGAGAAAATTGGAGAAAAAAAAAATATTTCAAAAGCAAAACTATATACAAGTGTGATGTTAACTAAATACATAAATTACAAAAAAAAAAAAAAAATAAAAATAAAGTTCAAGCCTTCAAGAAGCTAAATACCTACCTTCATGGCAATTTATGATGATACATAGTTGGCACTTTTAGATACCACAATCTCTACAGGTCACTTAGAGCATTCATTGACAATATTATAATGACAGAATTGCTCCCCAGATTTCTAAGAAGGGAGGAGTAGAACCACATCAAAATGTGAAAATTGTTTGCTTAGTCATTTGCCTTTTGGCATTACGGTGACTGTAATGAGAGCATTTCCTCTACCGACCGAAGGCTTCTAGTTCATTTCAGAGCTACTGCATAAAGTAAGGAGCAAAATAATCCCAGACTCTTTTAGAGACGAAATGGGAGACCAATGACAAACATAACTTAGAAATTGCCACTTATAATACTTATCCTAATTAAGATTTTTATCCTCGGGTGGGGAAGAAGCAGCTATATTAAAAGATTGCTTATTGGTGGTGTAGGTGATGAAATACACCTGCAATCATAACTGGGGGCAGGGTTTTGATGTAACACCAGGTTCTAAGGTCTTCACTCAATCTGTTTTTCCATCTATTCTAGAAATGAGTTACTGTGGAAGGCACAGGACTAAGATGCAACTTAATAGGAGGGTAGAAAAGGTTCCTTGCGGGTTTTTGAAGGTATGAAAGTCTATCCTAAAACAGTGTGACACTTTTATCAAACATGTTGCATTTTTCATAAAAGATCTGCCTCAATATTCAAGAGAAAGGAGCTACAAGAAAAAAATCAAGTATCAGGAAGTTCAGCAAATAATTCATTAGCCATGAGAGATTCAGACAGAAATCAAATCAGAGCATTCCCATACAGCTACCTATAACTGAGCATCACGACTTAATAGCTACCCAAGGCTATTAATGGAGGCACCTGTAACAGACACATGGCTAAGTAGGTGAGTAAACAGCAGCAGCGACCTGCGCTGGATCAGAGAATCTGCTCCAGTTTCTCTAATATTTTTAGAGAGATGATAAAGACTAAGAATAATCGTCTCTAAATACGAAGAAACTAAAATGCTCCCTCCACGGCTTCCCGGAGCGCGGCGCTCGCTGCGGCTCCTGCGGGCTGTGAGGAGCCGAGCCAGTGGCATTTACAGACCGGACCTCAGACTAAAACCCATAATCACCTAAAACGAGGAAAAAAATAAAAATAAATAATAAAAAAAAAAGCAGGAAAAGAGCTAGGTATTTTTGCATATCTCTCTCATAAGCAGTAGTTTCTCTGATAGAGGTAAAAGAACAAGACCCCGCCGGTCCTTGGCGCATCCCCAGTGTCCCAGCACGGAGCAACGCGAGCCCCGGGATGGTGGGAAGGCGGGGGCCGGAGCCCGCGGGCGAGCGGGGCGCCCCGCGCAGGAAAGTTGCGGCAGTTTGGGAGCCGGCGGCCCCGGCAGAAGTTTCCCCCCCGGCCCGGCTCGCTCGCGACACTCACACGAAGACGCCGAAGAGCAGCACCCTCACGCCCACCTCGATGGCCAGCTCGCGCATCGTGGGTCCCGGCGGGGGCCCGGGGCCGCCTCACGCCGCCCGCCGGCCCCGAGGGAAGGCGGCGGCAGCGGCGCAGAGCCCCGCGAGCTGCGGCCCCGGCGCCGCCATCCCCCCCGCGCAGCGCAGCGCGGGGCGGAGCGGAGCGCACGGCGGAGCGGGGGCGGCTCCCGGCGCCGGGGCGATCCCGGGGGTTTCCTGCCCGCGCTGCCGCCGCGGGAGCGGGGGCGGCCCCGGAGGAGCCAAGCAAGGGGGAAGCAGCAGCAGCAGCAGCAGCGGCGGCGGCGGGCAGAGATGCAGCGGTGGCTCCGAAGGGCTTCGGCTGCCTCGGAGCCGTTATGTAACCCCGCGTGAGGGACGAGCCGCGCTGGAGCGGCTCCCGCAGCGTGCCAGCCCCAGCCTTCCCGCTCAGACCTTCGTGCCGTTTTACAGCCTGCTTCGTGTTGCTAATGCCGCTAAGCCGGGACGTCAGCCCTGCTTCACCTAGTCGGTATGCAAGATTAGAGCCTGAAACGCTATTTCAACTCAGGGTCTTGTAGAGCTTAGCTCAACTCTATAAGCCAGTGGAAGAGGTGGTTAGGTGAGGCTCAAGGCTGCTGGGATGAGACAAAGGTGATAAAACCACCCTTGCCTTGGTTTCCCACAGCAATGTCCCCAAGCCACCTCAACCCTTTTCTTCTCTGTGGCAACCCCACGCCTTACACTGCCTTTTGCTTTTGCAGAGTTCATTTTACTCCACATGGAGAGATTAAGCGCTGAACATTTTAATTGTAAGACAAATTCAAGCTTAAGTCACTAAGTGCCGCAAACTAATTCATATTTAAATGTATTTAATTATCTGCTTTCTACCACCCTTTGAAGGCACATCCTTCAGGAGCTCTTCAGAGTGCACATAGTTACAAAGCAGACATCAGAAGTGCATTAGGGAACCAACTTTACTACCCTATTATTGCTGGAGAATGAATGCTAGGGCATTTTAAAGCTACCTCCTTAATATACCCACTCTCTATCAAATGAAGGCTTTGAATAAAAAAGCACAGCTAAGCATAATAAAAGCATAACTTTTACTGACCGTGCTTGTGGAGCAAAGCAAAAATGTCCAAGCTTCCCTACTAAAAGCAGCTAAACAGGATGGGCTGGTTGCAGAGAGAGCGACTGAAGCTCAGAAAGCACGAGTGTGAGATGGGTGCTCGCTGGGAGAGAGCACCTGAAATGCTCTTAAATGAGACCTGCCCGCTGTATATGTCCTGTCCCACAGATCTTCAAAATAAACCTTGGGCTATTCTTCATATTTTTGGTTTAAAAATAAATGTGATTTTGGTACAGGAAACATAAAGCCATCTTGTGGAACAAGTGTTCCTCTTGTTGCTGAAGGATGTTCCCTTCCTCTTCAAACTCCCCATTGGTTTGTCTTCTGCTGCCAAATCTCTGTCCCAAGTGAATGCACATTTTTAGACGTGTACCAGGAAAAAAAAGTTTGCTTTTAGGAATACTCCTTATTTACAGGAATAACCTCATAGTTTGTGTGAACAAAGCCAGTGCCACGAGCCAAGAGCTGCGGACACCACCGGCAGTCTGTGCCAAGGTGTTTCCAAGTCCATGCAGGTTGTGGAGGTGCCAGGTAGCAGAAGTGCTGAAGCTGCATTTGCCCTGCTTGAGCATCTAGACTCCATGTATACAATATTTGTCAGGCATCTTTTACTCTTTTCGTCTTCAATTGAAAGTTGAAGTTCCACTGTCTCTTGCCTTAGCCTCTGGATCCAGTAGGTCCTCAGACTTTGCTACATCCTTACTGGAACAGAAGAGGGAATTTTCCTGTCTGGTCAGTATTATTGTTTGAAATCACTTAACTCTTAGCAGCAGAACTAACATAAAATACTAGGTACAGGGGGTTTTTTTGGTTTTTTTTTGTTTTGGTTTTTTTTAAATTGTCCTGCTACCAGCTGCTACTCTCTGCTTGCAGTGCCCTGATTCTCTAGTATGTCTTAGCTGATGGTGATTTATGAAGTATAAACATCCCAGATGGTTTTTGCTGGAAACCAGGCTGAGCTTGCAGTTTGCAGATGGATAAAATTTGTTCTTTTACACCAAGCAAAGGAGATAACAGATGAGGGATAGATTTAAGGCTACCACAAGGTGGCCTTAGGCTAGATCCCTGCAGCAGGAGCAGGGCAGGGCTCTGGCTGCGGGTTCTGAGGGTCTTGGGTGTCACTGTGAACTCCGCCACTTTGTCATCACCCCTTTGCTGTAGGTTTGGTGCAGCAGGAAGCATGAGAGCTTCTTGCCAGCCTAAGAGCAAAGTCATGCGACTCATGGCAAAGACTGCCTAAAAAAGATTGATTTTGCACAAAAGCAGGTAGAAAGCCATAGAAAATAATAAGCTTGCAGCAGAAAGCTCAAGGGTAGTAAGAACTCAATACTGGAGAAGTTGTTTTTCTGACTCTTTCCCGAGGGCTTGTAATTCTTCTGGAATCTGAAGGATGACCAAAAAAAAAAAAATCACCAGAAATATTGTGATCTGCCTCATTCTCAGGATTTGTAAGTTGTGGAATCATGTGTGCCCATAAAGTTCTCATGGGCTGATGGCTATGTGCTCAATAGCTATTGAATATATCTCACTGTCTTCTATCATATATTTCATATATGATCATATATCATATTCCTTGTCTGTAATACTGCATCCACAGCTAAACTTTACAATTCTCTGTCCTGAAATGTCTGAACCTGTAGGCAGTTAACAAACCACAAACACAAGTACGTTTGTACTTCAGCCTGTGCAGATGAACTCTCTTTTTCTGCCTGAATACCAAACAAAAAATAGAGAGCTTTGTATACTTGTCTACCTGTGTCAGCCTCTCTGATTCCCAAATGAAATTAGCTACATGAAAGTCTACCTTTAAGGAAACCCAATATTATCAATTCACATAAATCAATAAACAAGAACTACAGAATTTTATCTTTTTCTCCTCTGAATTTTCTTCAGAACTGTGTAGTTCCATAGCTCTCTTCTTTATGTCATTCACTGTTTTGTATGACTTAACCTCAAACAACATTATGAAGAATGAAAATAATAAGAAATTTGGAATAGGCATTGAATTTATTTCTGAGTGGATGTCTATGCATATGTATGAGAACCTCATGGGAAACTCTTAAACCTGAATAAGTCATTTCTTAATTACTAGGATTCACTGCAGAAACAACTAGCCTATATTTTTTGCTGTAAATTTGTGTGATAGAAAACACATCTCCAGAATGCCTAAACTGGTTGCTTAGAGAAAGGTTACATAACAGGTTTATATTCCTTTGGGTGTACTACTTTAGACATTCACAAACATTTATGTTAAATAAGAGGGAAAATAGCCATTGTATTAATCCACATGGCCGCCGTGATTCCCTGAGATTTAAGATTACACAGAAAAGGGAAAGCCAAACCTAGAATTTTAAGACCCCTTACAGAGAAATCTGACTACAATGCCTGCAACAGTGATGCTATAGGCATCACCTTCTTCTGTACCTTTTATAATTTTACTGAGACTTTTTACTGAATAAGTCTCATTGTTGAATCCAATGTTAAATTATTGGTTATAATTACATTGTATGAGATAAGTAGTGACCGAGAACAGATAACTTTCCTGTGCCTCCTCACTGGAGGCCCATTACTATTGAGCTCATCCAGAACTATATTTTCAAAAGGAGCCTTTACTTTCAGAAGGGAAGAATTATACCTCTAACATATTCCAATAGCCTACACAGATTCCTGATAGGTCTTATACACCTCAGATCTACTGCTGCCTGTAAGTGATCTTAGTCCTTCACATGACAAATAAGACAAGAGCTTAACTTCTTTGTAAATTTATGAAAGGAGTTCAGAATGAGCCTTGAAACCAGGCAAGACCCAGCGTTGTCAAATAATTTTGTGTGTTTAAGAATGATTTGAGTAACATTGAGTAAAGCTTGATAATGTTGTCAAATGTGCATAGTTTTGATGAGAAATCAAGTGCCAGTCAAATTTCATCTCAAGGTTTGTCTGACACAAAAACTGTCATCCCTTCAAATTCTTACAGATTGAACACTAAGAAATGCCCAGATGAACTAAACAAGCAGCTTCCATTCCTTGACTTTGATAAGCAGCAGGTTAAGCAAAACCAGTGGGTCAAACAATCCCTAAAAATCAAACCTATCTCAAGAGTAGATTTAGCATTAGGGTAACTACAGAGTCATAGGAGGGTTTTTAGGAAGCCAGTTAAGACTGAAAGCATTTTACCTGTTTTGCATGCACCCACATGAAGGTGTATGGATCTGGAAGGGTCCTGCCGTCAGCGAATGCCTCCTGTCCCTGCATACTGCACATGATTTCTCTCCACAGCGGGTGTTCTAAGGAGGGAAAAAAGTGTGAGATGTGAGCTCTAAGGAATTACAAACCTCCGTCAGCTTGATACCATCGAGCACATTTTAATTGCCTTGGATATCATATCTAACCATCGATTAAACATTTCTGTTTAGTTACCACACAGGCATCTACAATTGGCTCATGATCGTGCCTAATTAGATGGCTCTTCTAAACATTAAAATAACAACGGATTTCAGTGGTTGCCATTTAATGAAATTGTGTCAAATGTATATGCTGAAAATTTAATAGGTTTGAGCTATGGGCTTGGAGCCATCTTGTGGCCCAGAAATCCACTGCAGCGTGTGCAGCTCCCACAGGGCATGGGCAGAACTGGCATTTACATTTACAATATATTCTTGTCTAAGAAGAGGCTGTGACTTAAAGCAGATTCTCCTCTCTTCAGGCAGAAGTAACACCTTATGCCAAGAATGGCCTTATCATCTTCACTCAAACTATTATGTAATTACTTTATTCTCTCTTTTTTTTTTTTTTTGGTGGTGGTATTAGTAGGATAAATTGGCTTCATTTCACTTCACAGCCACTTTAGATGACTCTTGACCTGAAAGGGAACACAGTGAAACAGAACAACTAGATAGAAGAGCTAAATGGAAGCAAAAGCACGAGGGACATGAGTAAATAAACTGGTCACTTCTTGGACTGGGCAGGAGTTGCAAAACATGAACTCTCAGCAGAACATGAACTCTCAGAGCATGGCCTGGTTGCTTAGAACCCAGTGACAATAAAGCACCTTTTGCTCATGTTTCACTTGAATTCTTTTTGTGACTAGTAGCTATTTAATCTGATTTCTGTAGAAAAAAAGGGAGGCGAAATATTGAAGCTGTTGAGAGCAGGAAGGGTTTTTTTTTTTAATCCCAGTTTTAATAGAAATAACTCCAGAAAAAAAATAAAAGATCCGATTGAGTGACTTTTTAGATCCTTACTCAGCTTTCCCCCCCCCCCCCCTAAAGAAAGCAGCAGCAGGAGAGCTGGGCTGCAAAAGCAGCACTTTACCCCTTCCCCACATCCATGGCTTCCCCTAGTACTGAAGAGTGATGCTGCTATTTCCAGGGCTAATCAAGACACACTGACAGCATCTGTCCTACACAGAAGGGGGATGAGGAGGACAGGAACATCCCAGTTTGGTATCAGGCTCCGTGAATGCCGCTGCATGTAAACTACTGCTAATTAGAACAGTTTATGCTGTGCATAGCTTGGGAACAACGTGGCCAAAGTTGTACCTAGCTTGAACACTGGAATTCATAACATGTACTTAGTCATAATTTATCTGCTTGTTTGAATACAAATGTATAAGCTTTTTTAAAGACAGAAGTCAGTCCTGAGCAGCCCATATTGCGCAGTGTGGATTTCTGTCACATGAAAATATGTGTTTTACTTTATGTCCTTTGCAACGTACACAGGATGCATTTTGGCAGGAGACAAGAGGAGGAAGGACAGGGTAGGAAAGAGAACGTTAGTATTTTACTCCTTTGTCTTTGCCTTCAATATTAGCTGCATTTTACCCATGTTGTCTTTTTAAAAAATATTTTGTAATTTTATATACTGATTTGTAAATAACAGAATAACTGAACATATTAGAGCAAAATCAGTTCATACATTTTTCACTTTCTACAACTGCACACTGCCTTTAATAAACCAGTGTTAGAGATTAAGCTTATATGAGGTTTGACTAGAGAAAGCAAGCTGCTTAAAAATATGCTATTCCAGTACTGCTGTGTGAAAATATTGTATTGTAAAACTGCCATTGGCAAATTGATCTTTTTCTGCTATACAAGTATATACAAAGTGGTCCTATTGGGGAACTCAACCATAAATTATACAGTTTTGAAAAGTATATCAACTAAAATCAAATTAAATTAGGTTGTGGGTCTCCTACAGAATTCTGTATTCATTAAAATTAATTCTGTACATTCATCATAAGTGTTGTAGCACAGGAGTATCGGTGATTAGCTACTTACCACTAAGTTTGAGGAAAGAATCTCATATTACCCTGAATATTTAGTCCTTGTGAACAAAATAGAATAGATTATCCTTTGACAGAAATGTTGCCTAGAAATAAGAGAGACTTTCTATTAAACTTCCCAAGTGAAAGGCTTGGTGAGTTTTATAGTTTACTCTTTTCCAGAAGGAATATTTAACTGAATTTTTTTGGAATTGGGGTACAAGAAAGCAGTAGGGACTTATCATAGTTAAGTTAGAGGGTCTTTCACTGGGTTGGCACTGTAAAGTTGCAAAGATATACAGTATGTAATTTATAATATTCTTTGGAAGTGCATTTAATTAGATACACCAGGGAATTCCTGTATCAGCAATAAAGCCCTATTTTTTCTTCCATTAGGTTTACTTTGCTGATTATTGAGTTTCTTTCCCTTCCATACTGAAATCTTTATTTAAGACAATAGAATGAAAAGAAAGAATTGCTACTTTTACAGAAAGATTAAAAACAAGGAAAAAAACCAACATCTTCAAATGTCTCTTTATAAAGATTTCACTTGAATAATTCATGTCTCCCTGGTCCCCAGTGTTGTTAAAGATAACATATGAGTGCAACATGTAATCAACTGAGCCAGAATTGTGTGGTATATAGCAAAAAGAATACATAAGGACAGACTACTTTGCAATTATTAAGGCTCTTAAAGGAGTTTAAGATACTTAAGAGTCTCTTCTCAATATTCTCAGTCTTCACAACTTGTCATCTAATTTTGTAATGTTCTTGCTTAATGCTCATTAGACTCATATCGTCTTGTCCTCTATTCTACTGGTATTAAACACAGGGTATTTTCCAAAAATTGGACATGAAATCATTCATTATTTTGATATATACATAATATGTATATCAAAAGTAAAAGACTAACTAAAATAATAATAATAAAAACAAAATGCTCAAAGTTTTTCTAGGTGCTTGCAAAACTACAGATCACCATTCCGCTCAGTCCTAAGATTTGGGGTGGTTTTTTTTGTTTTGTTTTTTTGTTTTTTTTTTTAAATAGATAATGGCATTTCATTCAAATTTCCTGTACTTGAATGAACTAAACTGGATAAATTAATTTTGGGGAGTTAAGTGACAAGTTCAGTCACCCTTCCTTGGTTGTCATTTATGAATTCCTGATTCTCTTTTTTCCCTTTTATTCTTCTTCTCATCCTACCTTTTTAATCTCTCCTCCTCTTTCAAAGATGAGTTTCTCCTCCTCCTCTTCAGCTTCATTTTATGGTTACAGAAAATAAAAACACACTTACTGGACTGCAGTATAGATCTGGGTGGAAGAAGAAGATAAATTACCAGGCGATGTTTTAAAGTTATCCTTAACAGAGTCTTCTTCTGTAAATAGGAGTGATTCTTTTCATGTTCAAGAACTGGAATTGAGAGAAGTTTAGATTTGCAAAGGTATCAAATCATTCTAAAATCAATGTATTCCAAAAATAGCTTTAATTTCTCATTATTTCCATGGTACCTGTGACTCGTCCTCCTTTGTGATTCTCTGCAGCTGTATCAGTTAGAAATACTTTTGCTAGGGGCTATAAAAAGTTCTTTAGAGTTAGGGTAGCAAACAGACAACTCAGCACCACAGAGGAAGAAACTGTTTCTGACCAAGGGAATCATGTCTGATTTGTTTTAGTGCTTTTTGAGTCCACAGATTTGAGCTGAAAATTCACACATTCCCTTTGGGTATTAAATGCTTTAGATCCCAGCCAAGAAAACAATACTTTGTAATCTACCTGCTTTTACAGAAACTATCTGGACCTACTATGAGGTTAATATTTCATGGTATTTGTCAGTGGCTGTGGTACAGAGCGATAGATATTTATTTTTAATGAAAAGACATCAGCTAGAGTTTGACACGCTATTCATTGGCATACTAGTGAATCTTCAGTGGTCTCCAAAGTGCTAGCAATGCTTCTACTTATTTATTACCCTATTTTTTATTATGTAATTTAAGCACCATGATAACACTCTTTTTAAAGAACCACTAATGAGGTTAAGATTCTATGTGTACTAGGCTTAATACTTAAAATTATAAAGCTAAGTTAATAAAGTGTTATTTCAGTTTACTGCAAACAGGAAAAATAGGAATAGGAACTTGTGGTAAATACTATAGAACAAGGACAAACATTTTTTAATCTATAAAAGGTATAGTTTTTCATCTAAAAAAGTCTGATTTTCACATCTAAAATCAGACTATCTTGTTAAGAATCAGCACTGAATATTCGCTTGCGATTGTGCTGTCAATGAATGAGGGTTTTCTGCAGCTCCATTAGCTTGCAGACCTTGCAGAAAGGGGAATTAGTGACTTTGGTCTATCGGGTATAATTTGAGGGGAAAGTGCTGAGCTGGAAACACTTAGTCTTGGAAAAATCTGAACACTGTGCTCTACAGTGTCTAGATAGACTCTGTAGCACAGGTTCTCCAAATTAGCCCAGTTTCGATGTATATCCAGCACACTCTCTGAAAGTCACACACAGCAGGGCGCTGGAAAGACAGTAACAGTTCGCTGGTTTCCACACAAACCGTGTCGGCAGGGGAGCTGGAGCTTCCATTTGTCCTCCAAGAGCAGGTCACCAGACTGTCACACATCTTGGCATCAGGCACATGATGGAAAAAGGCACACAGCACTAGTTGCTGCTAGAGAGAAATCCGTGTTTCCTAATTGTGGTACGGAGCCACAGCGTCCTTAAGTTTTTCCAGGTCTTTCAGGCTCTCCACAGAGTCAGAGAAATGCTCAAAATTCTCTACCAAGCAAGCAGGGAAAATTTAAACTAAAAAAAATAAAATAGACTAATAGTCCATCAGTGTAACTCCACTGACTTCAGTAGGAATTGCTGATTCCAAGAAATCCAGAGAAAACCAAGGATGAGGTCTGTTACTTACACTTTCATGAAGATAGCTTTCCACGCACAGTTTTTAATCTGTGCCCAACTACTTTCATGAGACAGGTTACGGTCACATCCAGCAAATCGCCAGGCTTAATACATGGTTGTCCAAAGTTTATTCTAAGTAGCACCAAAAAGACACCCATTCTGTACATCTCTCATAGCCTCTTCACTTTCATTATAGTTAGAAATTCCTTTAAGATTTGAAGGCTGACCTACTTAGACAAATACAGAGATGGTAAAATTGTGATTAAAAAAGAGTTTCTCTTCAAGTATCTGCTATCTCAATAAATCAAAGCGCCTGCAGAGACATTTCAAGGCTAACAGACTCCTTAGGGCATCTGCCTGGTTGTCTTCCATTTGCCAGTTCAGTTTTATTAGTCCTTTGGATGGAGAGTCAGGGGTCCAGTATCCAGCAACATCCAGGAGGCCTGGGATGACTTTTGCAGACTGCCTCAAAACACTGTAGTAGGTTTTGTCTGCTTCAGAGGGAAAAATGCATTTCAGAAGGTCAAAATATAGTATATAAGAATGACCAAAGTCAAAAAAGAGAGGCATGGCATCAAAAATCAGGTATTTCTTCAGGAAACTGTTGCTTTTTATGGTGATGAAATACATAGACAAAATAAGCGAGAGAGAGAGAAAGAAGACTTGATTCCAGCTCTCAAGGATCCTGTCATCTATCGCCATTTCGCTTTGCAGTTTTAAGGGAGAGATACAGCCTTCTTTGATAAGCCTCTTCCACCACAGCCTGAAATTTGTGGTGGAAGAGATCAGCCATAAGCAGGAAAACAGCCCTGTGTGCAGCAGGCACCTGTCTTACACAGATACGGTGCAGTATTTAGGTTAACATTTAAAAATTCAGAACACTCTTGACTCAAAATTGAGTTCATGTCAAAACATAGCTCTAAGCTGAAAGAGAAGAAAAACCTTTTAAAGTATTTCTTTGTCCTTTGAAGAGCGTATCAATTTCAAAGACACACAGAGCCATCACAGTCTCAGCTGAGATGAGTTCCTACGCACAGCACCACAGGCTTTGGGCTTCTTAGCGTTTCAAGATACATTTGTAACCGTTACAACAATTGCATAAATATTTAAAATACATATTTGTTAACATTAGGCATATCATATATAGTTCTTTGCACATATACTTATTAAACTAAAAACACAGATGATTAAATGAATTAAACCTTACATTTTGTTATAGGAAACTTATTTTTTAATTCATTTATTGTTCTCTATTGTACATTTTTAAATATATTTCCTGCATGGTGTCTGGAGTAAAATAACTTTGGACATACTGGCTGCCATAGTAAACACTATAACAACTCCTCTCAGAAGTACCCATTTTCTATTGACATCAATAGAACCAAAGTTTTGCCTAAAATTGGTAGTGATGTCACACAGTGTTATTTTGACTTGAGATTAAATAAATAAAGTTCTCACTCTCTCCCAAAAATCCCAGAGATTTAGATTCTCTCCTCAGTAACCTGCACATGTCTCCAAGCAAGTCACTTACCTCTAGTGCAAGGGCTACAGTGTTGCTGAGTTCTGGTGACCTTCTCCAGCTAGAAATTTGAATTACGAAACAAAAATATCCAAATATTTTCAACACGTTTACATAGTGAAGAGATTCGAGAGCTTGATGCAAGTCAACATTACAATTAACATAATATAGAGTATGTTTAATAGATATATAAAAACATAAAGCACTTTGTATATAAACTGTAGGTAAGTTGGGGAGACTAGAGCCCTTTATATATTTTTAAAATGTCGCTGAAGAAAATATTAATGTGTTGTTTATAAATTCCTGCCCATTTCAGAAAGGCAGTTGAAATAAGTAGATTTCCAAGACTGGAAAATGTAGCTTTCATATTAAATTGCTTTAACAAAAGAATCTCATTTCTGGAATATCTTTTTTTTAACTCCCCTCCAAGGTCAAATAAGGGAAACATTCTGCTTTTCAGGAAAATAATAATAAAAAATAGATATTGTTTTCCAAAGAAAGAGAGAGTGTCTCTGACGGACTTTATTAAAACAATGACTTCTCTATGAACTGCCTGCTTCTCCACAAGTTGGCACATCTTGCCCTACATGCTGAGAATAGCAGAGGTTTTACTGCTTGCACATCGGGTGACCTCACATCTAATGAAAGGGACATTATAGCTGAACTTTCATCTTTTCATTCCTTTTTCAACATCTCCCTGCCTTTGCTTTTGGAGTAAGTTGACTTTACCTGCCAAAAGCAAAACAGATAGGAGGCTGCCCCTGCAACAAATATGTTTTAAGTCAAAAAAGAGTGGTAAAAATAAGTTACAGTTCAATACAGCAAAAATAAAGAAAAAGATCAAATAAATGAATGGTATCCCAGAAAAAAATCTAATAACATCTAAATTTTTTGGTTTTGTTTTTTATCTGTTCTAATGGAGGTTTTTTAAAGATGAGAAAAATTCTGAAAATAAGATATTAGTCTAATCTTTACTAGCATATAAGAATCTATGTTGAAAGGCAGCATAGCCTGCTAGGACTGAAGTTGAGCAAAACAGATGATGCTGAGCCCTTGATGTCTGCTCTGTGTATATGTGGGGAGTCGCTCCAGACAAGCTCTATTCTGGATTAGACTAGCCCTGAACTGAATGCTCATTATGGGCTGGAGCACATTAGATGAATTTCCACACTACTTCCAGGTTATCTGGATCTTCCAGTCTACTTTCATCCAAATAAAACTTATTTTCTGTGCTCTGAGACACACCAGGACATAAATACATCCTGTGTGATAAATAGGAATGATCAGGAGGTTCATGTCAAAAACATACTGCTGATTACAATACACTAATGAAGACACTCTCAGACAGCAGCTTCAGTCCTAAGGCCAATAAATGTTTATGTATCGACCCCAGCTTTCAGGTTCCCAAACCTCAGGAACGATTCCTCAGCTCCCTGGAGTGCCTAGCAGGTTATTCACTGGAGGGGACTTGGATGCATTTCAGACCCTTTGCTCTGTCACAGGCAGACTCCACCCATCCTTTCACAAAAGCCATGGGAAGTACCAGAGAAGGGGGGTCCTTACAGTCTAACAGAGCAGGCAGTCTAGTCCCCAGGCAAACAGCAGTTTTTCATTTTTATTGTATGTCCCTGCATCTCTTTCCACCTGCCGTAGTTATTTATTGACCACAGGAAAGAATGTGAAGAGCAAAATAGGTACCTGAGACAGCTGAAGGGATGAAGACTATAAAAAGTGACCAATTTTACATTTGTGCTTTCTATGCTCGGTTTTTGGACTGCTTCACTTCTGAAAGAAGAATGTTTTCGCTAGTGAAAAGCAGCCAAGAATTGAGCCAGGAAATGGGGAAATAGATTCCAGGGCTATATATAAATTCCCATTTTCCACCTACATTATGCAAGCAACATGGTCACCCTGCAGCAATGTAATTGCACTAAAAAAGAAAAATAGTCCACTTGTTTCTGTGTCTACAGGCCAAAAGGACGATGGCCAAATTCACGTTGGAAGTTTTTAATAATTCCTCACAAAAAAAAAAAAAAAAAAAAGTGAGTTGAGTGACAAAAGAGAAGAAAGTTCAAAAGTTCTTTTGGAGCTCCTGTTGACAAGCGACTATCCATCCCACTCAGAATTCAACTGCAGATGAGCAGCAACTACACAATCTGAGAAAAGCAAAGGAAATCCAGGCATACAAAACAAAATGCCCCTGGCTGAAATAGTGAAACAACTTCCATATGCTGCAGGCATTTACAGTGCACATGCTGGAAAGAATCCACTGACTTAAGGGAAAACAGTCTGGAAGCTGTAGTCTCATTCCTGCAGCCCAGTGCTGGAGCTGCAAAATCATCAGGTCTTGAGTGGAAGGGAAGTAAATACCCTGTATGCAACTGCTTACATAGGCCAAGGCAGCTGCTGAACTGGGAAGAGAAAACAATACAAATGAGAAAACTGAATAAACAAGCAGTGCTGGATTTCAGCACCTTGTCTCCTGTCAACTTTGTGATCGTTCATTGACCACATCCTAGCACAGACTGGTCAGGAGCATTCTGATGTACATAAGATATCAAAGAGATGATGAACATCGCACAGAAGTGGACTTCAGCAAGACAGGACTGAGATTTTTGGTCATCTAGCAATCCAGAAAGCACTGAGTTCTCTCTTTCACGGAAGGAAAAACCCTCCTGTCTGTGGAGATAAATTGACAGATGAAAAGTTTAAGGAGACCAGGGGGACTCTTCTTGAGAGCTTTACCTGGATCATAACTCAGAGTTCTAATCCCTGGGAGGAAACAGGAGCAAATGCTGCTCTAGTGAGTTCTAACACCAATAGGAAATAGCATCATCTATTGTCCCATGACATTAAGCATTGAAGGTACAAACAACACCTGGAGTTTCTAAGCTATGTAGATACGTCCTTATTACTTCTTTTTATACAAGATCTATGCCTGGCGTCTCACGACTAATGATCAGTGAGGTATAAAACATTGTCACGGCTAGAAAAAGGAGCACAAACATATTACTATGCTGCTTTATATTTAGCGTGGCTGCCAGAGTGAGCAAGCTTAGGAAATGCCTTTTCCCTTGCCCTGTTAGAAGCTACAGATTCAAGGAAGCACAGTTTCAATATTTATCTTGTGCATCTTGGCTCAGGGCTGTTAGCATTTTCACAATAAGGCCTCTTGCATACATTCATAACTCGATTCCTTGCTGAGATGTCTCAGATCTGGGTCCGTGAATGAATTCTTAAGATGTTATCATTTAAAAAAGGCCTTTGACTTTCCAAATAATAAGAGAAAAATGAAGAATTCTTTCTTTTCATGTTGCTGGGACTCAATGGGAGTGGAGGGGAGAGGTTATGTAGGCATTTTCTTCATAGTATTCTCAACCTTTACTGTGTTTGAAAATACACTGATAAATAGTCTACCTAAAATGATTTGAAAACTGCTAAAATATTTCTTCATTTCTGTTCCCTCCTATATTAACCACACTCATTTTAATGAACTTCATTGAAAATCAGATGACATGTAACCCAAAATGGGAGGGGATAGGGGAGGCATGGCAGGGGATTATACTATAAGATGAAATGCTCAGGAAATTTGGTGGAGTTATAATTTTTCTGTGGCATATTATTCTATGTTATAGAGCAATCTTTACACATACCCATTACATTCTACGCTATGCAAGTTCACATTAAAATGGGCAGATTACATATTGTATGGCAACTTATTTAAGTTAATAAATATACCGTGGAAATATATAACATATTTTATTACTAGCACCATTTATCAGTTGCCTTACAAAAAGTTCCTAGAGAAAAAAATACATTAAAGCATTGTTATTTTATGTGCTGTTCATAGCAATAATAAGGAATAGACCTCATCCAGGAAGCCTACATTGGCATTGGCAGGTCAGAGGTAAAAATGGGAAGAAGGACTGATTATACTGATTTCAGGTATGAAAAATGCTTTTCAGATCTGCACCTTTATTTAAGCCTTATTGACTTTCAGAGAATTTGAGCACCTACGGAAAAATAGCTCTGAATGTTTACCCAAAATCTGAGTCATTAATCTAAGGGATTATTTACAATATAGAAAACAAAATTCATATTCCAGACTTCAAAAACTTTGGTGACATTCTTGATTGTGTTCATATCACCTCGATTTGTCACTTCAGATGTTGTTGTGTAATCTAAGCTTGCCTTTTATGCCTCCTTTATAATGAATGAAGAAAGAACAGTATTTTCAGAAGAGAAGTCATTCTGTCTGGATTTGGTACAGATTATGTGATGGTTTAAATTGCTGTAAGGTGCCTATATCTATTCAGGAACACTAAAATTAAGGCAGATAAACAGAACCTAACTAGAATGCTTTAAGACTTAAGCTGTCATGAAGCTTCAAGGGCTGAGTAAATATTCCAGTCATTTCTGATTTTATATTTTTGGAAATTTTACCTATGCTTTCTTTAAGGTAGCTTGACAAAGTTTGCCAGTTTGACAGTGCTTAAAAATACTGAATTTGGCACTCAGGGTGACAGTGCATTCAGAAGGTGTATTTCATGCTGACTTACAGTCCCTTAAGAGAGTGTGCAGCTAAGCCTACAGACTTCTGCTGTAGCACAGGTTTTAACTTTTTTATTTTTCAATTTAGAAACTCATGTCAGGCAGTACTAGCTGGCATACGAGTAGGTTAGTTCACAAGTAAAAGGTCAATGGTAAGGTAAAGAATAGAAAGGTAGGTGAGTCACTTAAACAATTTGAGACTCTGTCTTTTCAAAGCTGGATGCTGCCTAGCCTGAGAACACCTTTGCACAGTAAAGGGAGACAGGATTTAAAAAGAAGCCTAAAATTCTTTAAAGAATGCACTTTTTGGTATCATCATTCCTCTGGCAAGGGCACCGTTGCAGTTTTAGGCCTTAGGCTATCACTGTTTCTCATAAATGCCTTCTAAATCCAAAGCCTTGCTTCTCACCAGGACTTCCAGATTTCTCCAAAAGAAGAAAACATCTATTTAGAAACTCTTTTGAAATTAATATAGCATAAATGTGCAATGACATCAGACAAACTTTTCACAGCAATGTACCATGTATTACTCCTTTGCAATATGCTATTTTAGGATCCTTAAATCAGAAAGAGAAATAAAAGGCAAAAACATGTCTCTTTCTAGTACTATCTTCCTCTTTATCCCTTCTCCAAGAATTTCACTTCCCATTCTGTAGTGTCCAGGTCTGTAACCTAATTTCCTGAAATACTCAAATGAAAAATTATTTCATTTTGAGCTGCTGTCATGCTGCTTTCCCGGGTTCTGCTTTCCTTGGCTAACACAGGTTAAAAAATTGTCTGGTTGCTGGTCTTTCACTAGTGAAATTATATTCACGTGCGTATGCTCCTTGAAAAGCCCTTCATTCCACTCTGGCAATAGCAAGAGTTTATCTAATTCCCTTCAATTCTGCTTTTCTGGAAAGGAAATTTTCCCTTAGTCCTGACAGCAACAAAGAAAATGGATAAAATGAGCCAGTGCAGCCACCGACAATGCAAAGATGACTGGATAAAATGAAGCATGCTCATTTATCACAAAAGTAATACTAAAGTATACCACAAAATTTACTAAAATTGTCCCATAGCCACTCAGAACGATGTCACTGGTTTAAAACTATTATGATTTTTTTACATAGCAGCTGGATTCTTTTGTATCCACACCACAGACATCCTTAGTTTACACATAAGGGCTACAGAGTGTGCGCTGCTCTGTAGTAGTCCAGTGTGGTCCAGGAGGTGGAGGGAGGGACAGAGCTCTGGAGGAGGACAGGAGCAAAGAAAGTTATCTTGATCCCTGGATATTAATTCCTGAACCTAAATGCTCACTACCTGGCTATTAGTAACAGAGAAGATTCTCTTGTGACATGAATTTTGGCCCAGGAACAGCTTGGAGACCTGGCAACAACAGAAGGTTGTCCCTTCCCACTGATGGCCTTGGGGAATGGTTCTAGGCAGTAGCACACCAGCCCCTTGCTGCGCCCAGACAACTTGTGTTTCCATAACCCAAAACAGCCAGAAATAAGAATACAGCATATAAAAAATTGTTAAGGATACCTCTCTGAAGAACAAGTTGCTCCTCACCCCTAAGTATGATCTTTTAGGACTGATAAATCTTCACAGAAACTGACAAAAAAAACCACCTTCCACTATTACCAGAATTATACACTGAACTTCCAAACATTGTGCTGAGAACAGTTGCTTCTTGAAGCTCCTCAGAGATTCTCTTCTCTAGCAGCAGCTCCCACCTGCAATGACACAAAATCCGCGTGTCCTCCACAAATGTTTTCTGTTCTGTTCATCCTTGCCTCACCAGGGAGAGAGACAGCATCAGAAAATATTGTGATCCAACCAAGATGAACATGAGTCATGAATTATTGAAGGCAAATATTAATATCCTCAGATTAAAATATATATGTTGAGGCCAAGTCTCATTATTTTTCAAATCTTCTACAACTTGACTCATTGCTCTTACATGTGAAGTTATACACATATGATTTACATTACAATTGACTAAATATTATTTTGGCAAATCTAAATGTTAACTCACTTTTTTTGATGCTTCAGTTTAGCCTGACAGGATCTACTCTCACAGACATTGTTATTTTTCCTGGTGATCCACAGGTGGATTTTGAACATCCCCAGAGATCTAGATAGAGATGATTTGAAAAACATTACATTTGGATGATTTAAATTTGAAAGATAAAAAGAAATTAAAAAGAAAGAAACATGACAGTCAGTCTAAAATCCTCCTTTAGAGTGCAGTAAGTGCTATTGTGGTGATAGGTAGCTAAGGACAGTAAGATGACAAAGTTAGAGAAAGAGTCATAAGATGTCAGAAGGTGCCAAGGCTGAATAATAGCACAGTTGTTAGTAATAACATTAAAGGCTTTTGTTTTGTCATATACAGCTCTGGAAGCAAGACAAGTGACAGCTTCCCCAGGCAGCCTTTCTTGCTCTTTGTGGAAAAGTAACTCTTTCAAGAAAACTACCACAACTCCAGATTTATACTTTTGACAGAGACATCAAAACATAATTTTTTGTAAGGCATTTTTTCTTTCAAAAAACAGAGTTAACAAAGGCTTTTCATTTAGTGTATTTTGAAAGTGAAGTTTCATATGGGATCTCCCTCTGAAATTTTCCCATTCTGTGGCTGGTTGTTGAGAAATCTCTAGAACTCAAATTTAAATAGCACTTGATGCACAGGATTAGACTAGAAGCCCTAAGAAATACTATGATTTTCTAGTCCTGCCTCCCAAAAAGCCTAGAAAATCTTCTAGGTTGCTTTCTTGGGTCCACAGAAGACCCCATGATGCAGCCAGCTGCAAACCACAAAACCATTTTTCTAAAGCAATTAGCATGGAAAGGTTCTCCCAAACTTGTCTCGGAAGACAGTGATAGGACTGGACTGTTGCCAAGACAGACCATTCACCCCATGCTTCTTCCTGCTCCTAGTTCCACAGAGTTACACGTTCACTCATTTCACTATTCACATTTAATTTTTGGAGTTACATGCCAAACTGCATGAATACTGATGTTTGCTCAGAGAAGCAGGACAGAAGTCACAGCTGGAGGAAAGGAAGTAGTTAGATACCCTCACACTTTAAATGGTGAAGCAGGTTATGAAACTGCATCCTAATGCTCTCAAAAGTGCTCTTATTCTGTAAAGCTTTTAAGTGTTATGCATTACATGTAGCAATCTCACATCCAGAGAAAATTCCAACTAAATTTAAAAAAAAAAAAAAAAAATTTAACATGGGGATTCCTTCATTACAGCTCTCATTAAAGTGGTGGTAATATATTCTGCCTTGTAATTTAACTTATGTTTGAACCAACCATAAAAAACACAGCTGTATATTCCAATGCAGGAAACATTTGGATTTTTATGTAGTTTGAATACTGTAAAAAAAAAGTGTTATGAAAGTGGATTATGTTTAATGGATGTATTTGATTGGTTTGTTTGCACAACTATATAATAGCTTCCCTCCTGGACAATCAAAATAGATACACGCAAAGACCAATATAATTCCTTGAAACGTGTTCAAAAATTAGAAACATTTGAATCTGACAATAGCCTTTCTGCATTGCCACAGTATCATACATCAATACATCAACAAAGAGAATTATTGTAGAGGTGGTTGAAGAGTCTTTTGATGCCTTCATATGGGAACTCATATGGGAATGTTATATTTATAGTTTAGACAGATTCTTGAAATATGTGACCTCTGGAATTATCCTGACATTTGTTTATTCCTATTTTGAAAATTTTCTGTAAGCCTTCAATGCTTTTTGTGGGTATTAATGAGCTAGCTCTGTTAAGATTTTCTTGTAACGTGCACTAGGATGCTAGATATAGATCTACTGGGATCATGATAAATGTTTTATAGCATCTATTTCTGAGCTGGAGAATTTTTCAAGAGGCAGGAACGTGAACTTTTAGGTGTCTAAGTAGGGTGAGGAATTCCCTAACCACTGAAGTCAAACTTTGCTGTATGCAGTTCCAGGTGTACACACACACAGAATAACTAAAGCAGACAAGAATGAAGAGGGAGGGAATAGCTAATAGCTAATATGTTGTCCAACACATAAGCTTTTAGCTTGGTGCTAACAGCAGGCAGATGCAAACTCTTGTCCTTTTTCCTAGGGCATGATCTACCAACAAGCTTTTGCCTCAGATAAAGTTTTCTGAGGATGAGAATTTCCTTGTGTTAATATTTCACCAGCACAATTCATATATTCCTATGTACTGGTAATATCAACTTTATGTCCCCAAAAAATACAGCTTTGCTAGAAACTGGGCACCTGTAACCAACAGAGCTAGTTCTACTTATCAATACTGTTATTTCCTCAGACTTTCCTGGCAATTCTTTCAGCTCAGTAGTACATCTTTCTTAGCACCCTTTTCTCTTTGATTTCCATTCTGGATCAGTCTTTGTTGATTTGCTAGGAAAAAACTTAGCTTCTCACAGAACAAATCAATTATTCAAAATCAGATTTTTCTCAATCCCTTGCTTATTCACCCATGACTTCATCCTATCTGAGTTTCCATTAATCTGACAATAGCTCTTGATATATTTCCATGGCCAATTCTTGTCCTTTTCATTTCAGAGACCATCCACAGATTTAGCATGCAGTCTCCGCTTTTCTTCAGAAACAGTCCAGTCATCATTGCTTATTCATTCAGATGTTTGTCTTGATGATTCTAACCTAATTTCTTTCATGCTATTTTGTTTTGCCTGTCCTTTCTGGAGGATCCCAACCTACAGAGTACACTTTAAGATGTGAAAATACTGACAATCCTTCTGTCTTCATGTATCCCAGTATCTTCAACTTGATTCTTATGCTTTGCAACTCAAAGTCTTTATTTAAAAATATCTCTTAATGCATTTTGATGCCTTAAAGCAAACATTACAGCCTTATTTTGTACTTCTGTTTTTCAAACTCGCTTGTCAGTTCAGCCACAGAGGCTGTCAGCAGCTGCATAACGTAAATATGTTTGGTGAATTAATATTTATATTGGCCCTGTGAGGCACATTTTCATGAACAGGGTCTCTTGCTAAATATGAAATAGTATGTGTCTCACCTATTTGCATATGAAATGTTCCATTAACAAAAAAAATTAATACCTCAAAGAAGGACATTTACTTGCCCATTTATGTCTTAATTAGGATACCCAGAAATACCCTTCAACAAAATTATTATGTAGTTAACCTCACACGTGGATCTCCAGGGTAAAAATTTGGCTTACAATGCAAATGATATTGTAGGTATCACTTTCAATCCTACAACATTTTATTAGATGAACAAGAAGAAACAGAAGGATAGTTTGTAAATTCAGGAGGTGTCAATCCTGAGTTCTGGCTTGAATTCAAATCAATGCAAGTGCCAAAATATGTGACAGAAATATCCAGTATTAATTACTTACCTTGGCAAAGATCTGAGTACCAGATTAGAGTGGGAACCTGGCAGTTCTTGGGCTGAAAGAAGGCTGGGATTGACGTGCCAGGGCAGCGGATGAGTCTCTTGCCATCTCCCAGTACACTAGTGGCAGTACAAGGACCTTTGATGAAAGGAGGCTGGGCGTAATTTTCCTGGGGCAAAACACATTCTTGAGAGAAGGAATCTAGAAGAAAATATGCCTCTTTAAAACAATGCAAAATGTTGAAGGGCTCTGACCCTTGAATGCTTCTACCCTGCTGCAATAATTAGATTTTTTTCATAGGAAACATCTCGAAATATTCGTTACCTTTTCTCAACAAGTAATCCAACAAGGTGAATGAGCTAAAGCACAGGTTGTGCAGTCCAGAAGTCACTGTATTCATAAATGCTGTCAGCTTGATAACTGTTATTTTCTCAACAGTTTATTCAGATTTATGTCAGTAAAACACAAGTTCTTCTGTAGAAGACAAATTGCTGTATTGTACCATCATGATTCATACTTATATCTGAACAAACTAGGAAGAGGGAAAAGTAGCTTTAAACCATTCATATTTTCCAACTCTGAATCTTATCAGGAACTCATCTGACTGTTGCTGTTTTTGTTAATTAAAATAAGTTTTCAAAAGTTTTTTAATTCTTGCTGATGACCGTTCTTCCTGAAAGGGCGCTCTCTCAGATAAGGACTGTCAGGAAAAAAACTGCAAATTCTTAGCCAAATACTTGAAAAGCCTTAAGCTTCATCCCTTGCCTTCCATTCTATACTTTTTAATTACCATAGTAGTCAAGATAACCTGATTAGAGAAGCTGTTTGGATCCTGATATTATCCCAAGCAGTTGTGGTAAAATGAAATGATCAGTTTAAAATCAGATTATATTGCTTTCTTCATTAAAACATATATTGTATGATGAGCTTATTTTTATATGATACATTTTCAGCTCCTATTCTCCTTTTCAATTCCTGTACAAGCAGGGCCATTCTGGAACATGCAGGTGGGTGGTGTTTTGCATTCTGAATCACCACTGCTCTCCCACCTGCACAAAGCATATTGCAACCAAGCTTCTCCCGGTTACACAGATCTTTCTGCCCGAGGCTTAAAGAAACCTGAGGCCACATTTCAAATGCAGATTCATCCCATGTGTGCTTCATGTCCCACATCTGATATGAATGCTTCCCAAGGTCTCAGGGAACCTCAGAGAAGAGGACACCAAGGGAATGATTTCTTGTGATGTTTATGGGTGCTGTATTGGGTCCCCTAGTTATCCATAGAAATGGTGGATTAAGAAGCACCTTCAATACTTTTTTTTTGGTGGAGGAGGGGGAGGGCAGTGAAGACAGTATAGAAATATTAAGACAACTGTGGGGCATTATAACAACTTCCATAAAAGTTTCAAAATTTAGAACTTATTTCTCCAAAATCACACTCATGACTAGCTCTTTCTAGCAGGATTTCAAGCTGCTGGTTCTGCTATAATCCATTAGGCTTCCCTTTTCTTGTCATTATAATGGCATTTACTTTATGTTCAGTTCATTATGTATTTCTTGTTTAGAAGATGACACTTTAATCTTTTCCTCATCTCCAACAGTTCAGTCGTGCTTATCTGCTACAAGCTTGATTTAATTTCTTAGTGGGGCCACTGGGAAATCGAGGCAGAGTCCTTCATTAGTCTCCTTTGTAATTATTTTTTGTAACTCTGCTTTCTGAAATGGTTTTTAGATACTTTCAGTTCTGGGGTTGTTTTGAATCTAATCAGTGTCTCATTTTTCTGACATTTTTGGAATACTGCTGAAAGAGACAGACTAACCTAACTTGGAGACTATTGCAATGTGGTTTTGGTAATTTTAAGTAGAAAAACATTTGAGGAAATGAATTCAGCCATGTACACAGTAGCGTATTTACTTTCTTTGAACTTTTGTAATATTACTGTTAGTGGATAATAACATACCCAGATTCCATCAGCTATAATAGCAGTGCTAATCCATCACAGCCATCATAAAGATGCTATGATATTGATTGCATAGGCAGACCCAATGAATAAATTTCCTTTAATACCAAATGGTTAATATGCCCCTTGATGATTAGCCTTGCACAAGTCTCCAATCTATTAAATTATAATTTTTTCTTTCCTTTCTTTCCTGTATGCTCCCTTTGAACATGACCCTTAAAAGGTGTCCCTTGATGAGCAAATGCAATTACTTAGAAGCATGTATCAAGGAGGACTTTTTTAAAATTACATGGTTACACAGCAAGATACTTCCGAGAATACAAGATAAACTCTTTAAATGTTAAAAAGATAGAGAGAGATAACAATTTTCCAGTGAGAGAAAACACTCACTTCAAGAACTTCCTTCTCCTGGTCTGGTGGTTGGTAATATTGGTCAATGCCATCAGGGTCCTCAGGACTGCATAAAACTGCCATTCTTCAAACCTCCATCTAGCCCCAATACAGACTGTATCACTACAAGTTTCTTCTGTCCTCAAATGAATGGTCTTCACTCTCCAGACCTGGTTTGACTCTAAAAGAAAGGGAAAAGAGAGCAGGTGTTCAGCCTGCAGAGTCCTCCCGGAGCACCCATCAGGACTGCCATTGATTTATCTTCCTTGAGACGCTTTCTGTAGCAACAAGTCTCCTACCATGAGGAACTGGACTAAGAATATTATTACATTTTGCCTTAAGGTTAATTCACCAGATTACCCTATCGACACGAAAGGTAATGCCTCCCTAGCCTACTGACACCAGGCTTTGTTAACAAAATCCAGCTCCACGAGCAAGCCTTAGTGTTCATGGCTGTCAGTCTTTAATAATTGCACAGTACAGCACTGAGATGGTGCCTGATAGGATTTTCAGAGATTTTTATCTTTGCTGCTGCTGCAGCAGCAGTCAATGAGTAGCATAGTTTGGCTCATTTTCATTCCTTTGCCTGATTTGCTCCCAACTTCCTGACCTCAAGAAATTGAGAGTGAAATTTTAGATCACCAGCCTTTTCCTCTGAAACTGCTCCATAGTGCCCCTGATTTGTTATGCACTAGATCCGAGATGCAGCTCAGACCCGAGTCTCTGCCATGCCCTCTGCGAGCTCCAACCTGCAGGCTGCAAGCTCAGTGGCAGATCTACGTATTTCATTCCAATTCAGCGAGCACTTAATTAATTATATAAAACTCGTCAGCTCTGAAAGATTAAGCCCTCTGCAGAGAATACCCATATCCTTTTGGAAACACTGCTGGATAGTGAGGAATGCAGTTCAAATCATAGCTTCAGGTGTGTCAAAGGGAAAATCTCACACTTCAAAGAGATGTTTTAACAAATACACAACATAGTAAAGGACCTCATACAACTATGCTTCATCCTAACTAAACTACACAGGAAAAAGACTAAAGTCATGAATTCTAATTGAGGGAGACTTACAGAGATACCTTATGGCAATGATATTCCCTTAGTTTTTGACTGTACTAGCTAAATATCAGCAGCTCCACATTCAGATCCCTAGTGTTCAGGTTTTCTTTACGCACTTCCAGCCATTGCCAAGGGATCCCAGGAACTCAGACAGGAATATTTATGAAGCACCAAGTGACTAAGAAGGAATTAAAAATAGTGTTACAGTTAGGTTAAATATATTCACTGAGATGAAAATACAGCTTGGTAACAAACATAACTGTTTTACCCCATCACTCACATTTGCAACCCACATTGAGATCCACCCTGGCCTAACCACACTGCCACCAAAATCTGACCCCATTTCACAGTAGTTTACAGTCTCTGCATTATGCATGCTGCTAGCTAACAGCCAGTACCTAGCCTAGCTGAGTGAACACCTTGTCATTAAGCAGATTTCACTGACAGTAAATTATTTCTCCTTTCCACTATTAAGATCACAAGAAAAAGCACTGTCCCTAATACATTATTACAAATTATTACTCTATGCCTCTGTATTAATATTAAACAATTCTTGGGATATTTGGTTCAACTGAAGGCTTCAGTTGGTGACAGGAACAACCAGATAAAACCTCCTTAAAAAACTTTCTATATACTTTTTTTACATCCAAAAGAGAAAAGATTTAAAACTAGAAAAAAGAGAGACAGATCTAGAACTTTGTTTACAGACACAAAAAAAAAAAAGAGAGAGATTTTTATTCCTTTAAATAGAATTCAGCAGTGCAATATGTCCCTGAGCAATAAACAGTTGTGGTTTATTCCTTGCTCTCTGGGGATCCGGAGACATGAATAGGCATTTCTGAATAATGAAACGTAGGAGCTTGTCTCACTGTGATAGAAAGGTTTTGAGGAGCAGACAGAACTAAGTATGCTGTGAGTGAGACCCCGCAGAGCTGGACTGTTCATCAGTTAGGCTCAAGCAACGCACATTGCTTTGCGAGGAAAAGCTGACTAGCTTTACATCAAACAAAAAATCCATTCAAAATTAACTCTTAAAAATCCTATAAAGGTAATTGCATCAGCAAACATTGCTATTATTTGAGGCTCAGCTAAGTCTTACCAGTACCAGTTTCCTTAAAAAAGGACTCATGAAGATTTTAAATAGCAGATACTCTTCCTCTTCTGCATGTTCTCCCCTTCCTCCTGCTTTACGCACAGATGAACTACATGATCCAGTAAGCTGGTCTCTAGCTTCCTGGAGGACATCACTCCTGCAACTTTTCTACCCACGTTTCATTCCCTTATTCCCCTGCCTCAAGTTTTACTTAACAGTGCAGAGTCTGTACCCTTGCAGGCATAGGATCAGCAAGTCTCTGTGGAGAGGCAGTCGAATTTATATTCATCAAGGAAAGCAATTAACAGAAGAGAAGAGCATGAGTAAGAACAAAGCCCAGAATGCCAGGAGAGGAGCAGCAGAAGAGGAAACGATGCTTATACGCTTGTTCTCTCCCTCAGGTCCACCTGCCCACAGCTATCCCTCATCTCTCTTTAATATGCCATTATGCTTGGTCTACTGATCTTGGCACAAGCTCTGCTTGTGATTTTATCCTAATGCTACCCTATTAGAATTGAACTCTAATAGCAATAAATGTGGTAATACACAATATCTCTTTAATGCCAAGTGAAGTGCAACATAAAATAAATCAATTAGTCACACTAGAAAACAACTATCCTTTTACTTTTCTTTTTCTTATGAGTTTGCCATCTGATTTCACTCTGTATAGTGCATTTCTTCTCTGCCTCAGTTCAGCATAAGTAAAGCTGATAAAAAGTAGGGGGTTTCATCCTTAGAGAAAGATAGAATAAACTTCACTTTTTTTTCCCCCACCAATAATCTGAGCAAGAAAAGCTTCTCTGTAGCTTCCTGGTGAATCTGATATTTGACAGCATTATTCTAATTGGGTACATGCAGTGGATTTCCAGGGATTTCTGCAAAACTCCCACTGCAGATTGACTTAAAACTTTGTGCCCTCATATAGTCTACAAGGAATCCCAGCCAGGCTCGTCTGGACCCTGCTCTGAATTCAGGAAGAATATATTCCACATAAACATTTTACCCTCTTATATGTGAATAGTTTCCAAAATGATTTTATTTAGGTGGAAAAATCTATTAGCTGCTCTAAGGAGATGTGCTTTAAGAAGGAAGATTGTAGTGTCAGCTTCACCAGTCAGGAATGTTGTAACATAATCATTAAATCCTGTAGTTGAAAAAGCAAACAAAAGGAAGAAAACTTTGCAATTTCATACTAGCAAAATAAAGACTTTCTTATCCAAAAATTAAAATCTTAGTTAACACTGGAATATTAATAAGACCATTTTTCAGTGGAAATATTTTGAGTACTGAAAATCATAAGGTCTTTTATAATGACAAATCAATGACAATTTTAAAAGCTTAGTAATAAAGTCAGTAAGATATTGATTAAACCTTGTAAAAGATTTAATAGAAAAGAATTTTTGAATTTTCCCAAATGAAGACAACTTCAAAACTCTTTTCAGATTTATGTTACTCCTTGTTTGCTTGCTTCTCTAGCTCCAGCAGCCTATACACAAATTAAGGTAATTCATTACAATTGATTTTGCAAACTGTTTTTTCACAAAAGTAGGTCATAATCAAGCTGAAATTCAATTGCAAATGTGCTAGAAATAGTCTTTTTCATGAAGGGGATTATCTAAAAGCAGAAAATCAAAAGCCAGTATGTATCACCACTATTTGGGGATGCATGTACTCTGGGAATTATACCAAACATTGCCTGCAAGACTTACCTATAGATATAGCCACAGTTCTTGCTCACTCATTATTAATTACCTAGATAAATCATAAATACAGAAAAATATTTTTATTCTAAGGATCTCTAGAATAATTTAACTTAACACTGTAGCTTCAACCCAGAGACATATAAGGCATATATAGGCTAGAAAAAGATATTCAGAATGACAGGGCAAATTGCAAAAATCTTCCCCTTATCTGACATCTTCAGCTGTCTAACCAGTGTCAGTACAAAGGGAGATTGTATCATCTCCTTGCTGTCAAACCCTCCATGCAAGTACCAGTCCCAGATTCACTGTGCTCAGTAATATCACTGCCTACATTGTGCAAATCAAGTTTAAGCAAAACTGGTTTTCAGGCAAGTCTACTCTACGAAGCTGTGATATTACCTCCTGCAGTTAGTTCTAAACAAAAGTCAAGATTTTGGACATCAGCTAGACATCAGAGAAGAACTCAGTTATTCCGTATGCCAGGATATTAAGAAGAATAATAACATTAAGAAGAATATTAACTCCTGCACAAGTACACTACACCTTCTAAACAAAGTCATCAAAATGTGGTGCTGAATTTTATTTTTTGATAGCTTCTATCATATACATAGTTTTCAAAATGTCTTTACTACAGCTCAATTTTCATTAGAATAAACAGAAGAGAACTGAAAAATCACTAAACATCACTAAGGTGGGGAAAAGTATAAGCATGAGTCTTCTCCCCAGGTAAGAGCGGGCAATGAAAAGCTCAGTGCAGATTCACTAGGAGCGGATCAAAACAGGATTCCTCACTGTGAGTGAGAGATGTGACCGTGGCTAACAGCAGGACAAAGTGCTGGAAGCAACTCTGTCATATTACCCTGGGAAACAGAAGGAAAGAATATCCGGACATTTTGAGAAGACCTAATGCTCTCTCTAATACTTTGCATATTTATCAAATAAACAATTCTTTTATTTTGGAAATGTCATGTAATAATAATTATAATACAACAGGAGGATTCAAGTAATGAGTGCCATGTGTTCACTTTGAGAATGGTTTGACTTTTAGTAAACTTTTGGCAAAATCTGGATAGAGGCTCTATAATTGTTTCAGTGTAAAAGCACTGCTAAAACAGGAACAGTAGTGCTTAAAATCTCACTTCACAAGTATTTTTTTTCCTCTCTTTCTCAGAAAGTCACTTTAATTTTTAGGAGTTAGGCTAGTCACATTATATAAGCTCTATGAACTTCTTATTTCTTTAAGGGAAGGTACTGCAAAACATATTTTTGGGTAATTACTGTGCTTGATGTAACAGCATGTCAGAAACACTACACGTTCAGGAGACACATCTTCAAAACAAAGATCTAAAAGGTCCTCTGGGAAAATCTGTCAGAACTGTGATGTCAAGACACCATTCAATACTGGGGCTGATGGGGCTTCCAAAGGATCAGACGTTATTCTTCACAACACGCAACATACCCTGCAGTGTATCATTATAATGACCAACATAAAACCATGATGAAGCGTATGTCTGTATTGCTTTTAAGTAGACTTTTCCCTTCCAGGAACAGAACAACTCTTCCCTTACTTACTCTTCCTCTTACTAGCAATGTCTTTTGAGTAATTAGTAGTCTGGAAGGTCTTCATTTTGTGGCTCAGTCTCAGACATTTGTCTCTCTTGCCATGCTATATTTGATCAATCTTCTCACCTTGATCCTCCAGGGCCACCTGGCATTTACCAAAACCAGGAGCCATATGGAGAGGAGGAGGAGATGACACAGGTACAGGTACTCTGCTCCAGGGTCCTGTGCACCACTAGGAATCATTCACGGGACCCCTGCTAAAAGGGCTCAGCAGCCTAGAAACAACTTCTCAAGGTGATGGATCACAGACAAGGCTCTTTAATCAGCGTCAGGTACGAGAGATAGCAACAGAACCAAATAAGCTCAGATACTTCTAAATAAAGCTAGATTTACTATCGTAAAAGTAGAGCTCCTGAATACCTCCCAGTGACTGTAAAAATATTTTCCTGAGGATGATTTAGCAGATGGAAGAGAAGAAAGTGACTCCATGCAAAGAAAGTTGATTAAAAGGTATTCATAATACACGACAGGGAACTGAATTTATGAACTATTGCCTGAAGTGTGGATCAGTGAGCTGTTAACATAATTTTAGACAGCAGCATCAAGAAAAGAACATACAGAAAATTATAATATTCATGTATTACTGAATATAAATATTCATAAACACATAGAAAATTAAAATTAGATAACATCTAATTATTCTTTGTTTAACCTCTAAATAACTAATTAATTTCATTAATATAGTCAACATTTGCTGATAGATACCAGAAATTAAGTGCAGTTATCTCCTTTTCCATGTTTAGGAGCAGCTTGAAAGCTCAACTTTCAGCACAAGGAATTTTTACATGGATCTGCACTTCTCTGTGCTTGTAAATGGATATGTCTAAGATGCCTTCATGAAGAAGCTAAGAGTAGAAGTACAGAAGAAGAAAGAAACAAGTAAAAAATCAAGAACCATCTACTACACTGTGCAGATGCTATATAAAAACCAAATACACAAAAACTAATCTATTATTTCTAATAGGATATAAAAAAAACAGAAATAACAAGGTTTTGATCAAATATCCATAATATTTAGAGTGAAGAAGTCCTTACCCTATAAATGTTGGTCTTGGATACCTCTCCGTTGCTTTAGGACAATGGATTAAGATTGACCCATCCTCAGGTTGATAGTGGCTGGAGATGTGTGTCTCACACAAGCAATGAACTATAATTATTTTTTGTCTTCCAGTCTTAATTCCAGAGTTGTAATTAACTGTGTATTTTTTTAAAATTAAAAATGAACTTATTAAAACTGTAGAGAAAGCCTAGGATTCAAGCAAGGGCAGAAGAAGCAGAACAGAATTTTCAGAATTTTTATGAACTTTGTGTGTATGCAATATGCCTTTGGCCAATTTGACTTGTTTACGAGTTTGTTTTTTCCAGTCACTTTAATAAGCAATTTCCACAGCTTCCTAAAAGCAGCATACTCATACATGCCTAATGCAACTGGTTTATTGCTTTAACACAGAGAGCAGAGGAAATGCAGTCCAGCTATCCCCTCTGTTAGGCCACAGGGCCTAAACAGGTAGCATTTTTTTTTTTTATTTAAGGCACACTGTGGTACATTCCTTCCTTGAGGTCTAACAGTTTTACACTGGGAGAATTGCACTAAATTCTGGTCAATTCACACGGATCACAGGGGGTTCCTGGGCACTCTAAGGTGGAGCATGCAGAGAGGATGCCACCCTCAGAGCACCTTTTATCATTCACCCTATACACCTTTCAAAGAGTGCACTGCATCTACAACACATAGGAAAACCCTTGCCCTCTCCTGCCTAAGAACAAATAGGGATCTAGCATTGCCAGCACAATCTACTATTTCTCTTCTTTTATAATGCCCTGTTTCCATACCAGCCAAAGTGCAGACTGAGTGGAGCCAAAACACAGAGGAACTGTAAGAGCCTTCATATTTACTGCTTTCACGCTGCCGTAATTCCACTGGCATTAATGTAATTGCCTCCCATTTACTAGAAAAAAAGGAAATAGAATTGCATGCAATGAGTACATGGGCATTCCCACGCTGAAATGACACAGTCGTTTCAAATGGAGTAAAAGGGAGCTAAGATCCTTGTTCTTTTAGATGGCACACTTTAATGTCACCTTTTAAATATTATTGGTCTTGAATGAACTTTTAAAATATTTATGTTTTAACTGTTTAAAACTCTATTTTAATGTATGTCATAAAGCTTCTGAATTCTTAGCATACCAGCTCCAAACTGGTAATGGCAATAATCATTTTTCCATCATAAGGTTAGAGGGGTTAGAAAACGCAATTTTACAAAACCATCTAAAATATCATTAATTCTGTTCCTTGCATACCAAACAAGAATCACCATCAGAGCTACATTTTGGTCAACATAAAGCAAATCCTTTAGACTTTTTTTGTATTCCATTCTTCAAATCTCTCAAACTGACAAAACTAATTACATTAGAACAACATTAAATCATATTTGGAAAATACATTTAAACATAATAAATGAGGTTAATTTTCCATCACAATAATGTTGTTTTATTGCAACAGTCACTAGGGTTGTTATTCAGCCTGATCCTGAAAACCATTTTATTATTTTTTTCCCAGTTTACAATTATATAACTGCCCAGTTTCCCAGCAGCTAGTGCACGTGAAACTCAGCTCAGTTTTCATTTCTGCATGGGAGAAAAGGTCTAATCAGGTTTATTTCTCCAGTCAGACTCAGTGAAAGAAATGACGACAGGCTTGCTCTTTGCTGCATCCCAGCAGCTGAAGAAACACATTCCCTGACTACTTTAGGAAGCCTTTCCAACACCTATTTTAAAAGAGCTGTTACTATAAAATGCTGTTCCCAGAAAGTTAAAATATATAGTTGTTCTCTTATTTCTTATTGTTATTTTGCTGCTCAGAGGTACTTAGTTTAGCAAGGTTTTAATTCAATCAGCAGTTTCATTGAATAAACCCATTGCAAGGATTCCCTTTGCCCTTAAAATCAGATATTTATTGCAGAGTATGTCAGCCACATTCCACAGCTTTGCAGCATTTTACAGAAGCTGGTAGCAGAACTCTTCTATGATAGTTACATTTTAGAAATCAAAATGTGATGCAGCTGAAGAAAAAAAAAATGTGGTTCTTTCTAAGGCAGATCCTTTACTGACCTTAGTAGCATTTTCTTTTCCTAGAGAAATTAATATTGTAACAATTTACTTTCTCCAAGAACTTCCTGTGGGCATGAAAAAAAAATCTAGGAAGTTCTTAGCTTTTAAGCTTTTAGGATAAGAAAGATGAATATAATTGAACAGTATCTGTGACTGAAATGGTGCTTGCAGTGAGATTATGAATTCTGAGGGATGGTATATTACCATATGGACACTGCCACTGGCTATTTTAGGAAACTAAACTGAGTCTGATGAGAAGGTAGAGAAAACTTGTAAACAGGCAGCATGACAAAAAGTTATATCTGTGTGGAGGAATCTGGGTTCCAAATATCAAAATGCACTGTAGGAAAGCTTTATGGTAGATATCATTACTCTCAAGACTGCAGAAATATTGATTAACAAGGGGCCTTTGGAGATCATCTCCTCCTACCTCCCACTAGAAACAGGACCATTTCAAAGAGCAGCTTAAGTCAAGCATTCCTTTGCCTGCCCAAAACTTTAAAAAACCATCTCCAAGGATGTTTCTAGGAAGTGTTGCTGCAGTACTGAATCACCTTACTAGTAAAAAAATTTATCTTAAAATGGCCATTATGAACTTCCCAATTTGCACCTGATTATCATTGCCTCTTGCTGCACCATCTGCTACAGAGTCTGAATCCAAGTCTAATTTGCTAGGGTGATCACAGCTGAGTCAAGATTGCCTCTGCATACAGCCTCTAGGCAGGATAAATATTAAGCTCAAGTGACAGCACTGACTGACCATTTTAGATTATTTTCTTGCTAACATTTTTCAGTTTGAAAAATAGACTTAGCAAAAGTAAAAATGGAAGTAAAATTCTCGGGGAATATTCTAAGTTTCAGTAGGTAATTCAAGAGGTAATATGACTTTAAAAACCTCTGTTCTAATATTTTAAGAGAAAATATTGCTTCTCTAAACTTTAAGAACCTGTCTAAAAATTCATAGCAAATTTCTGTTGTAAATCTATTGCAAGTATTGCAGTGTTTTTTAGTATTTTCAGATGCTTCTTGGATGAGAATCTGAGGGCAACTGATATATGGGAAGGCACATGAACAAGAACCCTCAAAAAGCAGTAGTCCAGCCTTAAAGGATATAACCTCCTATTGGAGTTTTATGCCAGGACCCCAAACTTCAGAGATATCCCTCTTGTTTCTACATACTTTTCGCCAGTCTTTACTTGGTGGCTGTAGGAACTGCCTGTTTCACAGAATTGTAGGTACATCTCACCCTGCTTCTAGGTATTGTAACAGCTCGGCCCTTCCGTACTGAAGGGGTGATCTAATTTAGAGTGAGGCTTTGCCCACAGAGAAGGACAAGAGGAAAAAAAAAAAAAAAAAAGAACAGAAACAGCTCAGAATAGCCACCACCATGGAGCAACTCCATTGAACATGTGCAGTGGTTGTATTTAATTGAACTCTTAAAAATTATCTTACTAGACTCTCTAATACAGCTATAAAAGTGGGGTTTTTTTTCCCCTATTTAATATAGCCTCTGCTGGAACTAAGAGCAGGTTTGGAACATTTATGAGAGTATAGAAATCCTTATATTTATGAAAAAATCACACTACGAAATACTCAAGGACCAGGCAAAAAACAGTCCGCTCAAAATATTCAAAATTACATTTTTTTAAAAGCTGAATGAGTCTAATCATTTTTTAAAAAGCACAATTAACTGGGGGTTAAAAGTAAAATCTGGAAATGGCATCTCACTTAACCTCAGGTCTTTCAAGATGTTGAGTTTTGATTTAATTATCTTTACAAGTTTTAATTAATACTTGATAATCACCTTAAGAATATGGAGACTGCATTTGATCTCCACCTCCTTCCTTTTGCTTTGGTAAGAAAGCTTCACTTGTACCAACAATCCTAAGTGTTAATCCAAATGACTTTTAATCACGCTTCTGCACTGCAAGAAAATCACTGTGACATTTATACATCCATTATAACATCACTCAAGCAGGTCTATATTATTGAGTGGAGAAAAAAAACTTAAGCAGAATCTCTTCCTTGGTATCTCCTAAAGCAAGGATTATCAGGGGCTTGCCTGTATTCAGAGCTTTAGAGCAGAGACACTTATATATACTTATAGATATGAAAGTCTTCATGCTCTAGGTTAGGATTCACACATCAAGCTGGGCATAGCAAATGCACATCATGATAGATTAAGAAAAAGTTCACAGGGACTCAAGTCCACAGAGTTTGGAATGGAAATATCTGCCTTCAATGCTCATTTCTACCATTAGAACAGCAAAGGAAAAAAGCCGAAATAGTCGAACAAGAGAGGATGTTTCAGGAAAGCAAGTGTATAAATCCTTACAGAGCAGTGCCCAAAGAATGTTTAATGCTGGTAAAGCAACCAAGAGAAACAATTTCAAAGCATTTTAGTCTTCATTTTGTCTACTTTTTTTTAAAAAATGATGCTCAGAAATCTTAGCAAAATAATACTGAGAAGTGACTAATTTCCCCATTGAATTGTAAATATGGTGCCCAATGGCTGATATTCTAAAGCAAGAAGTGCTCAAATCTCAAACAATCCTGCATATCAAGAGATGGTCCCGTTATACCGGGGACAGCTATAGCCATGTTTAGTCATCTAACTGCAACTGATTTGACTGCAATAAGTCAGTTCCTGTTGCAAAAAACTCTCTTCCTTCAGGAAATCAAGCCCCTGACATCATCCAAAAGTGGAAGTAGCTGAGAAACCATGGTACTAATTCGCTGTAGTAAGGATGAACGTATGCTAAGCTCCTCTAGCCCTGAAATGGTGCCTCCTCTATCATGAGTCTCTGCAGCTCAGTACATAACAAAACACATTGCGTTATTGCATTGCTATATCTTTAAGTGAGCTATAAATAAGGCTTGATGCCCTTTTTTTTCTTCCTCTCTCCTTTTTTGTAAGTAATTCAGTGAAAATATGCTGTAACAATTCTGACAGAGGGGTGTTCTCACATACTATAAATCAGGTTTATTTCACAAATGGCAATGGACCGAAGCTAGTTTACGACATTTCAAAATGTGGATCAAAAGAGTATTAATGCAAATCCTGCTGCATGGAGCTGTTTAGAATTATTGGTGAACTAACTAATCCACAGAAACTTTATATGGTTGTTAATCAAAACATGCTTGTTATCCTGACCTGCCAGTAGAACAGTTGGGGAAAGTTTGCATTCCTAGCACAGATTTCTGCCTCCTCTTTCCATATTATACATAAGTTTTACTGTTTTGAGCAACAGTATAACAAAACAGTCTCTCTTTCCACACCAAAAATGAACACAAACCCCTCAGTACTTGAATATTATATAAAGGTAAAATGTGACCTCAGAAATCCTATGGTCCATCTTTATCAACCATTCTTTGTATGTTTACAAAAGTGTGACTATAGAAGTTTGGCCTAGCATCACCAGTTTTGAATACTACAGCACTCGCATCCAGCAGACACATAACAAAATTCCTTTTTTTTTTTTTAAGAAAAGTCTAGGCCTTAGAGCTCTCGCCATGGCCATTTATATAATGCTATGAAGCTCATAGACTTCTCTGAAGTTGGTGCTGAGGAAAACGCACTCCTCAAAAGTCTTAGTGTTATCATAAGATACTCTAATACCGTGAGACTGCTGACTGCTAATAATGGCTGCCAGGCAAATACATCCTCAAATGCCAGAACGGGACATATTTTCTCTGGCTGCTAAGAGAAGAAAATGCTTTGTGAAAGGCAAACATCTTTCACGTTTGCTTGTGTTATTGCACAAGCCGGATTATTTGAAAATTTCTTCCTTCTAAATTGGCTGCTGCTTTTATAGCTGAAAGGGAGTCTTAGGATCCTACCAAATACAATGATCACTGTTCCTGTAACAGAAGATAAACTAAAGATAATACAACATAATGAGATCCTAAAAACAGACTCCAAATTAACTTGAAGATTATACTAAATGAACAGAAGCCATAGTCTTAAATGCTTTCCTTACTACTGATTTTTCCTTTCCTGGCATGGTTGATACAGAAGCATATATTAAATATATTCATTCTTGCATAAAACTTATTATATAGCAACAGAGAATTTTAATAAATCATAAATTGACACAATGCACTATGTCTTGCTGCAAAGATTTTTTTACATGAGCCATAAAACGTAACATGAGGTAAATCAATAAAAATATATTTTGCTAAATACATTAACCTCATGTTCACATCTATATTTGTGACTCAGTCATTATAGACAGGCAGCAATGAACAATCTGTGAGTTTTAATAGATAGCAAGGCAGGTTCATATAGTACAGGCAGTCGCAGTCTTTTTCCTCTGCCTTTGGCAGTTGCATAGATATTCTTTCAAATATTTGTTGCCTCCATTGTGAGGAACAAAAGCCGATTCCAAGCATTTGCAAGATTAATAAACTAAGAAACTACTTGCTGGAAAGTGTTAGTTTTCAAAGATATTTCTTCCCCATATATTTGCATAACTTATTTTGAGAACCTACTTCTAAGACTCAAATTAGAGTCACAATAATTTTCCAACTCATGTTTTGTTTAACGTTTTAGGAAGATTGTGTAATGCATACTAGAGCACACCACAGCCTGTACAATACTGAATAACATTCCATGGTATCGCTGAGCCGTCTCTATTGTTGATGTATTATCTCACCTTTGCAGATAGGCACAACAAGCAGAGTAGCTAATGTACTCATTTAAAGACACAATTAACATCAGTGGTAAAACAAAAATTAACAAGGAATTAATTTTATTCAGCCCAGAGTCAACTGATGAGCATGTGTAGCCTACAAATGAATTACGTAAGTGCACTTATGAAACCAGTATTTTCTACTTGAGTAAATAGCAATATTCTCTACTTCAATAAGTAAAAAAAAGTACTCATAAGGGTCATGGAAATAAGAAAGAAATGAGAAAGTCTTTTTTATCCCCACAAATCAGATGGTACAGCCTCATAAGGAAGACAAAAGAAATCTCTATTGTGTTCCATTTGGAAGGGAACATAAACAGTCGTTACAGGCATATCTGTGAAATTGATATTACCATACGTAATATAAACAATATGTAGACATAGGAGTGTGGCATCATCTAAAATTTTGAAGAGTTAGTCAAATCTAAAATATCAAGGAATTTTACATTAGCTTCTTGCTTTTTATTTTAATGAAGTGACATAGGTCCATCTATATTACCAGTCGCATTTTCAAAATCAATTCAATCTTGTACATTGCTTAGTCTGATTGGAAAACAAAACATTTGCTAGTGTTTGAGTTATTCTTCCTCCTGTAGTGTAAAGGATTTGTATTTAGTCCTTGAAATACTTTAGGTCTATATAACAACACTGTCCAAAAACCAAGGCCCACATTTGAAATGAATATTCCAGCTTACAGTTATTTCTCTGTTACCCTGAACCTCGCCTCTTTTGCAGCTATATCACACACTCACACAAAAACATCAGTGTCTTATTCAGGTTTTACTGTCTATAGAATATCAAGAAAATAAGGAGAATAAGATGAACATCTTATTTTGACATAAACTGTGATTCTGTTTCACGGTATGAAAAGTAGTTAACACAGAGAGTTAAAATATCAGCTTTCCAGATGCTTAACTAAACTATGTGCAAAGCAGCTTTCTCGTGGCATCAAGCTCTCCAGCTGACAGTTTCATCTGGAGAAATACTGCACTAGAATGAGCCATTTTTCATTTTGACAAGAGGAAAGGCAAAGGAATACAGTAAATGAAAAACATTCATCTAACACAAATCTTTAGATGCAATAAAAGAAATGTGCAGTTGACAGAGACCTTAAGAGGTCACAGAGCTCATGCTCCTGCACCAATAAAGACCTTCAAGCACTGAAAACCCCATACCTTGACCACATGTAGGATTCCTACCTTTACTCTGGTGCTTCTCTTTCCAACACTACCTGTTGCTGATTACTCTCTGCCATTCATAACTACTATATTTGTAGTAAAACCTATACTCTCTGAATTAACACAACTTCACAAGTGATATTGTGAATATTGTGAATAATGAAGTGAAGTTAAACTTACTACAGCTTTTTTCAGATAATCAATATTGTCTTCAAAGGAAAATATTAGATAATTCTGACAGACTACTACTGGTAGAGATACACTGCATTTCCCACTCCTTTTACATTCATATTTGAAGTGTTTCTCTTTTGCAAACATGTTTCTGCATCCTTATCTTCAACACAGTTCAAATACAAGGGCTGTTTTCGACCTCAGTTCCATCTCAGCTTCTTGAATAAAATATGCATTGCATTTTTAAGTCTCCAGCTCCAATATGCACTCCTAAACAGACTGTGCAGTATATTTCTTAGTGTTAATGCAGTGTCATGCTCCAGAGTTTTGTTTTGAGAATATTAGGACGGAAATCAAGTACATTTCCCACACACTTGTAAGAAAATAGAAATTTTTTGGGGCCTGAAGGCAGTCAAATAACACAGTTTTGTGCATATAGTCTTAACCATCCCAAAGTCCCATATTTAATTATTTCTCTTCTGCCACTTGATATCAGACTTGATTATTTTTGATAGCACAGTGTAAAGAGCTGGTTGCATAAAAATGTAAAAGATGTGACTGATACCGGTAGCATAAGAAACAAAGCACCACAGGTAAAATTTCATGAGAAATTCATATTATAAAAAACACCTACATTTACCCCGATCCTTCTACAAGCCAGACATTTAAATTTATTGGAATTTATGGCTGAAGGTTAGTCAGGGAGGTGGTGAGCAAAAAGCTATCCATCCATATCCCTAAATTATCTATATGCAAATACGTAAAACCAGAACGGGTTGGAATTTTGTTTACCATTACAGCCTGTAATCTTCAGTGTTTCAATTACATTTTGAGTACAATAAATTCTTGGCCCTTTTTCCGCAGCACTGTTTCTGATGCTTTCTTCATCACAGACCTTTTCTTTCAACTATGCCTAGTGTCCATACCCTTTATAAGGTCCGTCGCAGCTTGACATTTGGTAATCCTCATTTTAGCCCTAAGCTCTTTTACCTGTAACATATTTGTGCATCGCTCAAATGAGTAGGTTAAAACTATACTCCACATAATATCAAAATATATTCTACGAGTTACAATAGAACTCATTTCTTCTTTCACAGCTTCTAGTCTTGACTATGGATTTGTTAAAAATAAATAGGAATGTGTGATATACATTGCCTATTTTATAGATGCTTGGGGCATACTAACCAGAGAAAGTGTTCTCCTGGATAGAGATACATTCAATGTCAGGGAAAATTGATTTGTTCCCAACTGCTATACTGGTAGAAAGGCTTTAAAACAGCTAAACCAGAACAAGTCATTAAGCATTTGTCTTCAAATCTCTCTGATACTAAAAGAGTTAATAGTTTCATTGGATTAAGAACAGTACATTAAATTTTACCCAACATAAAGTCATTGTTTCAAGAACGAATTGTGTTTTTTTTTCCTCCCCCAATAAATTTTTTAATTGCATTAATTTATTTTAGGATAAGATATGCATATGAATAATTCATATTTCAACATCCAGCATTCATCTTAAATTATTGTTCTTTTAAAGGATAGAGCTGTCTTTTTTTATGCATGCCAAGAGACATGATTAAAAATATAAGAGCTGCCTACATTCACTGGGCACTGGAGGCATCTACTACAGAATACCTGTTATATCTACTAACACTTAGCAAGGTGACTAACTCTGAAATCAAGAGGTACACACCTCTAAAAGCTTATTTATTTATTTATTTCCTGGTCTTTTCTATATTGCCTGTTATTGCACATTTTCTTGCCTGCAGCCCATTTTCTTGGGCTGCAACAATTGTCATTCAGACCCAGCTTTATGGTCAAAGGGGACTCAACAGGAGGTCAAAACTGTGCCCTCAGCACTGCAGGCTGAAAGCAGTAATAAGAAAAGTTCCTTCTGCCAATCACTTCTTCCCCTCTCCCCTACACACTTTCTAATTACCCGAGTGCTCTTTGTTGTTTTTATCTTACATCCACATGCAACTAGCAGTATCTGAATATAAACTCATGGAAACATAATGCATTTAATACTGCCCTGTATAACATCAGGGCATGCCAGCATCTTGCAGAATATCACATCAGGAGAGCAGTAACACAACAAATTGTCCTGAAACACAGCTGAGAGCTCTAAGCCATCAGTTATGTAAAAAAAGGCACTAGTTTAACCACTTCATCACATTCATTTGTACATATAGCAAAACTATATCACTAAACTGCCACTTGAACCCCTAGTCAGACCAAAGTGGTTACATTTCACTATTTTCTGGCCTATGAACAGCACATCTATGACTAATTGGAGTTAATACTATTTTGAGCTACTATTACAGTTAATCACACCATGCTGGGAAAATTGGAACCATCAGTAATACCCCAAATTCATGAAAAGAGCAGAATGCAGCTACTGGACCAGAGAACACAGCTGAATTCTTCCCTGTAAAACTTCTCAGTCTGCAAGTCAGAGTGGCAAATACCTGGCAACGCATAGATATTACAAAAGAACATTCAAATCTGAACATTCGTCTTGTTCATCATGAAACATGATTCTTCCCATCTCCCCAAGTCTTCTTCGCTTGTATTAAAGCCACACCCTCAAGCCTACATACAAGAAGAATTGGATAATGTTCCCGTTCTAGTGTTGACTAAAACCTTAAAGATTTTTTTTAAAACCATGAGGTATTGTTTGATGTTGTTGCGTTATTTGTGACTTCTTTGATGTTATTTGGTTGGCTTGAGTATGTTTTAAGTACATTTTTCTAGGTGGTAAATCTGCCCTAGAAATATCAGTAATGTAATAGCTGCAGTAAAAAATAGTACATTATTTTTGCAGTACATATGAAGTAGACACAAATATTTTCATATGATATAGCTTGTATATGAATTATCTATAAGTTTACAGGAATACACACAAGGAACAAACTCTACACTGAGAACAGGAAATGTCTCAGACATCATCCTTGAGTAAAAAGTTATTTAGAGTATTTTAATTATGTAATTCCATAATATCTTCCTGGTAAATTTCATTATAAAATTAATCATTAAATTATATTTCATTTCCCAGCATACAGCAAAGGGTTAACAACTAAACACACAAACATTACCCAGAAGAAAAAAGTAAAAAATACCTCCAAACCAGGAAATTCAGAGAACTCAGAAGAAATTTTAAGTGCTCATGAGCACAACTTTATGCTTCCAGTACTTTCATTATATTTAGACAATTGGCATATGACCCTTAAAGACCTTGTAGCAACCTCCCTGAGATACTGTCAATCAACACTTCCTGGATGATCGGGTTTAAACTGCTTATTCAAAGGAAATGTTAAATCTGTTGTTAATAATTAATGTTTGAGTTCTTGGCTATACTTTAAGAAATTCATTCAAAGACACTAAGCACACAAATACTATTCTCCCACCACCTCTTACCAGCTCCATTGATTAAAAGATCTAAAAATTTGAACTTGGGGCTTCAGTCATAGACCCTTTGGGTTGCTCCTTTTAACTCGGAACAGGCCTAAAGAAAACTGGAAACTTAACCTAGGTGTCATTAGGACACACTAGGTGTCCTAGTTGTCTATTTCTCTAGCAATAGAGCCAGAGCATCCAAGGTGGAAGAGAAACAACTCCCTGAGGACAGAGCTAATCAGATTGTTTTGGTGGAAAGTTTTGTCTACCTAATCAGTACCAGTCTATCACTGAGCACTCTCAGCTGCTTACCTGTAACTAGTTAAGGTTGTTCAAGAAAAGAAAGGCTGGATAGGGATCTGAAGAAAAGTTTCCTAGGGATTTTAAGACCACATGAATTCTCTCTGTAGTCAAGATAAAATTGTTGAAAGAAAGCATCTCCAGAAAATCCTGATTTCAGTATATATCCCACAGAGATACCTCACACCTACTAATATTAACATTATCTTTAGAATTATACTATTACTTACTGTATTATGTTAAATAGTTACTTTATTTTGATCATGCTGGCATAATTCTAGATTAATAATATGAGGCCTAAGGGAAATCAGACCTAAGGGAAAGATGAACTGAGAAAACTAAGAGGGAAAAAAAAAAAGCATGGTTTAACTCCAAGAGCTTTGTTCTCAGAAAATGTCAGAAAATTTCTGACATTAATATTCACTGATGTCACTGAGGCTTTTATATTTGAAATCAACTTCCTTCTATTTCTAACTTCACATGCATGATTTTCTAAGCAGGAAGATGATCAAGGAATATTTAAAAAGAGGAGTGAGTGCAAAGAATGCCTTAATTCCAGTAAGGTATTTAGGTAGTTTTACAGAGAAGTTATCCTACATGGTTCCAAATTCAAGAGATGAGGGCAGATACAAATCTGGACTCAAAACTGATCTAACAAAAAGTTTTTTGGTTCCAGATATTCACTCCAACTTCTCCCTCCACTCTGCATATCAGTGTATGGTAGATGCTAACTTTTTTCTGTCCACTAAGACAAATTATTCCATGTTTTTACAGTCCAATTGCCATGTTTTTACAGTCCAATTGCCTTCTACCTTATGCCTTATGAAACCATCATTACTAAGCAGTTCAGCTCTCAGAAAAATTTAATCCTTAATCAATCTCTGTTATAAAACCATGCGACTGGTCACAAAAGGGCCTGACTTTGGCTCACTATGTTTTAGCTCAATGCACATCTGCAGGACCAGGTGCAAACACAGGGAAAGAAATAATCTTCCATCTGGAACGCCTGCTTACATTTCAGCTTTGCTCTTATGTTTCATGAGCTATCTACATTTTTGTTTTCTTCTGCTCTATTAATTGAGCTGTTCTAATTAGTGGGTAGATGTGCTATTAAACTTGGATTTTACATGCTTTTAACCTTCCTTAGAGACTAAACAAAGGCAGTGTGTTAATATTCATTTTCTAGACATATAAAGCATTACATACACTCCTATTTGTAAAGTTCTTACTTGAATCTTCTATTTTGGCTTTTCTTATATTTTCTATAAGGTTTATCAGCATTGTCCTATATGACCTTTTATATACATATATGTAATCCTACACCAGAGTATACACAATTCACCAAGCCAGTCAGCAAAACTACATATTTTATTTTGAATGATCCCACAAAAAGGTAGAAACCAGGCTCTATTTATTCTTTTGTGATGAATGTGTGATTTGAGGGCTTGCACTAATTTACTACTCTGCAAGGAAAAAGAAATACAATATTGTCACTGAAAGCTCCAAAATAAGTTGGTAAAAAAGAGAGAATTCAATCCTTCACTTTCCAAATAAAATTACCTAACCAAAAGCTTTTTCTGGGATTTTATCCATTTTAATTTTGTAAAAAACAGTGAAACTTTCACAAATTTAATTCAAGATCAGGCACAGTTTGGTAGCTGCCCTTAATTGCTTAAATAATTGATGATATTTAGAAATCATAAGAATAATGTAAACAGACACAAATAAACAAAATACTACTACTTTTGGATTTCAGCATTACTAGGCCTGTCTTACTGTTGGTCTGGTCTTACAGGATCTTCTCGTAGCTTTTTCTTGCAGATATCTGAATGAAATATTTCTAGAAATAGAAACACTTGGCAGAAATTTTCATAATTTCTACCAACATAAATTCAGTGAGCAGAAATCACTTGATTTAAAGAAGCTTTCTTCATTAATAGAAAAAGAGTCTGGGAAATGATAAGCAATACATGCCCTGAAAAGCATGTCAGCAAGCACGTTGCTTGGGCCGAGATATACAGGATATAGCCCCATTCATGTCTAGGGTGTCAAACGGACACTTTAATTTAGGTATGAATTAAAAAAGGTGTTTACTTTGAACTATCACAAGATGCTTATAAAACCTTGTTGTAAATACTTTACATAGAACAACAAAAAAAAGAAAATAAGAACCTGGTTCAGCTTGGCTCACCAGCAACAGCTCATTCTGAGCAGTTTCTGGCTACCATGTGAAGGAATCTCACATTGTCCTTAAAAAGCCTGCTTGTCACCTACTGTTGTGTTCTGCAGTGATTTGAATAGCAACGTTCAAGGGAGGTACCTGTAGCCTCACTGAGCTGTGAAATGAATCTATCAGAAAAAGCAGCAAGTTTTTTTGTCATCTTGGGATGAGTCAAAATTGACTCAGTCCCCAAGCATGTTGACAGCCAGAACTTAGAGTATGGGGGAAAAGGTGTCACTGAACATGCAGTTTTCCCTTAGAAACAACAGCACAGCCATTAAAAAGAGCCTCAAATATTTCATTTTCCCAGGGGTACTAGAGGAAAGGGAGGAAAGGATTGCTGAAAAGCAGCTGCTGAAGAGCAGCAGCTCTATCTGGAATGTAAATGCCTAGGTACCATATGTCATAATGCTAATTCCTTCAAGCTCATGGTGTCTGGAATTCATAAATCCACTTCAAAAAAAAAAGAATAAGCGGTCAGTATTAGAACAGGTATGCTCAAAACTTTTGAGCAAAGTCAAGGTGCTCCTGGTGAGCTTTGCCCAGCCTCGTGCTCAGTCCTATGCTCCCTGTTTACCTTGGACAATACAAAAACAAGACATTTCTCTAAACCGTCCTCCACAATTGCCAACCAACATGCCATTTTCTCTAAGCAAGGTCTTGTCCTCCTCTCTCCCTTTTATAAATCAAGGGATGCCTTATACTTGGAGGACACTAGGAGAAGGAGAAGAAAATAAGCTCAGAGGGAACAGAAAGCAAGGTGAGAAAAAAGGTGGGCTGCATAATATGATTATGAGCCCCACAGAAACATGAGAAATGAGTCATTGACCATGAGACTGAGTGATCATAAGGAATGTGATGAAATGGAGATAAATTTAGCAGTTGCAAATGTTACTGTGTCAATTGTAAATAGTTGAAAAGAATTCCTCCAAAACAAATCAGTTAACAATGTCCTTAAGATTTTTTTTTTTAAGATTTATTTATATTTTCCCCCCAGATCAAGTATAGTCTTGAAGATGAACACATTCCACTAAGAAAACTATTACTAGCAATATCCACAGGGAAAATATCACTACTGATTAACAGGAATCAAAATCTTACAGGTAATGGTAGAAATTGAGTACATGCAATATAAGAATTATAGCTTGATCTTTCTGAAAGTTCATATAAATCTCTCGTGTTGTCTTAAATTATATCATACATTTTTGCTACAATTCTTTGGCAATCTCAAATGCATTTTTTTTTGTGGTTAGTGCAGAAAGTAGTACACAAAAAGGCTCAAGTAGTACTTTGGCAATACAGAGAACTTCATATATGTCTCACACTCTTGTTCTGCCAAAGCTTCCAACATTTATATTTGCTCATTAAAGCTTACAGGTCAAATAATTTAGGCCAGGGACTATAGTCAAATATTAATCAGTCTCATCCTTTGAGGTTTTCCCCTTCTGAAATTCTGACCTAACACCTTAGGCATAAGCTCTCCATTTTTCAGAGCCACAACAACTGTTTACTTTTTTTGATAGACCAGGATTTCAAGAACAGGCACAGAAAACTACAAGTGTTCCCCACACTTCTCTACAAGAACAGGATTCTGCCAAGGAAGCAGCTACTCTAGATATACTCAGGTGAAAATAATAAATTCCTAGTCTTCTAAAAAGAAGACATCTAAAGATGGAACTTCTAAAAATAGCTTTCCTGCAAATAATGATGAAAATCAGCAAGTAGATTTCCCCCCCCCCCCCCCCCTCCTTAAGGAGAGTTGAAATAGTAGGGTAGGTCTTACAGCTTTTAAAACCTTAGATTGACAAATAAGCTTCTCAGCTCAAAGTTGTTGGTTTTTGGGGGTTTTTTTGGGTGTTTTGTTTTTTTGTTTTTTCCCCTAATCTAAGGCATCTCATATAACCTTTTTATCTTGCAGATTATGGACACTGGGCATTCAAAAACAAGTATGAAAACATCCAGAACAGATATTCACTTCCATGTATTTAGAACTATGCAAACAGGAGAATAAAGTTTTAGTGAACACATCCTTTCGTTTTAAGAAAAATATTTAATAAGTTTTAAATGAGTAATTTGAAAACAAGTAATTTCTTTAACACTGATGACAAGACATTTAGAAAGGAAAAGATGAAATAGAAATTAACTAATGAGCTCATTAAAGTTCTGAGTAGAGTTTAATTAAAATCAATTACTTAATTCTCTTATAAAGAAGGTAGACCTGTCTCACTTGTTACAAGTGTCCTTGGTGTCTTCATCAGGAAACAAAATCATCTCAGGGGCTTTTGGGGGATTTCACAGCAGATACAGACCATGCTTATGTATTACATAGTCTGCTTTAGTCACAGATGCAAGAGGAGGAGGAAGTTATGTTCTCTGCATCCTCTCCGTGCACTTTCCACAGGGCAACAGTTCCCATCATCTCACTTTCTAGACAGCAGTTAAATTTCTAAAACAATTTGTACAAAGAATGAATAAAAAGCTTTTTTCTTTTGGATTCTAGAATATAGTTTTAAAGATATGCATGAAAATACTGATTTACTGATTATGCTACAGAACTGTCCTCTTTTCCCTACATCCAATTCAGTTAAATTCCTTCAGATATTTGTGGTAAAAGCCACCCTTTCCTTCTCTGGCACTTCTATACCCCATTTTACATGCCTTGTGTACACATAGGTGGCTGGAAGAATCTAGATAGAGACTTCCAGGGACTTTTCAACCTCAGTGCTGCCTTCAGCCCACAGAGTCTTCCCTGGAGGAGAACGACATGAGTTCTACATGGGGCAGCAACACCACGGTGAGCAGGAGCAACCTACACACAGCAAAACACTGGCCTGATACCTCACGCCCTGGTACAAAAAGGGGATTGGAGCCCAGGCTGCTTCTCTGCCAAGCTCTTAGGGCAACGAGGCTCCAAGATGATGCTTCTTACACACAGCACGGCTTTGCCAGAGGTGAGGGCCTATAATTCGCTTTGATCTTGCCAGTTCATTGTTATTCAAGAACTTCAAGGATCACAGAAACAAGATGTTTCCTTTCATTTGAACACGAGAGTCTGAGACAAAGACAAAATTTCCCTCTCTCCCCACAGTTCACCAGGGAAGTGACAGATGAAAAGAAGCCAAGTATAGACAAGTTGTGTCAGACTGACACAGGAAACTACACAGCATGTGTGGCACGCTGAAATACAGCTTTGCCTAGGCAGCAAGTAAACACCAGTTTGAAATCCACAAAAACAGGAGGTTCCTAGAAAACTTCCTTTAGAATTAATATGTGCTTTGGTTTCCTTCAGGCTTGTGACCTGAAAAAGAAGTCTATTTATTTAAAAAGAGTAGGAAGAGTGCTAGAAAATTACATTTACACATGACAAATATTGCATCTTAACACTTCACACAGAGATGGCTTATTCTCATCTCATCTCTACTAGGTGCATCACTCAACACGTTCATGCCAGCTAGTCTGGAGGACTGCCATAAGACATCACCTAGGCCAGGATTTTTATTTGTGAAGTGTCACAGAGGGGAATAAGGAACAAAACGTGCCTCTAAAAAGAACCTGAACTCATGAATCACAAAGCAGCCAGGCAAAAAACAATCATTTGGAATTGTTATTTTGGCCCTTTTTCATGGGCCTTAGTTCTTCCCAAATCAGCCACCAGTGAGTGACAAAGAATAGGGGTAGAATATCACCAAAAATCATAAGATTAAGAGGAAAAAGAGAAAGGGGAGAAGAAAAAAGGGAGGGGAGGAATTAAAAAGGAAAAGAGGAAGTGACTGAGTTTCATATAATAGTAGCTTGCTGGCACTAATAGAACAGCACACACAATAAATATATAGACAAAAACCAGACTGGAAATTTTGGAAAGTGGCTAGCAATGTCACCTAGCCACTGTTTACAGGCCTTGCTTTCATACTTGTCTGTAATGACAAGGGTCAAATCTCCAGGATTTCTTTATGGAAGACTACAGCAGGATCCAGATTACTTAACACCAGCAGCCAAACACCACGTATTGTGGTTTAGTTTTCCCCCCTCTAAATGAGAGGCATGGCAAGGGTGAAGGAGTTCCCATTTCTGCCTCACAGAATAACCTGAGCTCTCCTTCCAAAGCAGCCAGGCTAAAGGCACTGAAAAAATCATTACAGACCTAGTCAATGAAGGCAAAACTGAGATGAGGTAGGTAATTTATCTCACTTCAAGCAGGAGGGACAAGGAGAAATTGAATCTCTTTTCATCATAGGGAAAAGAACAAAAGAACTGGGTTGAGCAGAAGCATTAACAGTGAGGAAAAGAAAAAAAATGAGTTCAAGCAGATTTTAATGTCTGACCATTTGAGGGTTACCTTGAGCAAATTGAAATCTTCACCAAAAGAAACAGCAGTCTCACACACTGCCCAAAGGAGCACTCAGATATATCCTGCTCCAGGCAACTTCCAGCATTCCCCAGTACAGCAGGAGACAGAGCTTTCTATATTCTCTCATCATTTCTATCTCCTTCTGCCATAAGAATAAAGTTGTAATTCTGCCCTCTCTGGAACTTTTACCAGGGGAAAGAAAAAAGAAGAAATACACACACAGTCATGACACAACATTCACAGGGTTCACAGGGCAGAAGGGAGAGAAGGCTTCTTTGCCGAGTTCTTCTAGCTATAGAGCAAAAAGATGTTCAATAATTAAAAGCAGAATTTACCCCAAGAATCAACTCTGCAGCTCATTCACCAGAGAAGGGAACCAGGAAGCCCCCTTGGACTCAAAACCACTTCTCTGCTCACACTGCTGTGATTTAGGTGCCTTCTTCAACCATTGCCTCACTGGTTTGAGTGCACTGCCCTTCTGAAGCTGCGTCCCCCACACAGCTGGGGGAAGCTCAAGGCAGTTTTAAACAGCACCCCTCAATGAGGAACGCAGACACCCATGTGCTATTTCCTCTCAGTTTGCTCACAGGATGCTGTTCTCAGGGGCAGGAGAGAATTGCCATGACATACAAACTCAGGAATCAAAAAGACAGCTCTGATCCAATGGCATTTCATGCCAATTTGCAGTAATAGCCACTGCGATCAGTGCTCCTAAGGAAAACAAGGTGCCTATCTCCCTAAATATGTATGATTTTGACAGGCAGCAATTACTATAGGGCATATTCACTTATATTGGCTGATACGTTATTACCTTGAAGCCAAAGCACATTTTTCTAACCTTCACTAGAAGCACAAACCCACCTCAATCTTATTATTGACATTAACATATTTGCGGATCCCACTTTTCTATAGGCACCTCAGAGCTAAAACATAGCAAATAAAGCTTAACTTAGCTTTTTGACATGCCAGTTACAGCAGAATGGAGACACAGAGCCTGAATCTACTTTCCAATATAAGAGCTGAAAAAGGTATCAGAAAAAAAGGCATTATTACTACACCTGTTTAAAAGGCATTGAGCACTGTGACCTATATGGTATTCTTCACTGACCTAGCAGGAGGCCAGGGGGTTTCCTATGTTTACCATCCTAAATGTGTTGCAAGTTCATGCTCTCTCAGAAACATTCCAGCTCTTTCTGCCTGTAACACAACACTTTTTTCCCCCCACCAAAATCAGAAACTTGATAATTTGTCTGTTATTCCAGAAAAAAAAAAGATTCTGCCCTATACCTTACCAAACCTTTGAGAAACTATGATAGAATCAATAGTAGCTATTAATAATAAACTTCCCTTCACTGCTGTGGAACAACATTAGCAAGGTTGTGAGTGAATAAGAGCTGTTAAATTAATCTGTACTATTTTGGGGGAAAGAAACAAACCAAGTGAATGCTCATAGCTGTGCAAACACTTTCAAGTTAGTGGAATGATTTTTATTTAGGTCTCAGTAAGTTAAGTCAAATTCAACTGTTATCACAGACACGCTGCACTCCAGAGTGCAGAAGGATGTATGGTTTAAAAAGCAAAGATTTATCACCTCAGCAGACTAACCTTTTAAAATCTCAAATAAAAGCCTTTGATATGATTGATGCGTATGACTACATATAACTCCTTTTTAAGGCTGCATTGGATCATAAGTGGAACATTTAATATGCTGTTGATGAAGAGTTTTCCTTCAACCCCACTCTGGGCTTTCCATTTTAGCATCTTGAGGTAAAAACTTTTTCTTCTCTGGAAGTTTTCTCTATTGACATTATTATTTTTGCTTTTGATTATTGCTAACAGATTTTATTCTTACTACATAAGAAGCAATAAAAATCAATGTAGAACACTTCATGATTATTAAAATGAAGAGTTTGCTTGCTCCACAATGAAACCCTTCTCAAATTTCTACAAGTTCACAGAATTGACATTTCTTGCTTTCTTAAAATAAACCTCCTTTTTTCTATTTAAAGGTGATTTGGAAAAGGGAATGTGTTTACATCCAGCTCTGTACATAAATGGATTACTGTGATCTGGGTTCCTTCAGGGGCATTTCTACCACATAATACAGTGCAAGGAATAGGGAAAAAAAGCAGTAGTCTTCTGGTTGACTCAAGATAATTATGTATCATCTATTATGTACTTTGATTCTCTCATACTGGGTTGACCCTAAAAGGGTATCTGCAAATCAGATGCTAGATGCTTTGTTTAGACTGTGTACAGATTTGTGCCAATTACTCAGCAGAGTAATTTGAACTTAACTATGTTATCTCATTCTTCAGAAATACATCTGTCTCCATTTCTTATTCTCAGATATTTTAGAACCTTTTAAAATATCATTACAGTCAGTTTAGAAAAAACAACACCCATACAGACACTCCCGTCTCAAACAAATGATGCCACCCTGGAAGGCCTGAAACACAGCAGCACTCACTAGCAAACCATCCAGTCCTGTTGAATGATTGCTGCCACTACTATTATTTTCTAACTCATAAATCAAAGCCTGTCTCTAAACTGCAGCATGTATAGACAGAGATTATAGCATACTATCATAGTATTTCAAGTTGAAAATTTTCCCTCCACTTCCTCTACCCACCCAAAACAAAAAACCCTGAGAAGTACCCAGTCATCAATTTGTCCCAGCCTTCACTGAGAATCAGGCATCTAAACACTTAGCATTTGGACCTTTGCTTCTCATCTCATTGGGCATAGAATAAGATTAGCAATGAACACTTCCGGAAATCCCATCTCTGAAAATATGAACGATCAAATTTAAAACAGAAGTATTTTCTGTGTTGCCCCCATATTGTGGACATAGATTACTTCTGCAACAGATTAGACAAGACTGCTATTAAATAAGAGATGTGAAGGAACACTGAGAAGAGACAGGTTCTCATGGGCCAAAACCCATTACATCTCGAGGATCTTATTGACAGAAACACTGATATTGTGTGAAAATGACAGGAGTTGGCATCTTCTACAGTGATCTCTGGTTCAGCTGATATTACACAGGAGATGCTAAAAATTTTTCATGCAGACCCTGTCATAAACATTTTAGCAATGCTCCGCAAGCTCTCATTATGCCAAGTCCACTTACTATTTTGCTTTGCAAAACCGATAGAGTTCTACAGTTAGGTGAATATCTACTTCTCCCCACCAAGGAGGAAGATTTTTCCTTTTTTTTGTGCAGCTTCTTAAAGCTAACACTGTTGGAGATTTCTGCAAAACAGGCATTTCTACTTGAAAACAAAGCAAAACTGAAAGCATCATATACTTTTTTTACATTAATTTCATTTTAATGGAGATAATTCCTTTCAACTTCCAAAAAAATTACTTTCACTCAGCAAAACATGCAGTTTGGTGATGCTTTCCTGCCTCACAAGGCTCATCCTTAAATCTCTGATGAAATACAGGAAGAACCTGAGCCATTCTTCATCCCTTTAGGAACATTTCCCTCATCCTCAGTGATTTAGAAAGGTCAGTCACCAGCTACCTCCTCAGAAAAACTAGATTTCCTTGGTGATTTCTCTCTCCTGCAAAAAGTGTCTGTCTACATACACCTTATGTAAGGCTAGAACACCCTGAAGCTCCTTGGCTAGTGTCCAATTAGTTCTTTGTTATCTAATTCTTCCCCTAATGCAGAGAAGTGATTAAGGACTTGCATAATAGACTAGCCAGATTGTACTGATATTTTCACAGCCTTTCCATATGTCTGATACACACCACGCCTCAGCAGTCAGGTGGGAAAAGCATTATTATTCTGTACATGGAGGCACAGGGACACTGCAGCTGCTATTAAAACTTACTCATCTGGGGTCTGATGAATATGCTGATAGCTTTATCAGCTCTTAGTGGGGTTTTTTTTCCTTCAGGTTTACCGATATGATTTCACCACACATCAAAGCATTTGCTAAACCAATTTTTTTGAGCACTTATTCCTATTTCAGGCCATCCACCTTTCCTACCTTCTCAGGTTTAAGTTGTATTGCTACCACTGTATCTAAAAATCTGCTGTTTTTAATTCACAGCTGCAGAAGACAATAATCCTGATGCTAACAAAAATCTCTAGTGCTGACAAACATGTTTCCACTTTCTTAGGCAATGAGAGAATTCAGCACTTGATATCCACGGAACTTGCCTGTGTAATTGGTTTCTAACTCTCACTGGAGCCAAGGCTTTCCAAAGGACACACAATTAGAGAAGAGACCAACCCAGTGCAACTCTGCACCTATGCAGAGCCGTCTGGCACAAAATCCTGCTCTTACATTAAAACATATATTTTCACATACCTAGCCAGCTTGGATAAACACTTCCAGATTTAAATTACTTGTTTAAAATTTACACAACACTTTGCAAAATGCACTTTGCAACTAAAGAGAAGCAGTGAGCATTTCTGCCGAATTCCCCTTTCAGTTACCTTGTTTTAAAAGAGGAATAACACAAGGTGTTAATTAGACAAGTCCCCTGGACTCCCACATAGCAAGATCAGAAGTAGGCCAAGTAAAGGTATGTTTTATTAAAGCCTCTGAACTCCCAGGCAAGCATCAGTACTAACTGCATCGAATGCTAGGTGAGGTTTGCAGAAGAAATTTGGATAACACATCTGAATGACTTACAACCAAGTTTAATGGTCCACAGACAAATAGCCATAATTTTCTGACTAAACAAATAAGAAGGATACTTAAATGCTTCTTTTTAGGGAAAAAAGTCATACACTACACCTTTACAAATAACTAAGGGAATAGAGACTAACACAGTAGTTTATAGCCATCAAATCTGATAGTTACACTACATTACAGGATACTATAATGTAATAGAAATCAAGAAAACAAATGAAGTTCATAAAGTTTCAGAAACCAAACAAACAGAACAAAGCTCAGCACTGTTTGAGGGACATGTAAAAAAAAAAAAAAAAAAAAAAAGAGGGACTTGTTTAGGGGACAACCTGGATGGATACACAACACATTAAAGCTGGACCATTAAAGTGACATTGATTATTCCATCCATGACTGGACAAAACCGCTGTGGACTGGTAAATATATTTGCATTAATTTCTAAAGTAGTATAGTAAAAAATATTAATATATTTCACAGATTCTCTGCCTTTAAAAAAAATGAAATTTTTTACACTGTCACCCATCTTTCCTCTCAAAATGTGAGATGACTGTGTCAGTTCAAGAAATAAGATGGTAAAGAAGATGATTTATTGAGCATATTGGCACCACACAAAAATAACAAAAGTGGCAATAATTCATAGGGAATTTCTATGAAGTTATTTTGAATAGTGCTGAGACAAACTCATTGATTTTCCACCTTCAAATGAGTTTAATGATTTCATTTTCATGTCATTCTTGCCTTGTTAAGATGAATACTTGCACACTGAGAAGGCTGGATCATCACCTGCAGAGTTCATGGATTTGCAAATAAAAAGCAACTTTTATAGGAGATGATTGCCCATATTTTACAGTAATGGTGTACAATGAATATGGCACCTATCCAAATTTATTCCAAGTCACTTTGTTACCTCAGAGAGCTTCAGTAAATGTTGTGTGCTAAAAGTGACTTCATTTTAAAAGGTATTTACCCTGCAAAGTCAAGCCCTGCAAGTTAAATATCCTGTTTTCCCTGAGCCATGGGGTTCATTTTTCTCATGCAATTAATGTGACAGGATTCTCTCAGCAAAACAGTATGTGTTATAGCTAGCCTCGGTATCTGGCACTTATATGCTTGTATAGTGGTACCACAACAGATAAGAGGCTAATTTCAATAAGGAGAAGCAACAGCAAACACAAACTGATAAACTAATGAGTTGGCAAAATGTATTCGAATATTTGTGCAGAATATGAATACATACACACACACTGACATCAGTGCCCAAACCACAGCCTGGTCTTTGCTCAACCACGTCCTCCTATTATAAAGCAGGCAGGGTCATCAGCACCAGGACCTGAGAAAGGTGCTTTAAGGTGATTTTCACTTGCCTCCAGAGGAAGGCAAATGGGAAGGAGTCTCACAGTAAGTCTTTTAAAGCAAATTTATACATGCATAAGTATTTTATAATGTTATACACAGTATGCTATATTTTCATAGATAGCACTAAAAGGCAGATATTTATGTAAACAGAGATAACACCTACAAGAACCAAAAACTCATATAACATCTATAGCAAGGTAACAATATAGCAATATTATTACTTAATATTATTTTTAGTCAAAATCTTGCCAAAACTATTTGGTCTTCAGTCTTGCCGAGATAGTGAGTTAAGACATAAGAGTTTTGCACGGATTTTAATCACACAAAGCATTCGCAGGCAGCCAAAACTCTTCTTTGACACTTCCATGGATGTTCAAGGACAGTGCTGCCATTCACAATTCACTGTCATGTTGCCCACACACCATTTTCCTGCTCACCTGGACAGAGAACAGATTTCTTCAGAAAAGGGATTAACAGCCCTCCCTAACCTTATGCATTTATAAATAGTCATGTATATGCATAAAATCCACAAAGTGTTAAAGTCCAAAGAGGAAGCATAGAAAAAAAAGGCAGCACTTCAGTCTGACAATTGAAAGCAACAGGCACAAACTCCAGACCTCCAAACTGATTTCAAAGTAAATTCTGGAAGAAGCAATGAAGAAAGTTTTAAACTCTCATAACCCAAGTGAGACCTGGGCAAAACACTGCCTGGGTACGTAATAGCAGTTTCCTTCTCCCCAGTAAACATGAACCTTCTCACAAGCTCACTTGTTCTCGTATGAGGCCACATCCCTGTCCTCTTCTAAAATAATTGCTTCCTAAAGTGGTTTTCTTTTTTTAAAAAATGCATAACAGAGCAAAATATATCCACATTTGTGAGACTATTTCTGTTCTGGACCTCCTCCTCAGCCTCTAGATATAGCTCAGCAACTGCAAAGTGTTTGAGTACTTATGACAGTAAAGCTGTCACAGGCAAACAGAAGCTGCTCCTGACAGCACATCTCACTGCAGATGTGCTACGGGTCATTGGGATGAATCTTTTGTACTAGAAATACACAGAATCATTTGTGCTTTCAATGGCTAGAAGCTGTTGTCTTGGGTTTTTTTTTCCCCCCCCTCCAATTTCTTCACTTTACAAAGCATAAGTCAGTTCCATATTTCTCCATATTATTCCTTACATTGCACAGTAAGCAAGGAAACTCCTGCACAGTCAATAAGAATTAATGTACAGCATAACACAAATGCATACTGAAAGTGAGGCCTATTTCTTTCTTACATGTTTAATTGTTAAAGTATAATGGTCACAACACAACAGCACGCTGTATGTAGCAGTAAAATATCACTCCATCAAGGAAGGATTATTAGAAGCACCTCCATAGTCTGCTTCCATTACAGTATCCATAGTGCCAAGGGGAAAGAACATTCAATGCTCAAGTACTCTTTCTTCCTCTGCATCCCCCATAGCTGAGAACAAAAAGGAACCCTCATTGCTTGCACTAGAGGGAAGTGTTTAAGAGAACATACATTAAATACACTGAACTGCAGCTGAGACACGTATAGCCACAGTCCTCCCCTGCACATCGCAACAGGTCCACAGCAATAGTGCTATATAGTCAACGAGAAGAGAAAAAAGACAAAAACCCTGCTTAGACAGGAGCACTGGAACCAATATGTAGGACACGCTCGAAGTAGGACCTGGATTGAGGTTTGAGCTGCAAGTAGCAGGTGATGAGATCCAGCACTTAGGAGCAGCATTAGTCACATCTTCCTCTGCTAGGAAAGGTTGCTGAGCCCTAGTAGGGCTGCCTGCTCCTTCCCTTTCTTTCTAAAGGCCAGAATAAAAACAATTCAGAGCTGATTGCTTCTGAAAATAAATCCTACTTTTTATGAAGACTTTTTAAAATTCCTGTTCCAATCAATGTCAGAGTAACTTCCTAGAGACCTACAAGAACTGTCTTCCTGACTTTTTCATAGCCAGCTCCAAACTGCATAGGCACCTCACTACCCCGTATTTCTCTAATTTTGGAGAGTGATTTTTTTTCCCCCTCTCTTGCTCTACTTTATAAAGTTTAGAATAAAGTTTAAAATAGTCTACATGATGACAAATGTAGGGACAAGATTTGATCCTCCACTCACTGATAGCAATGGAAATAGTATTAACTCTGTCCAAATATTTTTATTGGGTAGATGAAAAATAGGCTGTACAGATATACAAATCAGCACACTGGACACCTGCCATGCCACCAAATAATGTCAATAGGACAGCGTTTGCAGAAGATCACAAGGAGAATGGCCTGGATCTTGGCATAGAGTTACATAGCAGAGCGGGATCACACTGCTGGTGCAAAGCCAGAGAACAAAACAGAGCAATTTTAGCAGGAGAGGGTATCCAGGCTCATATTTTTCAGAAGAAACTGTTAAATTCACAAGTTCCTTTGAATAGCATATATCTTCAAGATTAAAAATAGGATAATAAACAAGATTTGTTGCTTCTCAACTGAACAATAGGTATAGGATAGAGTATACAAAACATACCTGAATGTAGAGAAAAACTTGGTTACTGCAGATTTAGTGCTACTTCAGGGCTGCTCAGCATTGCACTAGGTTATAATGGCTGTTTCAGGACAATTTTACCAGTAAGGAACACTCAAGTGCACACTATTCTTTGTACACACTGCCTTTTCTGCCCAGCACTTCATTCCTCACATCCTATTTCTCATTCCCTTTCCTCTCATATTTGCTGTTCTAAGGATTGTACAAGGGAACATGAATGAGTCATTCCAGAGTGATATAGAGAGATAATAGAGGCAGAAATACACTCTAGAGGTCTGATATGCGGGTGTTTTCAGACTAGAAGTTTGGAATAGCATATAAGAATCCCCCGTCTGGAGACCTCTCCAGCAGCAGCACTAAACTGATGCACTGATTGCACTCAAAGCCATTCTCTTATCACGTGTTCTTGTCGTACCCACAACTCCATGTTCCCTACATATTTGCTCTGCAGCAAAACAGCTATTTGCACATTGTACAATTAGGTCTGGAACAATCTTTTGTGAAGAGATGAAAGAACCTCAGTAGAATGAGAAAACCTGTGGCCGTGTAGGGAAGGAAACACGCAAGTCTAGAAAAGAGACTGGAGGCCCATAGCCAGAAAACAACCTAAGGTTAAGAGTAGAAATATTCAGATCACTGCAAATATCAGATAAATAGTGTGGATCAAAAAGTGTAATTGACTTGATAACTAATAACCCTTGGTGTAACCTGGCAGTAAAGTGCACAGGATGAACACACCCATGCTGAAAGGTGCTAAGATTTATAGAGTAGATGAATCACATAGGGAAGGAGCTTTCAGATATCAAAACCTTCCAACTTTTTCAAAGGACCTTACTTTAAAAACATACACACAAAAGAAAGTTCATTTGGACACAACATAATTCTTCAATTTAGACTGATATGTCACCAAGTACCTATTTTGACATAAAAAACCCACTCATGGCAAAACAATACAGATAAGACTATCTGTGATGAACAGGAAAATAAAACCAAACTTTAACTAGGAGACAGTACCAAAAACCTCAGCAAAATCAAGTTAACAGCAGAAGATTTAAAAGTACAGAGCAAAGGCACTAATCGCATGTGGGACAAATTGCCAGGAGGAGCTAGACTAACATGTGAATAAGTACAAAGAGTACTACCACTTTCACAAGTATTTTCAAAGTATCAACATAGACAGCACTGGAAAGCAATTGAACAATACTTCTCATAAATATTTTCAATCTTTCTTGACAAGAAATTAACAATAATTCCATTAAGGTAGCCCTTATACCAAAATAACCACAAAATATTAAAATACTGAGGGTCAAATAACAACAAAAACTCAGAATAATGAAGTAAATTTAGCTATTCTTTAAAGATCATAAGAACAGTGCACAGCTTTCTGCACAGGGCCATACATGATTTTGAACTGGATTATATAGAAAAGCAGGGAGTTTTTTTTCCCCCCCCACATACCCCACCACCAGTGTTCAGCCACGAATTGCAAAACCAGCAGTCTCAAGGGTCATTTTTATGAGGCCCTGATAATATGTCAAAGTAGTTCAGATCCCTATAACTAAAGCCAGGTTATTTCTAGAGGTGGTAGGACTGCAAGTAATGATTTTCTTATCAAATTACCTTTTTTCTTTTAAAAGCCTCCTAATGTAAAATGGATTGTAGCTTTCAGTACATGTTTTTGACTTAGTTTTTAGATCTAGGATGAAATTTCTGATCCAACTTATCAAACCAAATAAGTTTCATTAGAATGGTTAAACAATTTACAACAGTTCTGGAAGGAGGCAATGGACATATCCAAGTTCAGAGCCAACAAATCAGCACAGAATATTTTGTCCCAAAAGACAATCACCAAACTGGTCTCAGGAGCTGACGGTAGCAGATTCTATCCAATGTCTCTCTATAGATCACAGTGTGGTAGAGTACCTTTTCCTACAATGTTTTGACAAGTCTTATTTTCAATTTAGTCTCAAATTATTTTGTCTTGGACCTAACACATTAGAAGGATCAATAGCCTAGACATAATACCAGCAATACAGCAATAATACTTGCTTTCTTATAATGTCCTAGTGACAGATAAGTCTTTTTTTATTCCCTTAACTAAGATACAATTCTGCTGACTGTAGAAAAAAAAAATTAAAGACTTTGAAGATGCTAAAGGTTTTTCATTGTTTTTCAATAGAGAATATGTAAAAAAAACTACAGAGTTCAGAAATTGAACTTATTTTAGACATTATTTCCTTTGCTGTTTTTTCCTCCTTGCTATCTTGCTGACTCTGTGTAAACTGCTCTTTGTTTGCAAAACAACATATATTGACGACTATTACCAATTAATAAGAAAAAACTGTCTCCATAGTTTTCTCCTCAGCAGAAAGAGCCTCTAAAAGGCTTTTACTGGAACCAGACACTTTTAATGCCTAAATCCATGACTTTAGGCTATTCTTCCTGTAGTAAAGTCAGTTCCAATAACATCATATTGACTAGAATGTCATCCACACAAAAATACTTAGGTCAGTAAATTCTGCTATTTTCTGCTCTTTAAAAGGTTGTTACCAGCATTTCATCACTTAATGAAAGAAAACACGCTTATTTTCTTCATACTGCCATTCTTAATGAAAACAAAATATTATAGTAATATCTAGTCAGCACGCACACCTAATAATTTATGGATCCCAATAATAGAGTCCTGAAAACAATCTCCTGCCTTTCACAGGCCAGAGCTGCTTTTCATCATTTTAGTTCCTTAGAATGTCAGAGAAGAAGAGGAAAATGTCCCTCAAAAGGAGCTTTTGAACTCCTCCCTGATGAAGAATTCTGCTCAAGAAAGAGCAGTGATTGATGTCAAACACCACTTGGGTGCATCAAAATGTCTGTCCCAAAAAGGTAGAGAAACATGGGTTGAAAGCTACTAATCTCTTTCTAGTCTTCAAAACACAGCAGCAGAACTGTGACATTATTATAATAAACAAACATAAGTTCAGTTCTCTTCCAGGTACTGCAGACAGAGTGTGACTTGTACCAAGACTCTTCCTTTTGTGTCCATTCCTCTTAACTTCTGTCAGATCATAGTCACAGCCAAGCAATAACAATATATTGGTCTCCACTTAAAGACACAACAGTTAAGGTCAACACATATAGAATGAAGCAACCATAATTGCAAGCAAGATACAAATCTATCAAGCAAGAGATGTTATTATTTTCTCATTATGTAGAAAAGGAATATTCAAGAAATATTATATCCAATTTTTACCCCACACATCTTCCTAACAGTGAAGAATAGCATCGTTCTAACACTGAAGTAGGTCAAAGATCAAAAATTATGACCCTCTTTAGGACCATCACAACTTCCTTTTTACATGGAAAAAAAAGTATGTTAATGCCCAACAAACAGTATTATGAAAAAGCATTCATATAAAAAGATATATAGCTAGAGATTGAGACACAAGATATTGTATGCCATGTGAGCATTAGCTAAAGCATGTGGAAATAAGGGAACAAACACTAGAGGATATCTGTAGCTCAAACCAACCATATAAGAAAAATAATAGTCAGAGTTTCTAAACATACAATTTAATTCTTATTTACCTACAGAGTTTGAGGCAATCACATTAAAGAAAAACTAGTGTAACTGTGCTAGGAAGAATGTAATACACGTGAAATCTGTGAAAGGTTTTTTGATAAAAAAACCAAAACATTTAACTGTTGTAGGTGCAAGTGTCCTGATCCTGACTAACATCTAAAGGGAATTGAAGTATGAAGCAGATAAAACTAATTCCTTTGACATCTTTAATGCCATCTTAACAGTTCATATTTACATTATACAATAGATCTAGAAAGATTCCCTCAGAGAGAGTAACTGAGTTATAACATCAGTCCAAGATCAAATTATACCTCAAGATTAAATGAAAGCACTTCAGTTTTTTTCTCCCCAGTTTCAACAGTTACACATTCAGAAGTTAGATATTTCAGCTCAACTACTTAGTTTAGTTATAAGAAATTTTAAGGGTTGGTTTTGTTTGAAAAAATACATTGAAGGTAGAAATGGCATTTGTTTGGTCTGCTCCTGTACATTTGCAATCTATGATTATGAAAACTTATTTTGCTGAATAAAGGAGGTTCAAGAAATAAAACCTAGTTTTCCTGTTTGTGATTCCAACCATGTACTACTTATAGAAATTCTGTGAGAAAGGATTCCCATCTGTTGACTTAGTCCTAAGGCCATGACTGAAAATGAAGCCTCTCATTAATTCTCAGGTTACTTTCTGCTTGAAATTTTCCATCTCTTACTTTTCCCTCACTTTCTACTGAAATCTCTCAAAGGTTAAGATATAGAGGGAAGAAATTGTAATCTATTAATTGCCAATCTCTAAATTTATGTTTGCACTAAGTTCTTGGCCTGTGGCTTAGTTTGTTTCTCACTGGTAGATCAAAAAGTATTTATTTCTTTGCTTCTTCAGTGTGACAGATGGACAGAATATTTTTCATCTTTAATAAAACTTGTGATTACCCGCTGATCAAAAATATGTATGCTAGAAGCCATGTAGACAGTGTAACCTTAAAAAAGGCAAATGCCCTCAGGCTACAGGAAACACATGTTTTCAGAAGTACATAACTACAACATTCAGCAAGTGGCAATGTAAAATTCAGTGCTACTACTTATTTCAGTAGCAAAACAGTAGCAATATGATTAAGATATTATGACAGTTCAAATTTAATAAGATATTTAATCTTTAGCTAGTAGAAAGAACTACTGAAATGGCAGAAAGTCAAAATATGGAATAGGCACTTTGAACTGTGAAGTTTTCATGGTGGTTCAATGAACAATATATTGAAACACTGAGGGTGTTTTTCGATATTTCTTTTTTCAGATCATTTAATAAGGCTTTGCACATTATCTTGATATCTCAGAAGGCTCTTGGCTGTCTGCAACAGCCACAGGGTTTCTCCACGCTCCATTTATTTCTATAAGGGCTGCTACCCATCAGTAGTGTCTCCTGTGCAGGGATTTGTGACATTTAAGTCTTGTTTGAAGTGTCCAATACCAAAAAACCCCACATCATTTAAACAATACTAAGCTCTCTGAAATTAAGACAAAATAATTTCAGAAATACGAGGCATATTGTGTCAGTCAGGCCTGTCAAGGAAATTGCTACCTAAGAACAGAAGAATGACATTTAAACATGTGTAAAAGAATATGGTTATGAACACAAGCAGTTTGTTGAGACAGAGATAAAAAAGGTGCTGGTCCTATGGTGGGCAATGCAGAAAGAATGCACAACTCTTTCCTACTTCATATTTCTAATATGTTTAAACATAGAATGCTCAGGATTTAGTTGATAAGAAAGATACCCTAATTTATTGGTAGAGTTTTTGTTTGTTAATTTTATTTCAGGCTACCATAAAGAAAAGAAAACTCAATCTATAATTTCTACAGTTCAGTCAAATGGCACTTGGAAAAGCAAACAGTGCAGTGGCATGACTGTCATGTCCCTGTTTCAGTTGAGTGCTACTCAGGTTTTAATACAACCCAGGCTTTAACATCCTTCACAATTAACAAAAGCAATTCTGCATTTGTCCCATCATTAAAATTGGTTCTCAAGAGTAGTTTCTATCTACCCCTTGCAAAGGGGTACATACTAAGAAAGAGAAAGTTATGACATAGTGGGGCAACTCAGCACAGCTTTGAATTGAGGCAGCACAACAGGATACAGCCCATATACACTGGTCACTTCCACTTTCAGAAATGACAAGAGAAGATTTCCAAAAAAACTTTTAATCTCACACTCAATAGAGAATGGTGATTGACACCCACATCCCCAACAGTGCTGAGCAATGATTTGAAGAGACTGTGAAATAACTTTCAGATTTAAAAAAGAAAAAAAAAAAAAAATTGAAGTTGCCTTTGAAAATATTACATTTTGAAACAATTGCATGTTGATTACTCTAGTGTCACAAAATTAAGGTTCCTCTAATCTTGTAAATCAAATTAAAGTTCTTTGAACATTTGGCATCCCACTCTAGTGCACAAATCAAGATTCTTGCCCTGTGTTTACCCTATAACAAGTTCTCACTAACTACTTGCGTTTAAGTAGTCATCAAGCACCTCTACTGCTCTCTGCATGATCATGTTATCAGGGCTTGTGCAAGGCACTTAAATCAGGTCCCTGGAGCCTCAGAAGAAGGCTAGGATCACAGAGTCTATGATGTTAATATAATTTCCCCATTTCCAATCAGGCTTTGATCTAATGCAGTTGTTTCTAAGCCTGTTTGGGAAAGTTAAGGTCTGTGGGTTCTCTGCTGCAATCATTTTAGAAATAGATTCAATCAGCTTTCACTATAAACTGTAGGTGCTATTAGGAACATCTCTGGTAGGGTAATAAGCTGTTCTGTCTGCATTTGCTCTGACTGGCCCCATGAGCCATCTGTAAGCTACAGCATCTCTCCTCCTCCATTGCATCTGTAAACATTTTTGTCATATTTTTATTTGCTATTAACTCACTTTAATGGAACACTGTGGTGGCTTTTAGACCCATTAACTAAAAGACTTCACTAAAATATTAGAATCATTTTCATAAACCACAGATGCCAAATGCTCAGTTTCTTCTCCATTAGAGGATGCTTGGGTAAAAGGAGCATGATCCACAGCCTCATGAAGTCAGTAGAAGAGTTATTTCACTTTGGCAGGCTGTAGCTTAGTCTTGGTGCACAGCTTTAGAGTAGCTTGGTTTCAGTGTAGAATACTACAGCAGAATTATTTTCCTACCAGGATGTTGTTCTTTTGGTAATGTATTTACTACTGCCACTAAGTGCAGTCAAAGTATTATTTATATGAATCTCTCCTTGCAAAAACAGTTTTAGTATTGAGCATCTTTCAGGCTGTTAGTGCTGCCACTGACAAAATAATAAAAATGATGCAAACATCCAAAAGGATGCCTCGGGGAGCAGCAGTGTGCTCGGGAGTCATTCTTGACCATCCATTTCTTACTTCTGTTCAGCTAGGAGAAGTATTCAAAAAGGGTGCAGTCACTACCATGCTGCTACTAACATTACAGCCATTCAATTCCTAGCTATTCCAAACCATTTTCTGGTGTTTGAGGATCATCACTCTCTCGCACCAGCTCTGAAATGCTTTCACTGTTCTAACAGGCAGAGTTGAGAATTTCTTCACTGCCATTCTATTAGAACTTGCAACAAGCTGCAGACTTGCACATTTGATTTAAATTGGAATTTTAAAGGCAGCTAAATAAAAGTGCACTATCAACAATGCTTGCAAACATACTGCATTTTTACACCTGAGCAATATTTATGACTATTTATATCCTGTTAAAAGCCATATTAAGGTGTTAAACTCCCACTGGCTACAGCTGGGGAGGAAGGGGCTGAAAACCACCTGGCAAGATTTATCATTGCATAAATTTAAATCTAATTCCTTTTTAGAGGATGGTGTGGTTTAGTTTGACAAAAGCTGCATCCTCATATTTAAAATGCTGTTCAAAGTTACACTTCATTCTTTCTCCTGAAGGGCTGTATTTCAAGAACTTTGACACTGTTTGTAACTCTAATGACTCTTAGTCTCTGTAAGGCTGTGTTGAATCATCAAAAAAATCCATAAACTTTTCCAAGAATTAAGATTTTGCATTAACAGGCTATGATTCAATGTGGATAATTAAAATTTTTGCAGAACATAACAACTTGAAATTTCAATCTATGGAATAATTACACAACTCCTGTTATATTTAACTGCTTTTTAATCAAAATAGAATATCAGAATAGATAAAGATCTTCTTAAATATCTCCTTAAAAAGCATGACAGTCATATCTTAAAGATTTGTCATGGCTTAGTAGTTTACTAAGGTTCCTAAATTAAAACAGCACCTATAAGGCTGAAAAACACATTCAAAAGAAAGAAAAAGAACAGTGTGAGCTATTTCTTTAGGTACTTATATTTAACCTGTGATTGACAATTCTGAGTCACCATGGACCATAAATCATAACTAGACATATTCCTTTCTGTAGCATTTTACCATTTACCAAGCATAGTATCATACTAAAAACTTTAATATGCATTGTACAACATCTAGCATGACTGAGTAGATTCCTCGAGATGAAGGCTGTACTCATTAAAAAGTAATAGAACATAAGAGTCACTCTCATTACATTTGTTGGACAACTGCAAGAGCTATCCTCTAGTTGGAAGCTTTCTGGAGATCAAAGGAGCATCAGATATCAAAGCTTCAGATACACAACAGAAGCTTAAGGCTTTAATCTACATTCTGAACATCAACACAAAGGAGTCAAACTACACCTTTCTACTCCTTAAGTCCCTCAGTCACAATTCATTTGCAGAAGCTACTGCGTAGAGGTGCTTTTGGGTCTTCTTTTAAGACTTGTATCTTTTTCCTCCAAAGACCAGTCATAGAATTTTAAGAATAAATTTTAATAAAATTATACTGAAGTGAAAGCCGCATATTTCAGAAATAGGTAAGCATAAAAGTCTCTTTAATACTTTGTCTAGCTCATTACAAGTCTGCAACTCATGTTTTTAGGTTAAGACTACTATGCAACATGCATTCAGGTTCTAATGGCTCCTTAGAATCCAGGACGCTTAAATAAATGCCATATACACTCCAACTCCAGTTATAAAAAATCCCTACCATAAATCAAAAGTGGGGGGATGAAGTATGCTTCATGTGATAAATTCACTAGTCAGATAACCGATTCAGCTATCATTTATCTCTACAAATCTTCTAAAGTCTCAGATGAGGAATACAGTTCAATCCATTACAAAAGCAATCAGAACTCAAGCTTGAGAGAAGGCCCTGGAGAACCAAAGGGGATCATTTTGTGCTGTAATATTACCATTAGATTTACTCACTGTTCACTCAACAGAACACAGTAAAAGTGTCACATAGTCCAAAATTACCTATTACTCAGATTTCTTAATGGCAACTGAGTAATTAAGTTTATGTTCTTTGTAAGAAACACCCCAAAACCAACCCTGTCAGAGGATCCACTCTGAATGCCTGGTAGGTGAAAGACACAACTCTACCCCGCTTGTAGCTGCTCCCTGAGGCCCATCCATGGAGCAGGCAGCCCAAAATCAAAGTGTTTGATATTTTGAAAGCCTTACATACATACACACATAAAGACAGCATCTTGCAGACCCAGGCCTCAGGACAACCTCAAGGAATCTCTCTGCATATTCACACTAATTTAATAACATTATTTTATGTTAGAATTACAGCAGAGCTTTCTAACTACAACTGAGATCATAGCCATATTATCCTAGTTTTTATAACAAACACACAGTAAGTCTTCTTTCCAAAAGGAGCTAAATTCATACGTAGGGAAGGCACAGAAATAGGAAGCAGAGCCTTATTCTAATGAGGAGTTGAAGCAAAGGGGTGCCTTTTGCCTGGGATTGGACAGGACTGGACATTAGTTTCTTAATGTCCCCAGTCTCCAAGATAGCTCATTTTCTTTAAAGATATTACCCAGAGGGGTATCTGCAGAAATCTACTCCTTAAAGTCCCCTCTAAAGAGGAAATAAAGGCAGATAGAGGTAGATCTTTCTGAAGCACAAGGCATTTCAGTAAAATCTCTCATCTGCAGTTTGAAGGATACTAATTAGGCTGTAAGAATCAAAGGATTACCAGAGTATGTGCGCAAATCTAAAGGAAGATATTAGAGCTCTCCTTAAAGTCCCAATTCTCAGAATAAAATTTCCTTAGGATGGGAAAGGGGATGGAAAAGTACAGATGTAGCACATGGGTCATTAGATCTTAGTCTGAGCTCAAATTATTTTTACAAATAAAATCTCTTACAACACTACTTATTTAGTCATTGACGTGATACATGAAGAGCTACAGTAGTAACTGTGGTCAGAATGGGAGTTGCCCGCACTGCAATAAAAAGCATAGAAATAATCCCAGCAAGATACAGTAAAGAAAGCTTAAGCACATTAAGCACATTTAAAAAAAAAAAGTTTTCCCCTCCCTCCAAGGCTTATTTAGATGCTCCTTCCTTCAGCTACTGAAATTTTCCCCTACACAGAGAAATTGATAAAAATCACATTGTGAAAAATAACAATGTCAGTTTGTTCATGTTTTGTAACACAAGCTTTTTTTCCTTCCACATCCTAGGGACAGGCTTTCTAATTATTAGAGAGAGGGGGGGGAAAAAAAAAAAAAAAAAAAAAAGGCTCTACTCCTCAAAAGATTTCAGCTTTTGGGTTTTTGCTTTTTTTTTTTTTCCTTCAAAGATAGATTGAAAAGAACATTTTCAGCTCAGTTTTTCTACCATCCTATGGCCAGAAAATATAGGGTTCACCTGCCAGACCACAAGACATGACTGCACTTCTGGGGCCACCAGCCATTCAGCTTTGCATCCGGGCAGGCCAAACAACAATTCCCTGGCAGTTTACCTTGGGTTCACTTGGCTAAGCTCATACATGAGATTTCCTTTCAGCATTGCATCTGAGCTCCCTATTTGACAATCTGTTTTCTTGGAGTTTGACCTATCAATAGCTGGCCCTACCTAAATAATATTTTTCTCCATTCCCCTAATTGCTTAGTGTTTTGGGTTTTTTCTGCTCTCTTTTCCACTATTTAAATATTGAATTTTCTGTGAAATCTCTTGATTTTTCTGAAGCATTCTTCTCTTGAACTTATGTTCATATCAATAAAGTTTTAAGGAGGCTGCTTTCTGCTCAGTTTAAATAAGTCAATATTTCATCTGATTTATCTGCAAATTCAAAAATGAGCATACATTCACATTATTCTACCTACCTAAATAAAAATTTAGATGCATTTTCACATACTTTCCCATTTAGTTCTAAGATGATATGCTTGTCTGTCTACTTATGGAAATGATTGATTTTTCCTGAAGAGTTTTGTTTATTTTATTCCTTATCTCAAACATTATTTCCCTTCATAGCTATCTTAAAAAGCAGATTTAGCTTTTAAATGGCTTATGCTCCATTGTACAGATTTCATGTTGATTTTAAGATCTTTTACTTCTCTAAATCCTTAAAAAAATCATCATATTTGAGTATACCCACATTATTACCCTGGAGATCGCCCCAGGATACAAAATATCCATATTCTCCAACCAGGAAATATGGATGAATCTTAGACTTGACATTTTAGCGCAAACATGTCAGAGCTTGTGAATAGAACAAGCCTATTGACCTAAATGGCTGGAGCATGTAAAAATAAAAGTTTATCTATTGCAGAGAGCGATATAGTACCATGGTCAGAGAGGAACACTGACCTCTGCCCATGCATTTCCACAGAAAGAAAACACACGGAAGGAAGAAGGTACACGGTGCATGAACAGGTCCCCTGAGCATCCAGATTAGGGATACAGAGCATGATGTAGAGTGAACAGGTGCTAGATTCAGCTTGTCACATTATCAGCTGCTCAGAAACCCCTGTAAATGAGAACTCAGGGTAGTATGCTCAAAAGAGACTCACTGACTTCCAGAAGTCAGGTAACAAACACTTCAAGTGAGAATTCCCAAACGCTGCTTGCAAAGAGACTGAAGCACTTCCAAGGCTGTTGACAAGCCTTACACATATGCAGTTCCATCAGTGTTCAGCCTCTGCTTACCCTCCCTCAATGGGCTAAGGTACCAGCAGTCCAGTTTAACAAAGATCAGGTGCATCTAGGGAGTGGTCATCTCCCCCCTTCCCCCAACATTGTTGTTTAAGATGATGTTTGATGCAAGTTGAACTGTTTTGCACAATTTGGGTCTCCTGCAATTGCTTTTACTGCTTTGATCACATTTTCCCAAAGTACCAATTTGCTTTAACATCCTTTTGTAATCACTATTTTCAAAGTGGAAAGAATAGAGCTAATACTTGGTGTGCTCTTCTACAGACAACCAACAATGAGCAGTGGGTAATTACGCTGAATTGAGGCAGTGGTGGGTTTTTTTGGGTTTTTTTTTGTTTGTTTTTTGTTTTTTTAATAATAACTACTTGCAGAGAGCTTCACTGAGGCAGATTCACTCCACAGTGAACATCCAAACTGTAACTGGTCACTAGTAAACCACATTTAAGTTTATAGGGGACAGCAGGGAGCACAGTTTCCCTATTCAAACCAAGCTGTCTGACACAAATACATGAGGTCACAAGCTCCAGTTACATCAGGTCAGGAGTTTCACCCCATCCATCCCCACCACAACTCTGTGTGTCGCTAGAAGGAACCAGTTCAGCTGATCAACACACTACTCACCCCTTGAGGCGTTTTGGCTTCTTCCTAAATGAAGAGTTGAAATGAAAGCAAGAAAAATGCTTTCAACTGAATTTCAAAGTCCTCCAGACTATGATTGTCTCTACAAAATATTCCTTTCAGATACAGGCAAATACAATTGCAAGCAAAATAATTTTCCTCTGTCCATGAAGCAGAGCCACACCAAGAGTCTGTCCAAATAGCAGGAAGCAGCCAATTCTAACCATCTGACTAGTCTACTTTCAAGTTGTGCCCGTACCTTTCATCACAAAAGACATCACGAGACAACCTAGGAATACACATAAGTTCATGTCAAGAGCCATTACCAAGACTGCAAACAATAACTAAAGACCCTTCCAGAAAAAAAAAAGATATACGAGAAAGTAATAAGAAACATGTTAGGAAAGAAGCAAATGCACTCTGGCAATCCTGCTCAGAGTCATCAGCTGAAAAGGTGCCTTCTTTGTTTCTGAAACCTCTAGTGAGCTGGGTTCCTATTTGCTGTGCTTAACACAACTTGAGAAATCGTCAGATATCGCACTACCAAAAATAGGTCTGGCCAGCCACAAGGCCAACATTCATCCCTAGGCTTAACAACTCCTGAACAGTCCTTTCCCCTCATCCCAATTCTATAGCATAAAATAACCAAGTACACTACCAGCAAATGACATTGCAGTGATCAGTCACGTTCGTCAGGTCTTACCTTACAAAAACACACTGTTAAAATAGATATTGGTTATGTTAAAATGGATTTTAACTGTATTAAATTCAGCTCACTACAGCTTTATATGTTATTTAACACCAGTGGGTTACCTTTGGATCTCAGTTACTGTCATAGAATTTAAAGACATCATGAATATGTATAGCACCTCCTAGACACTCATCAAAAAAGCAGAATCACACCACTTGCTCCCATGTGATTGACAATGTTTGGTCCTATTCATCCATTTAAACCAAAATTAACTGCTAATGAACATTGCCCATGATTTCAGCTGTAGAATCTCTATAGGTAAACCAGTTTAGAAAAAAGTATATCTTATGAAAACAATTTGTCTAAAACAAAAACAGAAGATCTCAATGCTTTTGAAGATACCTTTTCTATTATTATTAGATACATATCAACACTACAGCAACTACACTCAGTTGGTATAACTCAGTCTAACACGAGTAAAATCAAGGAAATTAAACCTGTTTACAGAAGCCAAGATTTGCTCCATAAATTCTACAATTTCTCTTGCTTAATAAATAAGGTAAAATAACAACTATCATGCAACAGAATAGCAATTTACACTCGACTTTCCATGGCACTTTACACATAGTAATTGCTTCTCTGCAGGGTGATTGAACACAGTTCATCACCTTTATTGCCACAGCAGCAGCCATCACATCCAGCAGCCATCACCTCCAGCCCCCACCCTTATTTCACTTAAAATAAGAGTGCACCACGAACAGCACTGAGCCCAATCCTACTCAGATAATTAATCATGTAATTCATTTATGAGTTTTCATCTTCACAGCAAATTGTAAACATGTACTAAACATTGCTTTGAGCTACACAACCAATGATTATCAACCTCAGCTTGCATCTGCATCTGAGGTCTGCTGCAGAGAGCTCTCATAGCATTTCCTCCTCATCCCTGCCCATTCCGATGCCCTCCTGGACCTGGCTCACCCTCCTGTTACAGGGTGCCTCTATCTGCTTATCCCTAGGGAAAGCATTTGCATTCTGTGCAAAGGGTTATGCTATCCATTTTTCCAAAAAAATGAGGTTTGGTCAGTTTAACTACACTTAGTTGCCTCCTCAGCTATAATACCAGCTCCTGTTTGCTTGCTTTGTCATTTTCAATAGGAAACCATCTTTTCTCACCAAATGTATAGCTGTCTGCTCTAAGGCACTCCATCTAAGGAGAGACATAGTGCAGAGTACTTGTGCTAATCTTCCCTTATAGGATTATTTTATAAAAAGTTTTGACATTTCTGAATAAGCAAAGTCTAGAAAAAGCACTTGGGACTATTAACAGAAAACAATATAATTGTCCATAACAGCATAATTGTTAACAAAAACAATATAAAAAATGCTACAACAGGTAATGGGTCACTGCCTAAAAGAATCAAGAGAAATTTCCAAGTTTTTTTGTAGGTCTCATCATAAAGGACTGTTATTTCCAAATTTAGATTTGTTAAGGTAATGTTTTATTTCAACCAAAGTTTCCTAAAGGAAAATTCTAAATATGAAGGTGTAAAATTATTTTTGTTTTGCTTTTATCAAAGTGAATGTTACTGCCGAGATTTCTAGGACAACACATTTCCCCAGCATCCCCACATTTATTGCCACACACAGATATTTCATAATACAATAAATAAATCTACAAAGAAAAAGTTTTCAGACCGAATCAGAGAAAAAAAAATGAGGGTCAATTGGTCACTCCTTGTCCTTATATTTAAGGGAAGAAAGTATAGCTTTGTATTAACTGAAACCATGGAGCATATCACCTTTTGATTGACTCCAATTGAAAATGGAGTTTTAGTTCATTAAAACTGTTCCTCACAGATTATAACCACCAATTCACTTGCTGCTATGTTCACCTTTTACAGATGCAGCTAACAAAATTGATTCAATTTTTGTTATTAATATTTGTGGAAATAATCATGCTATACAAAGCAATCGTGGTTTGACTGGTGTTGAGATTCACCTTCTTAGCTTAATTTATGTGCATATTTTCACTTGCTACATAAAATCAACACAGCCTTAGCCCATGAGACTGCACTGGGATTCTTGCATGAATAACATGAAGATGTTTCTTTGATAAACTCTTTTACATTTTGAATACTACTGCAATCTTGGCTACAACATGACATCTAGAATGTGAAATATTTCATTTAAATATTCTGCAATCCAGAGGATATCTATAACAGAAAACCTAAAAAATGGCCACTCCTATTTTGGTAGATCCATTATTCAGTGTTTCATTTAAGATTAGTTTTTCTTAACACCCCACCCCCACGAAAAGCAAACTTCATTTTGGGCACTAATCAACTTTAAGAATTAGGAATAACCAGCAAAAGGAGTTGATCCAGCTGCACATTAAGCTTTCCATAAACAGCTAAAACTCAAACCTTTTAAATTTTTCACTTGGATTTGGTACTGAAGAAAAACCACCACAATCTTCATATCCAGGTCAACTGTGTTAGGAGGGAAACTTCTCACAAGACTTCCTGTCATCTTCCATGAGAATTAGAGTTTTTTTTTTTTTTTTTTTACTTTGAAAGAATCCATACCATCAACCACCCATGCCATCCTCAAATATTTTAACTTTTGAAACAGTCTTATGCTTCTCTTCATGAGGCCCATTATAAAAAAAAAAAAAAAAAGGGAAAAATCCACTACCTTGTAAGCAAGTGTAAAATAAGGCATTCTCCTCAAGTCCCTCAATAATACAAATGACTAATAATCACAAGAATTTGCATGAAAGAATACTTACCCTAATTCAAAATCTGGCTTCCATGAAAGCCTGCTAGAATAAGGAAACCAGAGACAAATCTAGAATTAAAATACTGGATGGTGTTGTCCCTACCTACATCTATTGGTTATTGAAAATAAAACATGCAAATAATTCTGAACCAGCAACAAAACATCACAACTGAATATTTTTCCATTTAGAGATGTGTATTTTCAACCATTTTTATTTTTTTGTGATAACATACATAGCTATTCTACCTCCTACATGACCTTTAGAACATATTGCCTGCACTAAGATTATTGACAGGAAAACAAGGTAACTGTTTCACTGAGCTTTCATGAAGATTTATGAGAAAAACTTCAGTTTCCATTCCTAAGGTTGTTCATCTCCTAAATTGACACATTTAACATTTGCTCCAGATTAGTGGAAAAAAAGACAAAAAAAGCCCTTTCATTCAACCAGATGCATCAAACACTGACCTTCCTGAGAGAGGAAGGAAGCTTGGACGTGATTTTCTAAGTCACTGACGGCCAAATGACACTAATGGTTGATTGACACTAGCGATAGAATCACAAGTGAATCCACACATGCTCAACATGAAGCATCTCAAGTGAATATAACATTGTTTTACAAGATAGTAACAATCAGATCCTGGTGGAAGGGGGACAGGGACTGACGAGCTCCATGCTGACATATATAAAGAAACAAGGGATTGAAGCCGCGTGGCTTCCAGATTTGGAGCAAGATGCCTCCTCACAAGCTGGAGCCTTGAGCAAGACAAGCACAGGAAAGCCCACATCTCTCCATATTAACATATTACGAATACCCTAAAACCAGGGCAAACACAAGCTTTATCCCTCATAAACTGAATTTAATGATGCCAAACAGGTCTGCTCCCTAATGACCCCATAGCAGCAATAGGAGCTAATTGTATGGCTCGGGAGCCAAAACTGCTTGCAATACAGCCTAATTTCTGCTGCTATAAGGAGATTTTATGCATCTGTAATGCACTAAACATAATTATCAGTTAATTTTCCTAAATGAAAAAATGAATTCAACTTATTGAAGCACAACAAAATGCCTTCAATGCACCAGCATGCTAAAGCTAATTCTACCTCATCTACAAAATAGGAGCACTTCATTCTAATTATGCTTTAACTAATGATACGGTTTCAGAAACAAGCTTTTATAAGTGTTAAGCTAAAATAAATGGTTTCACAATGTTTGCATATCCCTTTTTTTCCTAAATTCCAATAAAATTAAGCGTTAAGCAAAAAAATTTTCCTTTGAGAATCTGTAATGTAGGCGTCTTTACTCAATTGAGCAGTTGTTCTGCGGTGTGTGAAGCTACTCACACAAATAAACACCCAGATGAGATCGAGCTGCACATGTGGCAGCAGTCCCATACCACATAATCATCATTAGCATCATTACTAAGTACATCAATTAAAAAATGGTTGTTTTTATATCATATTAGGTCACATAGTGATTTGAGCAGCAGCTGCAGCAAAGGCTTAAAGGGCACAACACATCTGTAAGCCTATACTGCTAATGCTCCCATATGTTAAGGCCCACATAGGAGCCAAAAGGGAAAGCACACAGGCCAGCTGATCTACCAGTGCTCATAATACTAATACAGTAAGTAGTCACAATTAACACCTTGACTATAAGTAGGTCCATTAGAGACACATTCAGAGTTAATCAGGATTGATCTGCTATTGACTGACTCATAAGTCTCAAGGACTACAGAACGGGGCACAGTGCAACTCCTACACCCAGATATAAATCAAGGGCAATTAGGCTGTAATTGACAGATTTATCACAGTAAATATGGCTAGAACAAAGATTGGATGATATTTATCTGAATAACACAGCAACCTTTGATTTGTGGGAAGTGTCACTTATTTTACATCAGCTTTCCAAAAAAAGCAGTTTCATGTATGCATTTTTTTCTATGATCTATAGGATTTAATGAAATATGTCTATTTTTAAGCTTAGTTTTTTTAAAATGCAAATTTTGCACATTTTACATGCAAATTTATGCTGAGAAGTACATAAAGAGAATGTAATTACTTTGCAAGATTATTAATAGAATTAAAATCTCTGAAAATTGCTGAGATTATTAGCATTTAGACTTTAGCATGGCTGTAAAGGGAATTCACCACTTAAGGACCTCACCAAGACCATAGTTAAATGGAGAGGTTACACTTATCATTAGTGGAATGAGGACCAGTTAGAAGTCCTCTTGTCCAGAGCAGAAAGGGTTTCCAAGGTAAAAAAACATAAATCACTTCTATGTAACTGATCTGAGCAATCAAGCTGCTGCAGCCTACAACACTGATCCTGCAGCCCTTTTCAAGCTGTGCAGGTGAACCAAAAGAGAAAGACAAATGTCTTAAAACTTCACTTTAACCTTCTGAGTGAATCAGGTGCAACTTCCCTTGTTCAAAGGCTACAAACATATGGAGGGAAAAAAAGGTCTTTGAAACTTGATAAGCAAAGGGCCAGCTTCAAAGTTGAACTCTGTGCCAAGCAAACTGATAGAAACTCCTGTTTCTGATAACAGCAGTTCTAGTGTCGTGAGTTACATAAGGTCAATCTTCTACTTTGTCTTAAGTTTTCAGGCTCAGCCATTTACACAAGCATCTGAGCAACAGAAATACAGGTTTAGGCTGGGACTTTGGAGAGTGTGCAAGTGCATTTTCTTCTTATAAGACACCAAAAGCCACCTTCATTCGCCCTCCTCTGCCTCCTGCACAGCACCACACAGGCTCAATTCTTTCAGCCATATCACAGGATTGTGTCTCTGCATCTATACATTTTAAAGCTTCCAGACTCATAGAAGTTCTAGACTAATTCCTCATTGGATCAGTACAGTTAAACCTAGGAGTTAAAGACCACTTTTACTCATCTTAAGAGACTAAACCACACATTCAAGTTCCTACCACGTATCTTCAGCCACTCCAGTTTGGGAGTATTTAGTAGCAAAGCACATTCATTATTCTTTAAGCATGCAGTGAGACTCCTTCAGCACTTCTCACTTTAATTTGTCTCACCTCCTATCTCACTTTTTAACATAATCCATTAGGTTTACATAATGCTTTTTTTGTAGTGTGTATTCCTGGACTTCTTTTGAATATTGTCTTTGACTTTACAATTATCATTGTATTTCCCATTTTACAAGATGATTGCTGCTGGCAGCCTCAAGAGCTAGCTAAAGAAAGCAGTCAAAAAAACTCAGAGAGAGTTTCTACACTTGAACATTTAACCTTACTGATTCTCCCAAGATAGCATCCTTTATGCTGATCCTCCATCTACTTGAAATTGAATTATCTAATTCCTAAGTTTCTATATCTCAAGCTTTACAGCCTACCCAGTTTTTTGCGTGTCCAATGAAAATAGGCCAAAAAACTACCTTTCTTGAAGTCTAGATTTTTTGTCCTATACGAAATTGATTTTCTTTTCCTCCTAATAACATTCAGAAGCAACTTGGCAATTTTTTTCTGCAATTTTTTTCTGCAAATTAATTTACAAAAAAGTCACCATGGAACTAATTTCAACTTTTCTTGAGAATCACACAGAGAATTACAAGGGTATTTCCAAAAGGCTACACGGGGTCCTTCTTTCATTAGACTTCATTCGAACTTTACAGTGGCTTCATTTGTGCCCCACATACTACTCAGCTCAACCCATTTAGAGTTGAACTTGATCAGTTTCCACTACTCTGTCACACTTTGCCCTAGCCAATGCCGTATGAACAACTTGACATCATTTGGAGCCTTCCAGATGAATGGACAAAACTTAGACGAAAGTTTCCAGAGGGAAAAAAAGGGAGAGCTTTGCATGGTTTCAAAACTGAAGTTGTTTTTCCTTAAGGAGAGCCCATGAGGAGCCTCGCAGGGAAGTTCACAGCAGCCAGCTCAGGGATTGCTCCTCCTGCAACATTTTCCCTCTTCTTCTCCAAGTGCTTTCTCCAAGAATTTCATGCCAGTTTCCACCACTAGTCCCTTACTATTTTGCAGTTTCCCTAGTTATATTTCTTCAGTATTTGTCACTTACTGTATTCTCTAAATTTCTGCATCATCAAGTTATACCTTCTTGATGAACAGTCCTAGTAATCTAGTCTACCTTTTGGGAACCACAATATTTTAGAGTTCATCCTTGACCTAACCAAGTTTCACAAGTGCCTACCTTTAAGACTAGATGTCGTATGGTCCCTTAAACTACAGGGGTGTATCCCAGACCTCTCTGTCTTTTTTTTAATCTCATACCCTACTGCATAATTTAAGTTTCTCATTTAGGCCTGTCTCTTCATATTATCTACCATGACTGATAATCCCTCATACAAATTAAAGACATACTTTTAGAAAAAAATGTGTTTATTTTGTATAAAGTATAGTTATGGCATATTCCTCTGTAGTAAAAAAAAATCTAAAACTGAGTTTTTTTAATCTAGAGTTGAAAAGACCAGGAGACATAAGAGTTTCCCCAGTAAAAGAGAATTATTTACTTTCTGTACGGACAATGAACAATGCAAGAAATAACACACTTCTGTTGACTTTTTTTAAAATAAAGTAAATATCCATTTCAGAGAACATTCTCAGTCTGACACTGAAGTAAATACCTTTCTTCAAAGCACCTAATAATTTTCTTAGTCATGGGTATGAACAGCTACCAGGGAGGGGGAAAGAAAACACACACACAGACGCAATGAAGAAATCTTACTTAAAAAGCAATTACCCTCAGATTTAAAAAAAAAAAAAAAAAGAAAACACACATAAAACAAGATACAACATTCACACCTCACTTTTTTTAATAGAATGCATTAACTAATTTTTACAAGGAGTCCCAGATACCTCACTATTACCTACAGAGATCAAAGTCAGGAATAAATTACAAAGGTATAAAAAAAATTAGTCAGCCTCAGTATTAGGCAAGCCTACATAATCATTATTAATCACTTAACATAGCTGCTTCATTTAATTTGTCTAAAAGACATTTCATAATGCTCTGTAGACAAAGTTCCCCTTCTAAACTGCACTTTTATTTATTTATAGCTGCTCTAAGTGGGCAGGCAGGGTCAGAGGGAACATTTATATTTACATATTTTATTTCTTGGCAAGTAGATCTATCTTTCACTTTCAATAATCATCACTATGATGGAGGTCCTGCAAAGACTGCTTTTGAGGCTGGTCTTACTGGGCATGCCATAAGAAACATCTGACTTATTTTCTCACCTTTATTGATAATATTGTGACCTAACTCCACCTTAGGGCTCTGATAATTCTCAACTCTGCCTCCGCACTCACTAGCCAACAGGTTGCCTTGCGCTCCTAAGAGATGATGCTGGTGACGCAATTATGTTTTTCTTAAAGAGCTATTTTTAAAACATTAGAAAACATAGCTCTGCCTCTCTTCAGTGGTTCCTTTAAGAAACTCAAACCTTTTTGCAGTTTTAAAAACAGGTTTACAGCTAAGATAAAATATTTTCTGGTGCTTTAATTACTTACAAGAGTCAGTTTTTCATAATAATTTATTGCATTTCAGTTATCCATACAAGATAAAAAAATATACCTCAGGATTTTAAGTTTTCTATTTGATTTGGATCTACAGTACTTCTCAGAATTCACTATAGGAGCTGGACAAACTCTCACAAACTTAATTTCTCCAACCTGGATTTCCATGACCATGTGAATATCAGTATAGCTATTGTTATATAAATAATTGCTCAGAGACCAATATGGGTTGAGTCTTGAAAAAAAAAAAAAAAAAAAGGCAATTTTTCTTTCAAGATTTGACAAATAAGTGAGAAGAAAGCATTTTAGAGTCTTTAAAATCTGAGACTAAGCTTTTTTGAAAGTGTTTTTTCAAGGCACCATGAAAAACAAGTATCATTTTTCAATTCACTCTAATATTATTATGTCTCAGCTTAGGAGTTATTAAATGAGACAAAGAAGTTTAAACGATCTAAAATATTTTTACTCCCACAGAACATCCCATACTTACAGCTTAGGCTAGTGCTCAAGTATTAGATTTTGAGGCAGTTTATTATGGAGATATAGTTTCAATTCTTATTCATTGGCTCAAATATTCTAATATCAAAGGCTAATCTTTTGCAATTTTAACTAACACCATAGAGACATTTCTTTCTAAAGAATGAGAATATAGGTTTGTAGGTTTGAACAAGATTTTTGGATTTTTCCAGCTAAAACTGGAAGTACTAAGTACTTATCCTTGTTCATTATTCATGGAGACAAGTTAATAAATAGAGGTCATTAAAGAAAAAGTAAATTTCATCACAAATCTCTACCTTCATGGCTTGTTTACTATTCCCCTCTGCAGTACATGGTCCAGAGAGATGCAGTAAATTACCTCTCCCTGACCATCCCTTTCAGACATGATCAGCATAATCCATCATGACCTTACTTTCAGAAATCTCTACCTACCTCTCCAAGTCTCTCTTCAGAGTCTTGTTTATGGAAACACTTATTCAAGTGCTCAGGTTTACACGTTCAGTAGGACAGCTCAGCTATAACTGTTTGTATGAGCAGGACACAAGCTGCAATAGGCATCTTCCCTCTTGGAAAGAGTTCAAAGTCATGCAGAAAACAAAAAAGATTGCTGCCACCTTGGTTTGCTTTGTAACAGATAAACTCAATTAGAGTCTTGGTGCTAGGACTAATGACCTTCAAGGTTTAACTTATCGCTGCGTATATAGGGCATGAGCAGCATTAAAGGCCTTTTCTTGCTAATCAGTACCACAGACTTGCACTTTCTACCAAATCAGCCTTTCAGCAATCAGTTTTCAGTGCCCCATAAGGAATTTCCTGATGGAAAGATGAAGATGGATGAAAGAAATTCCTATCACTGCCCTTGCTTCAGAGGCTGCTCGCCGGCTCCACAAGTGCTCTGCTTGCCAGTAGATTATTGCAGATCAAGTATCTGTCAGGTCCCCAAGACAGACGCAGCAGAGCAGCCTCTTCCTGCTCAGCACTGTTATTGGGGTGAGGCAAACAGGAAGAGATCTTGGGATTTAAATATGCATTTCCCAAAAGAAAATTCTCAGGACAGATCCTTGAAATTTTCCCTGAGTAGACCTCAGGAGCAAGCTCCCATTAGGTACAGGGGAGCTGCCATCTGGATAAGTGGAATTTCAGGCAAAGACATCTACCTCACTGTCTCACCATTTGTTTTGAATCTCATGCCAAAGCACAAAACCAAGGCTACCATCACTGCATACGCTCATCAGTGATGGGCACCACTATGTGGAGTTTTCCAGCAAATCCCATCTTAGGGCCCACCTTTTGCCTTTACAGAAGATAGCAATGCTAATGGCTGGGCCTACTCCTTGAGCAAAAAGGCTAACCCTGCTGAGACTACCAGCAACAAAAGCTTGAGAAATTGCCAACTGCTGTCTGCACCTCCTCATGGACCTGCAAATTTCTATTATACACAGGTGATGGCTCTACAGGAGCTACCCACCACCAAGCCCTCATTAAAAACTCATTTATATACTCAGTTCTAGATGTCTTGCTGATTTGAATGTCCTTAAATGCAAGATTAATTACCTCTCTTTTGAATACCTGATTTTTTTCCATCAGTCTGATTACACCAGATCCCCTGGTCTACAGCACAAAACTATTCTAGTCTAGCCACTGCATGCAGCCTCATTATCATAAGAGCAAAGCCAACTGTGCTTTCTGCAGAGCACCATTATTCAAGGTGATTCCAGCTCTCTAAGCTCAGCGAGATTTGCTTACCTACATTTGTTGGATCTGATCTGGCAACATCTTATATATTTTAGGATAGAATAATGCAAGCAGCCAAGCCCCACACAAGTTCCCCTGGTGACAGTCAAGTTGAGGAAAAAAAAGTGTTTGTTTATAAAGCTTATAGCTAATCTACCAAACCCTATATCACACAATCACGTTCCTGTTGAAAGTTGTACATAGGCTCAAGAAAATACTAGAAAGATCCATGAGAAGTCAGCTGAAAATAACTAAATATGAAATATATCTGTCTCAGGCAATCCAAGCTACAAATTGTTTGAAGCTTTGAGATAGTTTGGGTAACATGCTGCCACCATTCTTAACTGGTCATCCACACATACAGTTTCTCTCCTAGACATTGGATTGATTTTTAACATTTAGATCTCTGGATGTACTTTTGCCGCATGCCCAACTTTCATATTGGCCCATTTGCATTGAAATACAGCAGCCTTTAGGTTCAACCGCTTTCGAAAATTACATCCTGGATTTCCCAGACCATGATTAAAAACAGTTATTTTCATATTTCTACCACAGTACTTCATCTGTAATGCTCTTAGAAGGAAGCAGGTGAAAATTATTACTTCTAGTCACCACTTAGTGATAATTAACATGCCTGTGAGAAAAGGACCTTGTTTTACAGAGTATTTGCCATGCCCCTGAAGTTGTTTCTTCTTTCCCTGGGAAACCTATAACTATTTGAAATAAATACAGGAGAAATATTCTGCAGTAAGAAGGCCTATACTTTCTTAGTTGTCTAACTAATGCATTTATTTTGTTTCAGCTCTCCAAGATTTCTCTGGAGCACAGAAAATTGCTACCCCTAAGGGAAACTAGATCCCTACAGCTATAAGAAATTAAAGAAAAAGCAATGGCTGTCCTGAATCAAATTTAAGTCTTAGTTTAAGAAAAAAAAAAAAAAAACACACAGCCACCCACCTTCTCAGCTACACTAGCACAGAAGCAGTTCTCCAACTATCCTACACCCCCAGGCACGAGCAGCACACTCATCTGAGAGCTCCTGAAGTGCTGAGTGTTATTTAACTATATTGAGTGTTTAATAGACTTGGCAGTAATAGCTAATTTGTAACATTTAAAGGATTACACAAAAGGGCTTTAATCATGTTGTATAATGAAATTTGAACATGTTCGTGCTTTAATTGGTACTATGTTAGCTGCAAAAAAGAAGAAAAACAGTCTCAACCCAGGACTGTTTTTAGATTCATAAGAGTTCTTTTGGTTTATTCCTTGCTTCCTAACCCTACACTGTATATGTACCATATACCTTTTTCCACAAGGACACAAGAGATGATACATGACTTTATGAAAGTTTAAAAGACCAGGTCAATTAGAAGAGCAATCATCCCATATTGTATTTTTATGCTTGCCTGAGTTTGAAGGGTAACTGAGATTGAAACCACAGGCCAGACAGAAGCCATATAGTATGATCCTGTAACACAAGCCTGCTTAAGCTGGACACGTACACTAGGGGCCCCAGCAACTAAACCCTTGGTCACTTAAACCCTCATTCTTCCTTGGAGGCCATCATACTAGCTACTTATAGTTTGATTTTTGTGGTGAAGTCAATTCACACACTTAGAGCTGGCATTAGAAACAGAGAAGCTCCTGTATAGCCTATACCAAATCATTTGCCGAGTCACTTAATCCTTATAATATTATTCTTCTATCCATTCCAGAAGCACAAATCTTCTCTTCAGATACATAAGTTGCCTTGTTGACAGACTATTACTCTTCCTTAAATTTGTGCTTAATAGGATCAGTCTCTCAGTCGGCCTTTTACACACCAGCATGCTAAACAGAACTGATAATGAATAAGAGGAGCAGTCTCGTTTCATGAACATGCTGGGCTTACAGTTGTGGAACAACATTTTCCTTATTAATAATTAAGTCTTGTTCAGCCAAGCTGAGATTATTAAAATGCCTGACATTCAAGCTCCATAAACACTATTGCATGGCAATGACCTGGAATAAGTGGTCCGAGCACCACTACTCTCACTCTCCTTCCATACAGGGCAGTTGGAAAATGTCAACTGAAAAACTGACTGCAGACAAAGCGAGGGAAAGCCCTTAAGATTTAACATCAGTGTCATGCTAGTTTAAGCTAAGGTCCAAGAACACATGTAGCAGAGCAGAGCCCAGTTATTGGGTGTGTTTTACTAAGTTGTCAAGTGCAATTGAGGACCCCAGAAAAATAAATACACCACAGAATACAAAAGTTCACCTATTCCTAAGTTTGCAGTGTTAAGATCTGGCAAGGTCCAAGTACACGATTATTATGATTAGAGACATAGAGGAAAGAGCTCTAGCAGCATGGATCATATTGAAGGGAGGGGAAACAGAACAAGTGTTAAATGCAAAAGCTCCTTGAGACCCACGCTAATAAACCAACCCCTCTGGATGTTCCCTTTCTCTGTCCAAAAAGAATATATTGAGCATATACGGAAGTCATTAAGGCATCCAGTGACATTTACCAGCTTATTCAAAGAACAGTGAGATGGCAGGACAAAACTGTGGGTTCCATGCCCCCTCTCCCACATGAAAGAGGAACTCTTGTGATAACCTAGTGATAATCCTGTCCTTTTCACCCCTAGGAAACTGTTAAGGGAGGCACAACTTCCTAAGAGACATTTTTCTCTCAGTTCTGCCTCAATATCCCCTAGCTCAACTCTCTCCCAGCATTTCAAGTTAGCAGTAGCACAGGACAGCCAGGGACAGCAGTTCCCATATCTCAGGTAGGTCACTAATAGTCCAGCATCATCTTTTTTAGAAGCAGTCAAGGGAAAACCACCACTGTAGACAAAATCTTAATTCCCATTGCAGTGAAGAACGATATTTCACATCCTGCCTCATCTGCCTTGAGTTTGGATTATAGCTCTAGGAGTCAGGAATCATTCTTTTCATCTCTGGCACTGCCCTGACTCAAATAGCATACTTAGTTCAGAATATGAGAAAAACAGCAAACTAGAACCCTTAAATTCCTTCTTGCACCTATGAACTCACTTGACCCATTCTGAAAGAATCCAAAAGCTCCATGGTATCAGGAACCCAAGTTTGCATATACTGCCAATAAGCAGTGTTTGGATGTCTCTGTAAAAGCTTGTAAGCATAATGTTTGTCCCAGTGGGAACCAAGTAAATTGTAGTTGTTTTTCTAGATGCTTGAGCACTTCTGGTAAAAGGTAGAGATCTACACTGAAAAGTAAAACTCAACAGGAAAAAGAGAGGCACAAAATAAGCTCATTATCTCAAATAAATTAGGTTTATTTCTCTCAGGCTTCTGCTCAAATCTGAAACAGACAATAAAAAACATCTTCTAAACTAGTACTGGCAACACCAGTGTTAGGATTTACATGCTAATTTCCATTTTCAAAGCATTTCATACACATTAAAGCAGTTAAACCTCATAGTAGCACAGTTTGAGACCATTACAGTCACCTGCCTTGCCCCAACAAGAATAAAGAGCTTTCCCTCCCCCATCACAGGCTAGCTGGTGACTAGCTTCATGCTGGGCACGCTTGCAGCCCCAAAAGGAAGGTGAAGATGAACAAACTATGGGGCAGAGGCTCCTTCCCACCTACCACAAGTTGCGCAGCTGCATCAGAAGGCTCAGGAGAGAAAATAACCAAAGTGCTAACAGTAGAGGGGGAAAAATGACTTGGCACATACAATAAGCCTGCACTGGCAGAATTATCAGCATTAGTACAAATCAGATACAGAAGAAATTCTATCTTTTGCCCCTTCACCCAGGAAAATCCCTGGGACTCCACACTGCTCTGTCTACATTTGGCTCAGGTAATTGGCAAAAAGGCAATGAATTTACAAAGCAAGATTGGTCATTTATCCAAGACCAGCTCTGCTCAGAGAGCTGTGCAAATTATTTAACTGCATCAAGCATCGCTACTGCACTCGAGCTGGAGCTGCAGCTCTGCTCGCCAGGGTAGCCTATGGCCAGCAGCCTATAACAGGATTTCCCACTGCCTACATCCACACTTAAGCTGCCTAGGAACTAAGCCCATCCAATTCCCAGCCTGAGGTCAGAACTTGGCCCATATAACCTATACACCAAGTCATGGTGGCTGGTCTTCACATGGGGGCAGGCAAGTCAAATTACACACAGAATGTGGCCAGAGTCAAGTGCCACACAAGCAATAGTGAGGAATAAGTTTCAGACAAAAATAAGTATTCCTTTTTAGGACCTGCTTGAAGACAGTTTGTAGTACTTAGCCCTGATAATGACTCTTGGTTTTCTATAAGGTAAGGAGGGAAGAGAAGGAAAAGTGGGTTAATAATTAGTTAGAAAATTCAGAGGCTTTAAAATCTCATTTGACTTCAAGTAATAGTTTTTCCTTCCTTACAGAATTCCTGTTAGGCCAAAGCCCACTTAGATCCACAGGTTTTAGCCATATGAAGCACCTCTCAAGGTCTTGCTAGATCAATTCCTCAGACAAAACTGGCAGGTATTTTTTGACAGAAAAAAAAAAATCTGTTCTCCTTAGAATGCAGGTGACGACTCCTTCACTTCTCCTTTCTTGCCTATTCCCTTTCTTCTTTCACACCTGCCCCCCAGCATCAAGCAACTTTTGGACTGATTCTCTCTCCTTCTGCTCTTACGCAGCCTACAGCAACTTCAGGCACAGTACAAGACTAGACCGAAATAATAATTAATACCAAGAAGTGAAGCATCAAAATATGCAGAAGGAAAGAATATTTAACACGATTTTTTCTAAAAGACAGATTGTTTTGCAGGATCTGCCTCTGCAACACCTCTAATTGCAATGAAATAGCTTCATTAGTATGAGACATTGATCTAGATCTAAGGTGGGGCTCTTCTGGTAACCCAACTGTTTTTACTGAAAAGTTTATTTCTAGTTTTAATATTCATAGGGAATCTTCATACTTGTTACACTGTTTCTAAAGCTGCCACATGGGCTTGCATATTGCAGACCACTGAAGCTTGTACTATTTAATTTCTCTTAAACTGGATTAAAGGAGGTGATCCTTTGAATTCCTATACTCAGTAGACCAGCAGAGACTTGCAAAGGACAACACGCAGATGCCAGAGAGATTACCTTGATATACGAACACTCAAGCCTTATTGCATTGCACAGCAGTAATATTATCAAGAGAAATACTGTTATTAATGTCTATATATGGTCATTAACACATCACATTACAGGAAATTAAATCAAGACAAAGTAAAAAGCTGTACCAATTTTTCCTCAAAATACCTTTGGTTTAACAGAAAATTCAGTAGAAACATCTTTACTATTTAAAGGCCTGCTAAAGGACTTAGTTTGGCTGATATTTTGGAAACTGAAGACAAAGGGGATATTGAAGCTTCATATTGAGTTTTCATTTGGTTTTAATTCATATGTTCACACTTCAGTTCCTGCTTTGGAAGTACTCACTGAAACTCTTTGGAGCAAATATATTTGGATAGTGGAAGAAGTTTTGTATTAAAAAAATACCATAAAAATCCCATAAAAAGAAGGGTATCCTTTCTTACTAGCTATAGTAAAAATCCCTCTGTGAATTCAGTTTACAGCGAGCTCACCTAAAATCTTCCATTCCTATACTGGCCAATCCTCTTCCTAACCCCTAGTCAATGGTGTAGTTGTTTTGTATGTGGAACTATCAGAAAGCAATATTTCAGGAAATACTGTTAGCTTAGTATCCGGTTGTGATAGTTCAAAAAGACTTAAATTGCAAAGTAGACAAACCAGTGTTTAATAACAAGTTCTGTCCTATCTAAAATAAAATCTCCCTCCACAATCTCACTGTGCAATTCAATGTTTCCCTTGCAGCTTGTCTCTCTGCACAAATACCCATATTAATCATCCATCTTCAAACAAAAACCTGACAAACAAGAACACACACTCTGAAGTTCACCACAAAGCAAAGCCTCTCTTAGAAGTGTTTCCCTTGGCATTTTGTTCAAAGGATAGATCTAACAAACCCACATCGATCCCCAAATCAGTTTTGTCATGCCCAGTGAAGTGGGCACCACAACAGGCAACCTAGATGAGACATGAAAAACAAACCCAGAATGCACTTGGACAAGTATTTTTCAAGGAATTAGAAGGAATCTCACTATATTCAAGCTCTCTCCATTTATGAAAGCAGGAAAATAAGCTAAACTAGTACAGCAGTTAAAGCAAAGGGGAAAAAAGCTGTGGCTTTGTATAGTCTACAAAGAACACTAAGTATATCATTAGGAGTATTTTGTTAGAAAGGTTTTTTTTAGAGCAAAAATGAAATTTCAAATTTAAATACTCATTTTTGCCTTCTAACTACACCTGAATGCTTTTATGAAAGTTAATCCAGTTGCCAGTAAGAACACTAGCAACAGAGAACAAGCAGAGATTAAATTTTTAGCCACCCATGGGTGATAGAGATACGAATTACACATTCCTCCTCTTTAGCAGCCCAGGCACCATAAGCAGTCATGTGTGTTTTCTGGAGGGCAAAATATCCTTGTCTCAGAGTGTGACTAAAGCTGAAGAGGCTTTAAGCATGTGTGCTGATCAGTAACATTGTTTAGTGTCAGAAGGAAATTTGGTATATGGGGCATTAATGCTTTCTCAACTGTCAAAGAAACCATGGATTGAAGAGGGATCCAAATTAGCTTCTTACCTATGGGTCAGGTCTAAGACACATTGGCAGCTTAGTCTGGGAAGGACACTGCTGATGCTCGGAGGACAGAGACCTTCTGTCTCCAGCATAGCCCATCTGCTGCATCCACAAGCACCCAATTCACTTGTCCAACACATGCAAGTGAATAAGGCCTGTGTTTTTAATACTTCAGAGAATTTTGTTTTAAAAAGAACTGAGAAAAATAGGAAGAAAAGGATCAGCCTGACTTATTATATAATAGACAGGCTGTGCACTGTTCACAGTTAAGGCTAACTTCATGCATCAAAATCATTATTTGCATACTTTGGCAGTGAAAGAGACACTAACTCATACAAATTGAAACTGAAGTAAATGAATGTAGGTATTTTATCTCCATAAAATAAGATAAATTCAAGTGGTTTATTTAGACAAACATTATTCTGGCAATCACACTTCACTGACTAAAAACTGCCATTTGGGAATAAACACATACATCTTGGTCATCAAGTCAGGGTTTCTTTAAGCAATGAAAAGCTAGTTTTATCTTTGCACATAGAAAGCAAGTGAGCTGTGAATTCAGCTCCAGAAATAAACTATGTAAGAATAAGAAGTTGTCTAGGTTGAAGAAGGATTTAACTACTAATGTACTGCAGTGTTTAGTAGCACTGATGTATGACAAGTTAAGACCTAAGAATCATATGGTAGTTTTATTCCAAAAAACCTACACAGCAAAGAGCTTTTTCTTTTTTTAAAAAAAAGAAAAACTTTTCTTTTTAGGTTTAGCAACTTATGATGGACTTGTCCTGTTGTGCCTTGGCAAAACTACTCTTTCTGCATTACTACTAAATTGGCACTTCTAGTCTATTTCTTTGTATGATTATGTTTTCCTTCCTATCACCTCCTCTGACGTTATCCATGTGATCTTCTTACCACTTCTTGGTAATGGTAGTTATACTTAAAGCTTTACAGAGGGGGGGGAAAAGGTCTTAGTCGAAGTCCCTTGGATATTCTGTATTCATTACCTAGAAAATAACGCAGCATCAGCTAAGATTTGTCAGTCTGAGGAGGGTGTTTACTTAACATTAAAAGAGCTGAAATGAGCATATTTGCAGTGCATACATCTGAATTACATCTACCACTGTTTCTCACAGTATAGAAAGCAAGAAAGGTTTATGCCTTGCCCTTTAACTGTAAAAATAGCTGCCTCAAAATTCAGCTATTAAAATGTTCATTTTGGAGGAACCTAAGATACCAGTTGGGAAAGACAACCTTGTGACAAGGCTATCCCATAGCTCCCTCTTCATGAGCTTCATTTGCAAGTTTGAAGCCACTCTTACATCCCTTGGATAGTGTATGCAGAGCCCATTCCCATTTTATTCATCACAGGGAGTTCTTAGATGTCCCACAACAGAGCTCTATACAGCCCCTCCAAACCCAGGGCACTGGGCAGAGCACAGCATTGAGAGCATCCCCAACTCTGCTTTTAGTTTGTTGTTTAACTGGCCAGGTTGCTCAACATCTTTGATTGCATCACAGCAAAAAGCCACCAGTTTTGGCACTGCCCAAACTGTGATCTGTGCATTGGACCTTCTTCGAGACAGACTCCATTGCTTAAGAAGTTTCTTGTTCTTTCTCTTTAGATGACATCTTTCACAAGATCCTTAAGTTACAGTTTTAGATCCCAGTCAGATTTCACAGAAAGTTGACCGAGTTTATCCTTTAAATATCTTAAAAAAATCCCAGGCTGCATTTCATTTTGCACATCCACTTCACTCAACTTCTGTTACTCAAGCCCATCCCTGGTGAGATTTTTTTCCTGCTCTTACAGGAGCAGCTCAACTGCATCAAGTTTATGGAAAATCATGTCAACTATAACTCTCAAGGTTAAATATGCAAAGCTTGCAAACTCAGCACATATAGTAGCGCCTCTAGTGTCTGGAGTGCTTTTACACAGGAGGTAGGAGGAAGTGGTGGTACACAATACATACTTTAGGTCCAATTAAAATGGGATTCCCTGCAAAAAAGCTAGGGTATCAGAGCATGGCAATAGAGTTCCTCAATCACAATTTGGTTCAGCACCAGCATGCAAGTGCCCAGGGATCTTAGCCATTCCAGAGTACTCGGTTAGCAGCATCCCAAAGATCTCCATTTCCCAGAAGAGAAGCCCTGCATGGTGCAGAGGCAGCAGCTTTGGGGCAGCATGTGGGCTGAGACAGCAGCCCTAAGGAACAGCTAATGTTCTCAGCTTCCTTGTGGCAAGCAGTGCCAGCAGAGCCACTGTTTGTCGCTGTGTCTGAGTCTGGCTGTCATTAGCATGTCACATCTCAGACAGCTTTGTGCCCCCCTTCTCCCTAGCTCCTAATGGGCAGCTAACCCTGTCTTATCCATAAATCACAAATCCTTCAGGGCAAGTATTTTTACTGCCTATTTGTACCAGCAGAGATCTCAGCTGGGGTCCCCAGACCCATAACTTTAGTTCTCTGGCTGCTTTCATCCATGCCTGAAGCACTGCATTTTCCTCAGACAGTGGATGTTTCAGAACATGAATCTGCAAATCTACATATTACTTTTTGCAAACTTGTTTATGCTTCTGGGCCTTCCCTCTCACAATAGCTGCCTAATGAAACCATAAAGCAAGAATCTTTAATAAAATTTCATGTAGAAATGCCCAGAGTGCAAAGTCAGATGGACTCTGTGATGGGACAAGCTGCCATCAGTCACGGGAGGCAGAGTGCTCCCCTTGACAGCAGGCAAAAACACAGGTAGCTACATTCAGTAGAACAAAAAAGCTGCAATAAAAGTTGACAAAAGCCTTGTAATGCTAGTCACTACACATCTAGTATTCCAGTCTACCTGCATACCAAATCTACAAGCGTTAGGACTGTGAAAAGGGAAAAAAGGAGCACTAGAGTGGCAAGCCGCTGCTGTTTACTGTAAAGCTGGAGGTTTGCACTGAATTTAAACCAAAATCAGTCACTGAGGCTGCCTCCTCCCTCCCACCCATAGCCCACGGTGGGAGGCAGAGCCGGGGACAAGTCATCCTGCTTGACCTTCGGATAGAACAAACCAACTGCTAAGGGCTTGTTTTCCATCATCCATAGAGAGGACTGACTAGAAGTCTGACTTTTTAAATGGATGTTTCAAGGACAAGTGGTTTCATTACGAATTCACATAGTTGTTTAAAAGGTCTTGACAAGCACAACTTAACACATGCCTTATAAAATAGGGAAGGTGAATAGGAAAATTGAGATGATGGGAGCTTAATCTTCTTCCTTCTCTCTGAATCCCCTAAAAATAAGGGAAACAATACAGCTGGATGCCTCTCCCCTTCCCAGAGTGGGTCTTAAATTGGACTTTAACTGATGTCAACTCCTGTATAGCATTGCCTGCATGCTAAAAATACATTAAAAAAACTAGGAGAATTTGTTACATTGCAAGCAAAAAGCCGGCTTTAAAGAACCTTCAAAATTTTTTATTCAGAACAGAGGCAACAGCATTCCATATCACTAAATAGTCGGATTTAAGCACTAAGACACTTCAGTGTCTCCAGTAATGTCAGCAGGTTTAACTGACATCAAAATTCCAAAGTTAAAGTCTAAATAAACCCTAGCACAAAATAAAACCTAGAGTTGTTAGAAATCAGACTCCAAATACCATAATTAATTCCCATTTAATCAAGCGATTAATTCTGAATACAAAGACTCACAAAAGACAGCTACATAGCTCAAACAAGCTTCCAGTGGCCTACATAGCCATGCAGAAACTTTTGGTTGTTCCATATTCATATCTAAGGAACATCTTCCAAATTTAAAGTCATTTTGTTGAAATATGTCAACTGCTCAATAAAGCAGGTATATGTCTATATATGACAAGAGGTTACGGTCTAAATAACTGTGCACTTTTCCCTCTTCTAGGATATCTGCATCCTTTACTCAAGGGCTTAATTTTTTTCTCTGTATGTAATAAAAACATACTGGAGAAGGTCTGGATTCAGGGGAGAAGAAAATTGTTTTCAAAAAAAATTCTTAGAAGTTGCTGACATTACAGGAAATAGCTACAGAAACTCTGACACTAGTAGGAAAAAAATCAGCACAAAGCTTCTAGACTGATCTGATCTAGAGCACTACATGTCAGTTCAACTCCGCCTACTAATTCCCACAGCACGCATCCATTTCCAAACACACCTGATTTGTTCATGTACAGTTCTGAATCACTTGTCTAATGAAAACAGGGCCTTACATCATGCTTTTAAAATCAAGTTTAACCATCCATCTCCATGATGTAAAAATGAAAATCCGTTTACTCAACTCAGAGCAAAAAACAAGCCTAATTGAATACTGATTCTCCCAATTTGAATACTGATTTAAGTTATACAAACCTGAGCTCTATAATTAAAAAAAAAACAGTTAATTGATATATATCCAGTACAAAATTCTTCTTTGGTCACTCTAGATACAAGGCTGTCTTACAGAACTGCTTCCTACAGGGAAGACGAGAAAAATAAACATCTAAAATTATATCGTATGAAGTTTTGTTTAATGGAAGTAGGAAATGTTTTTTATAGTTTTATAATATTTCTGATGCATGCAATATGGTATGACCTTCAGAAGTAATAAAGTTTGTGTTTTCCTGTCATCAGAAATTACTTAGTATGCTGCTATTTGCTAAGACAGGCCATCACATCATCCTGTAAAGTAATATAGTTGTCAGACTTATTTCCCTGAAGCACACTGACTAGCAGCTACACTTGGAACAGTACAAACTGTAATTGCTCTGTAAAAACAAGACTTCAAGTATAACTTTCTGCCAAAGTCAAGTTAATGGCTTGACAAAAATATATCATTGCCATTTAGTTGTTTGGATGTGGCATTAACTCAGATCAGGCAAGCTGCAAATTGCTACTCAGTACAACTTCTGCAATAACAAAAAACAGCATTTCAGTTCACCCTGCATCTAATATATACAGAGAAAAACTGCCTATTGCTATGCTTCCCCAGATGACAAGACTTATGCTGATAATAGAAAAGAGCTCTACAAGTTCATATTTGACAATACAATACATAGAACTTCTTGGTCTAGAGTAGTAGTGCTGCTAAGCTTGTTAAAAGTTATACTGCACTTACAAAATTCAGTGTCTCCAATGGATTAAAAACTCCCAAGTTCTATACCAGCTAGGCCTGACAACCAGATGGCATTGCTTGCATGAGAGAATTAGTGCAGATGAATTAGGCTCTTCACTTATCATAAAACAAATTCCAGCCTATAGACAAATCCAAATGAATTCATGTTTTGTAGAGTTACTTGTTTAGCTGGTGGACTGCATTATATTCTTGTCTTGATTATCTAAGCCAGGAACCAATACAAGATAAGCCTACAATTCACCAACCACCCTATATCTAGTTGACAAACTGCACATGGCTATTTTCAGAAATGGGGAAGTATTAAACCAATCTCTACATTTTTGATATTTTGAGAGCTGGGTATCTCAAACATATTAGCAAAAAGGAAGCCATCACTACAGACAAATCATGTACAAGACCAGATCAAAGTTTAAGGAGAAAGCTCAAGTGGTCCTGAGGTGGTCCAAAGCATCTCCTAAGCCTCCAGTCTAATGTTTAGATACCAAGTTACTTGGTCTTCAATGAGTTTTGCAGACCATCCCAAGGTAGATGGTCCTATTTAATTCTATTTACTAGCAAGATAAATGCAGCACAGTAACAACAGATGCAACACTGAGCAGAACAGAGGTAGACAGTTTCACCCAGGAGCCTTTTACCCACACTCAAAACAAGCTCATTATTAAAGCATAACACATATAAAGCATATTAATAGATTGCAAGGTTTTATAGACATAAAGAGATCTCACAGCACAACCTTCCGACACATTTGGAAGCACACATGAAAGGACTGACACTCTGAAAAGCCTCCTCACAAAGGGACAGCATTATCAGATGAACTCAAAGATGTCTCATTTACAATTTCACTGATTAAAACTATAATCAGAGTTTCAGCTAAGTCTCCAAAAAGTGGAAAAAAAAAAAATCATTTCAGACACGCATGCTCTGAAGCTTTGACCAAATCAAACAGAATCCAGAAAACCCATAAACGCAGATACAGTGACAGGAAGTCATCCCTAAGAATAAGGGCTATTGAATGATTCCCCCCTAAGCTTTACAGGAGTCAAAACTGTCTTGAAGAAACTAAAAGATTTCATTTTAAATATTCTACCAGGGAGAAGAATGAAGAATAGGATAGTGGACAGATGGTAAGGTTCTTTGAAATGTAAACTTTTTTCTGAGTTAACTTCCAATTTTCTAATTGAGAGTTTTAGCTAATCAAGAGTTTAAACTGCATTTTGAAAGCTTTATTTTTCCCCCTTTTTAGTTTGTTTAGAACCAAAAATAGTCTGTCATATGCACATAAATGGAATACCTACTCTCCTGCACACCAGGCTTCTACATAGCTCAGGGGGTACAGGTTATGCTTTGGGATCACCTAGGACAGAGTACAAGTGTGGAAGCCCCAGAAGAGAGGCCATTTCCCCTGTCAAGCTGTGAGGATTTTCTTGGTAACCAATCCAATAAGATCCAGACCCCATAGATTTTTCCACAGGGGCAGAAGACTTGGCCGTTTGGATATGGAGTGCAGGTAGCTGACAGTTTGATTATTTTCCAGGACAAACATCTGCTGAATGCAGTGGACAGACAGTTCTACACCAGGTAGCTGTGGTTCACACGTAAGAGTTACTTGCTGAACTTACTGGACGTCCAAGAATGCCTCATCTTGGGAGACCGTTTTGAACTTGCTCCGTGGTATACAAGGATATTTTTGATAGGAGACAAGAGCGAAGTCCAGAAACATTCCAGCTTTGTAAGGCATTGATCAGCTAGCAAGAATGGAACTAATGTAATGTTTTCCTGGGAAGCTTCCAGTAAAACATGTAATCAGTAGCCTGTGCATCTTGTTAGGCACTCCAGATCCCAGAACAGCAGACTCACATGAAGTATCTGACAGTTTGGCACGGTGCTCTGGAGGGACTTCCAAGTTACCCAGTTGTTGGCATCAGTTCTTATGCCGTTATAGCAAGAGATTAAAACCAAATTATGGTTAGTATTGATTCTGCAAGCAGACAAGTGATGACTGTACAGAAACATCCAACTAACAGTTAATTCTGAATTGTTTAATATCCCACTTGTATGGGTGTCTCAAGAAGTTATCAGTAACTCCTTCAATCTACCTGCACCCCTCCTACATTGAAGGATTTAAAACACAAGGAAGCTCAGCAGGATAGCAAGTCTGAAGAGCCTTTGCAACTTTTTCCATAGTTAGAGATGTCTTTCAAGTTGAAAATTGTCTTTTAGAGCACAGTCAAAGTATTTCTTACAAGAACCATTTTGTCCCCTGAGCATCTCTTCACATTTAAGTCTGATTTAGTGAGAGACACAGCAGAGGACATAACCTATCTGTGAAGGAGAAGTGCCCTCTCTAACCCAGCATAGAATAGTGATATCCTCCTTTCCTTGTCAAACTGAAATCTGATATTTTAGATAGTCCCACCTCTTTGCCTAGCAATAAAGAAACAAGAAAGGCCAAACTGGGTTCTGAGAAAAAATTCTTTCCAGCCTTTTTGAATAGGGATTGTGAACTGAAGTGCTAAATATAACCAGTAACTTGCCCATTACTAAACTCTTTCTGCCTACAAATGCTTGTATCACAAAACCCTTAAGTACTGGCCAATAGATGCTAATAGCATTTGATTCCTCACATCCCAAATCATACAGAAGATTTATATAAAATAGATTCAGGGATATAAGCAACAGAATGGATGTCAAGTCAAATTTAAGTGACAGTATCCCTGAGACTGGAGGTCATTGGGCTCCAAGATCAGACCTTGGCAGGCTGTAGGATGTTATTTGCACTGTTGAAATGGAAGGGTACATGGATGATATGTAAAAACAAACTGAAACACAGGAAGTTGTGTAGAAGTTCACAGAAAGATCTCCATGTGAGGAAGAACAACTTTCCTGTGAGGGTCACAGAGCACTCAACAGGTTGCCCAGAGAGGCTGTAGAGGCTCCTTCTCTGGAGATCTTCAAAACCCATCAATGCCACCCTGTGCCACATGCTCTAGGGGTCCCTTTTCAAACAGGCTATGGGACTAGATCTCTAGAGGTCCCTTCGAACCTCAACAATCCTGTGATTAGTAGTACAATGTAAGAAATGAGAGAAAAAAATTCAATATAAAAACTCAGTATTACACTGTGCTAACAAGCTGTCCTTTACTCCAGTGGGAGATATCTTCATTTTTGTAACATTCTACCATATTCTTATAATAAAACCAGATGTTAATCATTGTGTGAAGTTAATGGGTTACAGTACAATTCACATTTCATGGTCTTATTTATCTTAAACAAGAAAATGCAGTAACAAGTAGGCAGATTTCACAGATTATATTGCATTATTTTAAGGTCAAAAACTTGCAAGATGCCAGCAAAAGCCCAGAAATGATCCTGGTATGTCCACAGGCAGCACTATTAATTTGTGACCTTGTGCTTGTTCCCTCACAGTTTGAGTCATCACAAGAAGCCTCCATCTTCCCCTCCAGCAATGTAGTCTTGTAGTTGTACAAAGAGTGAAAATAACTGAGAACTTACCAGAGAAAGGACTGACTGCTCTATCTTATATAATTAAGCTTAATACCAACTCAACATTCTCTCATTCAAAAATTCTTTAGAGATGTCAGTATTTTCCTACAAGCCACCAAAATTGCCCAAGGTACAAGACATAATCTGTAGAGTTGAGCACAGAGAGAGAAAAAAAAATCAGGACAAGACACACAATAAGATCTCTGCCAATACTTATGTAAATTTAAGATACTTCTAGGCCAGGACATACAAGATTTTTACTGTAGTTTACTATGGACTGATGCTCTGCCATATTTAACATTTAGTTTGAGAAATTGTTTAATTCTTTATGCAGATCTTTAGGCACTTAAGCCTGCAAGAAGCTGCTGAGAACCACATCTGGCACTGGATTGAGCTTTGAATGTTTTATTACCCTGCGTTTTGGGGGACAGTCTCTTGATCTGTGTGATGCTGCAATAATTGCAACCAGATACCTCAATGTGTTTGATAACCCAGCAGATCTGCCAGAATAGCACTCTCCTCAGGCAGCCATTCAACCCCAGAATTGTTTAATTTTCAAGACCCCAGATTTGTTATTTTTCCACAAACATTTTGTGAGAAAGATTATAAATTGGGCAGAAGTGAAACAAATGAGTTCAGAGGTCAGTATTTATATCTGGTTAACATTTGGTATTAAATATGGTCACATCAAATAAGACTTTAATATAGACAAAGTAAAATTCAAAATGAGCAAAATAAATTATGATGATGGATATAAGAAAGGTCCTTTCTTGGGAAGTGGGAGGAGTAAAGCTTTTCCTCAACTCCTCTGAGGAAAATTCTTCCAAAATGGCAGAGATTTATTGAGAAGGACTTATTTTACAACAAGCAAAAGTAGCAATGCTAGATTTAATGAATCTTCTGTTGTGGATTGCTTGTCCTCATTCATTTTATTTCTCAGTTTAAAGAAAAAAAGTCAAAGACAGAAGAGAAAGTTTTTTTTCTTGACATCTTATGCCTACTTGAAAGCAGAAAACCCTAGGTAAATCTCACTATTTATATCATATTCAGCCAACTGAACCACAAAAGAACCTTACTTTAAATAATTAAGTCTTTTGTTCAATCCTTCTTTTTATATTCCACTTATGAAGAGATGTTTTTTCTAAAAAAGTTCTCTTGTACGGTTATTCTGTTGATAAGTCAACTTTGATCAAATATCAACATGAAAGAAGGCTGCATGCTGGCCCATGCTTATAACCAGACCGCTTCCTTAGGGTGCAATAACCTTGCGGATTTATAAATAAGCCAAGAGTTATGGCTGTAGTTATACTTTCTCTGCAAGGATTTGGTATTTTAAGATGAGGTATTCTTAAGCGTGAACTCAACCCTGAACAATAGGTGTAAGTTAAGCTCGAGATCACTGGCAAGGTCCAGTATTTACCACCTCTGAACCCAGGTTCTTTCCACCAGCTGATGACATCAGGACTGCAGGAAGTTTGACTGCAGAGGAAACATCAGTTCTAGTCAGGTGCAAACCTGTGCGCAGGAAGAATCTTCACACATACATGTTTGTATTTTGGTTTTAAACAAACTATGACCATGTTCGCATGGTCACTGTGACAAGAGCTCATTACAAGCATGTCCAGTACCAATTCTGCTGGGAGTATAGAAATCCTCAAATATTATTGTTCCCATGATCTAGAGCAGGGACAGAAAGTAGCAATAGAAGCTGTACAGAAAATTTTAGGCACTTCTGACAGAGCTCACAATCCCACTATCCTCGCAGTTGAAGCCATTGTTCCAGTTTAACCAACATAGCTGGAAGGTCACACTTTCATGCAAGTGTAGTGCCTGCCACCAAAACAACAGCCTTAAAATAGTCTGTAAGGAAGCTTAAGCAGAGGCCAAATAGCAAAACAAGTTTGCAGTTTAAGGCATTTGTACTATGGCTAGAAAATGCTGACAGTTGCACACCAGAACTTACAACACTCCTGTGCACTATAGCAGAGATATAAGCAATACATAATGAATTATCTGTACAAGGCTATATTTAAGCTTTATTATAGCCTGCATCTTAATTCAAGGCACCTTCAAAACACATTGCATTCACTCCACAACACAAGGTCTTTATGGTATTATGCAGGGCAGGTTTTTTCACCATGCTAAAGGACTTCGTTTTACAGCATTCCTCCACAAGGACTCGTTTCAGACAGCACACTACCGAATCACTAGCTCTACAAACACAGCAAAGCAATCACACACTCAGCAAGCACACACAACTGCAGTCACCATATAAAATCCACCCCTGCAAAGCAAATCCATAGACATTTCTTCAAACAGAATTTCAACCTTCAGAGCAGGTTTCCAATGATTGGAACTGTCTTACAACCACAGCACATTTAGTCTTTCACCAACTCAAACACCATATTTATTGCATTCTCAAGCCAGAGTCAACCTGATGCTAAGCCCTCCTACCATATAGTTGCCTGAAACCTGGCTAAAGAAAACATGTTTTCACTTCCAGTTTCTACCTCTCCTTTATGTCCTGTCTTGCAAAAAAAGGAAAAAAAAATGAAATGCAGCACAAAAATGCTACCATCTTATAGATGTGAGCTGCTTAAATAAGGTAGTAGGTAAATTAGATAAGCCCAAAGGTTCTCAGGCCTTTTGTTCTTCACTCCTTCTGTCCTCCCAAAACTAGATACATCCTATTCCCATTTCAAAGTGGGATTGTTTCATTTCTGGAATCACTTATGCTATTGCATTTGCCACAGCTTAAGGGGAGGGTGCCAAGAAGTGGTTAAACAGTTTTATTCTTGTAATAATACAAGCCTCTATACTACTATTGTAGAGAAAAGAAATTCTTTGGGTGCCAAACTTCTTCACTATTGCAGTTTTTGCTGTATTTTACTTAGGGGAGCAGATACACAAATTTACGTTGTCAGGATTTCAGTTCACCCAAATGACCAGATTTGCAATCCCAGTGTTCAATTCAGCTTGGAAGATTCACATCCTTACTGAGCACTGCTGGACCAGGATGTTTATTGTGCTGAGCCCAGACAGGGCTCTACAAGCTCTAGGAGGCCCTGCCCTGGCTACATTCCCATCTCTTCATGCACAAGTGCACCCGCTATGGATCATGCACTTGCAGCCATATTTTACACATCCTGATTAAACTGTTCCAGCAGCCATCCCAATTCCTTGGCATCCAAGCCAATGCAATTAAATCAGAGGTCCAGAAGGACAGGTCTCCATCTTCTACTAGCAAAAGACAGGCAGTAGCAGAAAGAATAATTATACTAATTATTAATAATTTATTGCTACAAACATTTCCTTTGTCCACTTGCTTAACCCTCCAGTACAACTCCAATGACCATTCACAGTTCTTCCAAGACTGAAGAGCTTTTGATTCTTCCCAAACATTAGCTGTCCTTCGCTGCCCATGCACACTTGGCTGGTCACCGTCATACATCTCCAAGGCTGTGGTTGGAAGCTTGATAAATGGCTTGAGGGACCCTCTCATTTCACCGTGCAGGAAATGAATAATGAGGCTGCACATGAACAGTTTAAGCCAAAACAGGTGCCTTTGAAGCACACTTCCAAAAGCACCTTCAGAATGTACAGAAGGGAGAAACTATTGCATAACAATACAAACTTGTCTACACCTATAAGTGACCTACTAGGAATATTTATTACTATTCATTTAGAGTCTATTCTGCAGAACTTCACACGTGGATGCCCTATGCTCTTACAGCAGCATTAATGCCGGTAACTAGTAAAGGACAAATTCCTCATTTTCTAAGCACAGACAAGCCTTTGATAGGTCTGCTGCAAGTCAGTTAGAAATGGAAATTTGCAGGTGTAAAAAAGTCACATTCATTAGCAAAAATATAAACAATATGATGCTGTCTGCTGGATTAAAAAGACATAGTGAGAATCAGAAAAAGGTGCAGTGACAGCCAGGGGCTCAGAAACACAGACCGCTGGAGGGAATTCAAGGAAACTTCTCTTTTGCAGGTGGGTCAGGGGCTCAATCTGTACCTCTCACTCCACTTGCAGAGAGGAGCAGCAGCCCAGAGCTCCATAAGCTCCCAGGCAGGGACTGATATGTTCAGTTGTCTGACTTGAGTCATGAGAAGGAAACACTGAAATAGGTTGTTTCTGGCTGGCCTGTTTAGGGCTAGCACTGTTCAATCCAGGAAGGCTCACAGCTGCATTGAAACTGAGCTTTTACAGAAATAAATAAAAAACCACAGTCCCAGTTCAGCACCTGTGTAGACAAAAGCAAGCTTGGAGTCATTTAGGGAAAATTGCTCTAATCTCCATGGCACTTATGTACAATATGTTGTTATTTCCACATGTATTTCTAATTTTTTTTTTTTGAAACAAGGATCTACAGGGCAGAACAAGTGTATTGTGCACCAATGCCAGCTAAAAACTGTCAGCAATTAGTTTTCTTCAATAGTCATTACGCTTTCTCTGTGACAATAAAACCCTGTGAACATTATGCCTCCTAGCAGCTTGCAGTGCGTCTCCTCTGCAAATCCCCTGAAGTGTCGGCATGAATCTCCATGCCAGCACCGCAATTATAATGAGCGATGTTCTGAATGCGCAAGTTTGCCTGCAACCATCTGGAACACCTCCTTTATTCAATTTGTTTTCTGTGTTTATCTCTTAAATTAATTACCGTGAGACTACATAAAGTAGATTTATCTCAACTTCAAGAGCCTGTCATTCTTCTATTTAAAGACAATTGGAAAAATTAAAGACCAAATAGTACTTAACTATACCCAGTGTACCTACCTATGACAGGTTTTTTGCTAAAAATGCCTATATTTTGAACTTCCAATCAAAATATTTAATACAGAAGATGATGTAGTTTTGCTTTTAATTAAGATGCCAGGCTGGATCTTTGAGGAATCAGCCATGTTCACGGATCCGGGTCCTTTATGCTGTGTAGACACAGGATGTGCTCCCCTGAAGCCAACATCAGCTTTAGCTATTCACATTTCCAGAAGCAGGGAGGGATCACGTGAAGGGACACAATCCCTGAAAGACATCTAACTTATTGGAAGGTTTTTTTAATTGCAGCAGCCTCCCTATTGCCTCCCCCCAAAAAACAAGTATTTTATGCAGCATCACTGCCTAAAGGCCTGTAGCAGTCTTGAACAGCTTGAAGTAAAAACAGGACTTTAAATCAAACTTAAACTATTTATAGTCAGAAAAATAGACACTGCATTTAATATACATAGATCTGCCCTTTAGTTTTCTTGAAATTACAGGCCGTAATTTGAATTGATAGTCTTCGCAATTTGAGACATACAAATAAGACTAATGTCTGTGCATAAGCACCCCTTCATATCACTTTTCAGTGGACTAAGTGTAATAAATTCATTGATGAACATGTATATAAACAAGGCTCATCATTTTGAATTGCATCTCAGTTTCAATCCGCAAGTCCTTCTTGAACCCACATCAAGACCAGCAAGCAGACTTTATGGAGCTATGAGTACGAGCTCTGTACAAATGAGCTCTGTTGTCAGAGTATTGCTTATTGCTCACAAGAGGTTTCCAAACAACCAAAAAGTCATTCCTCACTGACAGCCTGATCCTACAATACAGTTTATAATTATTCACAATCAACCAAAAAAATGGCAAAGACCAAAACACTCCTCTGCAGATTTTTTATGACATAACCTCTATATTTTGCTGTCACATCTTTGCTTCTTATAAGCAGCAGCTTGCTGTTGCTGCTTGGTAACCCTCTTACCAAGTTCTTCTTCCCTATGAGGAAGAGAAAAAGGAGTGAAAGTTTCAAAAAACTCCTACCAAGTTCAGGACAAAGTTCTCTCCAAATCCATAAATGTATTTTACCACAAGGACAAAATATCCATCTGAAGGGAAAGATGTCTGGAAAAAACTCAGTTTTTGATTAAAAGAATTTGCTCTCATTGCTTCACAGGTCTGCCAAAAGAAACATTTTGCATCTAACAGATTTGAAGCCCTCAACTCTTTCACAGTTTGGACTCAGGTGGACCATTTAGTTTATTTCATAGCCTTTTTGTAGGCCTATGCCTTTTCACTATAATATACAACCATCTAAATAAAACCAGTCTATTTGGATTTAGTACTATGAAATGTCTATATCAACTTTTATTTTCTCATTGATCCTGTGAACTCTACACCAAGTGAATAAAATATGCCTCTCTGTTCAAGTGTCTCTACACATCCAGAACAGAGTCTAAAGAACGTGCCTAAAAAGTAGCCTCATGGACCACTAAAATGTGCCTTTTTTTTTTAAATTCCAAGGGAAAAATACCTAATGATTCCAGAAGTAACAGAGCTAAACCTCTATGTGAATTCAGGCTTAACAAGCAAGCAAATTCCAAAGCTATAGCTTGAAATAGCAAAACAGCAAACCAGAGCTGTGGGAAGTCATTCTCCTTCAGAATCACTTCAGGAAGGATCAGTACTAGCAGTACAAACAGACCTGCCACCCAAAATGGTACCAAAATTATCAAGAAATATGAAAGCCACGCACTGGAGTACATTTTTCATATTGCAGAAGTGAGAGATTAGATAATATTACAGGTCAGAAAAGCAAGCAAGCTATAGATGCATTTTTATGATTTGACTTAAGCACTGAACTCTATCTAGTAAAAAGCAGTCTTTAAGAGTGGAAAAAACAGTACAAAGTTCTATGAATAAGATGTGCCTTTGCACCGGGATATTACAAGGCAGCAGAGATGCTGTGCACCTGATCCGCAAACACAGCATGAATTTAAAGGCACACCCAAGGAAGCAAGCTTACTCTTACTATTTATCATTATCTGAACTGCTGTCTATATTGATACGAAGCAAGAAAAAAATAAAGCCCGATTGCAGCAACCCAAGGAGATCCAGCACAGCACAGCCAAACCTCATTTTAAATTCCAGTCAGCACCCATACAGTTCCCTCCATTTTAATCAGCTGTTGGGAACTAGGATACTCCCAGCTGCTCCCACTCTGCTCCCACTCAGCTCCAAACTCAGCCAGCAACCCACACCAGGACTTCATGTGCTCCTGGACTTTCACCACCCCCACTGTGGGGCCAAAGACCTTCTCCTTAGGCTTAGTTCCTTATTTCTCAGCCAACAGTCTTTGCCCTGAGTAGGTCTCAAAACCCATGATGTGGTAGATTTGCTACCTTGCCATGGCTCTGAACTAAGAGGGAAACAAAAACCTACTAGTGATCATCATGATTACTTACTCCAAACTCACCTTTAAAGGTGCTCTGACCTCAACCAGGAGGACATATCCATTCTGACATATCCCACAGAGTATCTATCTTTTCTTATCACCAGAAATCAAAACTGCTTCTACTGGCACCCTCATCACTGCTAAAATCAAGCCCAATCTCCTAGTCCCTCTATAAAACGCACTGCAATACTATTTGTGGTAGAAGGGAGAGCATTAATACCAAGGTTTTGTGCAAGATTCTTCCTCCTCCCATTTTAACTGAGATAACTTTCATGCTTTTCTACCAACAGTAGTCAAGAAAAGCAATAAAGAAAGCAGCTTTAGGTGTCATTTAGAGACACCTATGTACATATGAAAAGCAGATAGTCAAAAATACTCAGAAGGAGTCTCAGAGCAGTGATTTAAATCTGGAAACAGGCTAGAGTCTAGTAATTTTCCACTATCCTCATTTTCAGTATCTACAACCTGCCATACTTACCTGTTCCTCTCTATTTTCACTTTTGTGACCCCATAAACTCTCTTTAAGCTTAATTGCTATGCTTATAATGAACATGAAAAGTCAGCATGCTTTAGGAGAGACTTATTCATTCCCTTCTGATCAGTAAACAAGATAGTGGTTACCTTAAAACCTTTTCTAGAGATGTGACTGTGCAATAGCACCCTCACTTCATGCATTTTAGGTGCAGAGCATGCACTTAAGTTTGTTGTAAGGTGTTGGCGAGATGCAAGTCCCAGAAGTCTATTTTAATCACGCACAATTAAAAGGCCATCAAGGAGGGAAGCAGCTCTTTAGACAAGACAATAATAGAGAAAGCTGTGTTCAGAAAAACTAAGTATTATCCCCATTACACCAGGGTAAGTAGCTTTGGTTTGCAATGCCCAGGGCCTGTTTATATTCAAACTCTTCTTCAGAGCACCAAACTCTTCCTCCTCAGCAACTGCCATACAACCTTGGTTATGGCCCATTACATTGAGCAGTAGACACATAGCCCAGTGATATTGTTTGTATCAGCAGATCAATTTTATCAACATTAAAGGTACTTTTGCCTCCCCACTCTTTCCCACTCTTAATTCACATCCATGTATTTGTTTTCTCTTGTGTCTTCACTACCCTGGTGTCTCATCTGCCCTCCCCATGTCTCTACTGGAGAATCTCAGGGTCTGCAGTATTCTTGAGCTCATTTTCATTCTAATGTAGGCACAAATACAACAGAACAAAATAGCCTTAGTGAGCCTGTGTAACAGCAGCAGACTGCAGATCTCTGATTCGCCCACTTCGTACACGAGCATTCGGAGCACAATCTCCATGCCTTTTAACCACCACATCCAACCGCATCAAATGAAGAACACGGAAAACAGCTATTCAAAAGCTTTAGCAAAAGGGACATTAACTGAAGTCAATTGTATTACAGCCCTCTCCTCTCTCCCTATAATCATGCTATCAAGTTAGCCTATTTTTATACATCACATATAGACAGCATCTGCGTTTTCCCTTTGTGCACCAATGCTGAATACTATGAAAAGCTGCATTCAGCTGAGCTATGTGCTTTAAACCATAGACACACTAAATTAGGAAGTCCCATCTAAGACTGAACGGCTCATTAAAAGCAGTGGTGTTTACTAACCCATGGAAAGGGCCTAGACTCCAATTTTTCTTACCAGGCACACTGGGGGCATTTTATAATCTGGTAGGAGCGGGCTGCTCAGCAAGGTGAGAGAGTGTTTCCAGCCCACACAAACCACATTACATGACTGAACAGGAGCAACTATACAGCCCCCAAATCCTGCATACAGCACACATAGCTGTGCCTTAACTTCCCTTTATGCAACCTACAAACAGATATAAAAGAGCAATCATGTTCACTTGAGCATTACAAGATTTAATGAATATTTGCAAGGCAGAGCTTAAGATGAAAGGTCTCTTTGTAATGAGAAGTACTAGTGCTCAGGATGAGATTTGCTGAACAGTAACCCTACTGTGCAATGGGCCCTCAGGGAGGCTACAAGGGCATCACAATTAAAGGAATCCATCACCCTTCCATTTCAGGCAACTTTGTTTTAGTGTTATGCATAAGAAAGAAGGAAAGAAGAATAGGGAACACTCTGATAAACAATCTCTTTCAATCCCCATCAACCCTGGGACATCAATAACCTTTCTTATAAGTCAAACTACTCACCAAGCCATCCAACACCTCAACTCAAAATTCAGGTGCAGTGACAATAGCTGTGGGCAACAGCTTAATATTTCTGTACATTTAATAGACAAACAGGTAGAATCCATCACACTAACCCACCCAGGGCCACTCACACCTTCCACAAAATGCAGAGAAGAAAAAATTGTGAATGTCCAAACACTTCCCATAGAAGTAGGAACTCATGTTCATGCCTCAAGGGCAACACAGTATAAGTTAGCAGAACAAATGGAAATGAAAAAATGGAAGTGAAAATAGAGGCTAGAGGGGAGCATATTTCATTGCCACACCACATCTCCCTTGCAGTCTCCCTCAGAAGACAACTGTCCCCATAATTTCTACATCAACCACAATGCCACACAGTCAAAGCATACTTCTTTTTTAGCCCTCAAAAAGAACTCAACAGCAGCCCAATATTTATAATAGCATTTTTTTCTTCTTAAAAGAAGAACAGCTTTAACCACAAAATAAATCCACATAGCTTGTTTTACAAAGCCTAAAATAAAAATACACCCAACCTGCTCACTACCCAAAGTGCACTCAGCAACTTCTGCGAGCAGCCATACACCCAACACACACCAAGAAACATAAACACACAGCCCCATCACAATCCTGCCACCAGGGCAGCAAACACCTCTCCAACATATAAACAAGGCTTTAGATATTGCCATACTTCCATAAGGCAGCAAATTCATACATCAAAGAGGCACCAACCTCATTCCAACCAGGCAAAAATACTCCTCTGCTCCTCCCAGGGCACCAACATGACACAGCTTTCCTAAAAGACTTAAATCAGCTGCTGGGAATCAAGGCCAATTAATTATTTCTAGCTTTCACCTGGGCAGCAAACCCAGCTGCCCCTATGTGTCCTCAAAGGGTCCATACATCATGTTATGGTGTACAAGCTGAATACCACACTGCCCTGTTTGAATGGGGAATGCTTTTACCCTCAGACATCACTTACTATTTGTGTTACTGTGATTTGCTTTTTGTCCTCTGGATTAAGAGCTCTTCTTATACCAGATATTTTCACCTCATATTTATCCAATCCACATGTTTGAATTACTTTTACCAAATTTACTATGAACATTTGTGATCCTTCAGAATGCTGCTCACCTTTAGATGGGGGTGGAAACTGTGAGGCTCCTACCTAAACTGTGATGCAGTAACTGAAGTTTAGCTGCACTAAGCCTAGGCAAGGAAGCAATTACTTCATGAAATTCTAACAGCTCCTCTTTATTTTTACCAATAAATAGGAGCAACTCCTGCTCAAAGTACCTTGTAGTCACAGTGATGCTAGTAACAATTATCAGTGTTTTCAAAAGCCCCCATTTATCTTAAAAAGAAGAGGAAAAAAATATTAAAGAATAAGTGTAGCTGGTAGGAGGGACACACTGCTACTTTAATTTGTTTTTGACATCCATATAAATGTGTTTGTGAAAAATGAAGCAGACACAGAATGATACAGTGCTCTGTTGAATAAAAACATATAACAAAGATGTTATTTGGGCTTCAGTTTCTTTCACTTTGGTATCAGACCCCAACCTTTTAAGGCATCAATCACAAGGAAGTGAGACCATTAGAAACAATTTCCCTGAAACCTTACAGCAGTCCTACCGAGATGTGAGAGAGGGCAGAGCCTATCCTGAAGCAAATGAAGCTTGGGTGAAATTCAGAGTTACAGCACTGTTCATCATTATAACTTTTTTTACATTACTGCTGGAGTTAGGCAAAAACAATAAAAAGGCAGAAATAAGGTTTTACAGGATTTGCCTTTTATTTCGCAGAGTAGAAGTGGGTCTCATTTTCTACTTCTTGAAACAGAAAAAGACTTCTTCAGCCAAACTTTTAATTAAAATAGGGTTTTGGAGTAGGGTTTTTTTTTTTTTTTTTTTTTGCTTTTTAGAATACCTAAGTGCAGGATGTTTGTTCAAGAGAAAAGAACAAACTTGGCCACTTGTCATTTTTGTTAGTGGATGTAGTAGCCTTTGGAGATGGCTCCCATGTACCCTGATGTTATCCTTATCCCATAACTAAGCAATGATTTTCACAGGTCTCTGGCCAAAATTTATACTCTGGTATTTCCCCCAGAGATGTTAAAGCCAGCAGAATGGTAAGTGATCAAGAAAGGCAAGTCTTAGAAAGACTGAATGGTCTTAGAAAGCCTCTCAGATTTGCAAGTCAGTAGCAAATGTGTAATTACTGTGAGAATTTATTGTTATAAGAGAAATAGGAACCTTTTTTTTTCTCTTTGAATTAACCAAATATCTAGGAAAGACCAGAAAAGATCACCTGTTACCATCTGCTCTCAGCTGGCTGTGTGGCCTGTGGAGATGCTCTCCATGCTCTCAAACCACAGTGCCTGGCAAGATCAGAGAAGCTTCTTCATCTCATATTAAAATTAAAACAGTGGAAAGTCTTCTATGCCCCCAGTTCCATAGGGATTTTTGCCCTGCATCACCTTTCACTTCACCTTAGCACTGCAGTGACTTAGGAGCTCGAAAGAGACTTAAACTACCTCTACCACCAGTAGGTTCAAGAGTGAAGGGATATGTGGGAGGGGACAAGGCTGTCCCAGCCTAAAGCCAGGCACGGGCAGAGTAGGTCTAGTCCCATCCGACAAGACTTCAGCTGTGTTTGCTCTTGCATCAGAGTGAGGCTTTGCAAAAACCTTTGCGTGTCCATTATCCACAAGAGAAAATGCAGAACGATGTAAATACCCTGAAGATTCAAAGCAAAGCTTCAAGATGACAATCAGCAAATCCTTATTTTTTGAGACAAGGCCAGTCCCCTTCAGGCTAGGAATGAAAAATGCATCTCTACAAAAAGATTTGTCATATGGTTTCTTGTTTCCTTCTTCCTCCCCCAAATCTTCTCTCTCCCAAAGGACTTGTTAAAATCAAAGGACAATTTTTAAGCTCCTTGTTATGAGGTTATAATTCTTAAATCACGGAATTTAGATGATGTGAATAAAAACGAAAAAAGGAAGCTGAGAGGGAGCTGCAAAAACACTAATTTCCTGAGCATCTCTTGTGCTGGGGAGGGGCAGTGGTACCTTTTCCTGTGGTGCAAGTTATGGCCAGGGGTCAGGTTCATACTGGGAGAAAAGCCAGGGCTAAGGCTGGGCTGGGACTGGAAAGGAATTACTGAAGAAAACCAGGGCACTTAATACAATCAGTCTTTGAACACTGGCTTGTGCAATTTTTGTCTTAGAGGAAGATTCAGACCCTTTCTGAGAACAGTTTCAGTTTCAGATATTTGGCACTATATTTTGGCATGTAGACATTTCCCTGTCATACCTTTCTAAAACTATAATATTTACAGACAGAGATATGTAGCATTTTTTTGGCTATGCACAATGCTTGGCAAAATCCAAGTTGGCCAGCACTAAAGACAATTTTCCCAACAGATTTTACATGCTTACAATTGTCTTTCAAATATTTTTACTTACAATACTGCATAATATAGCAAAGAAGGAATGATGTAAAGGTTTCCAAGAACCCACAGTGACAATTGTGTGCAGTGCTGAGATGATTGCATGAATGCAAACCAAATAAATGTAGTAGAAAAACACTCCTGGGAGTGTTTCACATGTCATATTGCTTTTAAACTAATGGAATACGCTATTGAAAACACAGCTTGCTTTGAATTTGCATGCTGATTGTTATCTTAACAGGAAATATTCTGTTAAACAGATTATATTTTGCCTATTTTTAAGCAACCAGTTATATTTCTGCAAGGTATTTTTGAGTGATTATCTTATCAGGCCATATAACTTACTTCATCTTTTGCCTTGGTAACATAGGAACAGCAATTGCTTTAATTTAAGGGAAAAGAATCTGACTTTAGACTGTAAGGGTGAAATTTCTGTCATCTTAAACATCTAAAATGCAGCCTTTAAAAGCTGCATTTCTGCATTTCTGTTTACTTTAGTAAGGAAAGTTTTTTGCTCTTTAGTCCTGTTAGCCCTGCTGAAATAGCAAGCTGAAGTTGGTACCATCTGGAGCCGGTCAGATTTAAATGAGTGACTCCATTGGGGTTGCTCAGCTGTGCAACCCATTACAAGTGTTGGTGTACAATTTGAGCTGTGCTGATCTTTAATTACTCACACAGAAAACAGGGAGGGATTTTTTTTTTTTTTCTTCTATACCTCTCCCTGATCTGCAAACCCTGTTCTCAGATCTGGTAGGTGTGAAAAATTGACACCATCTCCCACAACATCCTCATGGGGAAGCTCAGGAAATGTGGGTTAGATGAGTGGACAGTGAGGCGGATTGAGAACTGGCCAGATGGCAGAGCTCAGAGGGTCGTGATAAATGGGGTCGAGTCTGGCTGGAGGACCAGAGCGCACCCTGAGGAAGTTTGCAGATGACAGCAAAATGGATGGAGTGGCCTACACTCCAGAGGACTGTGCTTCCATCCAGAGGGACCTGGACACGATGGAGAGTTGGGCAGAGAGGAACCTCGTGAGGTTCAACAAGGACAAGTGCAGGGTCCTGCACCTGGGCAGGAATAACCCCAGGCACCAGGACAGATTGGGGTCTGACCTGCTGGAAAGCAGCTCCACAGAGAGGGATCTGGGAGTCCTCATTGACAACAAGTTCACCATGAGTCAGTAATGTGTTCTCGTGGCCAAGACGGTCAATGGGCTCCTGGCTGCATCAGGAGGAGCATTGTCAGCAGGGTGAGGGAGGGGATCCTGCCCCTCTACTCAGCCCTGATGAGGCCGCACCTGAAGTATTGAGTACAGTTCTGGGCTCCTCAGCACAAGAGGGACCTGGAGCTTCTAGAAAGGGTCCAGTGTAGAGCAATGAAGGTGTTTAAGGGACTGGAGCATCCACCATATAATCAAAGACTAAGCGAGTAGGGCCTCTTTAGCATGGAAAAGATAAGATTGAGAGGGGATCTGATCAATATGTATAAGTACCTGAGGCGTGAAGGTAGGGAGGAGGTGGCCAAACTCTTTTTGGTGGTGGCCAGTGGCAAGACAAGCGGTAGTGGGTGCAAGTTGAAACAGAGGCAGTTCCATTGCCATGTGAGGAAGAACTTCTTTCCTGTAAAGATGACAGGAAAACTGGGTGGTTGGGCTAGATGATCTCTAGAGGTCCTTTCCAACCTCAACCATCCTGTGATTCTGTGACACGGACAAGGAAACCTCTTGATGCCTGTCTGAAGAACACAAAATGTATCAAGAAAAGTGAAGAGATGGAGCTCAAGGGTTTAGTGTCTTCTCACGTTTATAGGTTGAATTCTGTTTTCATGTAAAGTGAGGACAAAATTCCACTGAATTTATCCTATCGGCTGTTACAGAGGCAAGGACTGAGAATTTTGCTGGGTTTTGTTTTTCTTCCCCTTAGAAATCAAGATCTAAAAATAATCTAGCTCCCTATTATCAACTGTGTTCCAGGTGTGGACCTGCTGTATGGTCCTTTTATGAGCCCCAAGGGCCAAGCCCAAGCCATATCAAGCAGTCAGTGATGGCTGGTAGGGTTAGCAGCAGCCTCGGGTTAGGGAGAAGGTGTGATAGCAATTGAGCAACAAGTTTCAAATAATAGCAATAACTGAATGATAAATATAATTGGCTTTCCATTTTCTTAAGAAAATGCAAAATATGAAATAGAAAATATGCCTCCACCATATACGTATGCCTTATGATATATCAACAGTTTAGCCTTGATAGTTTTCAACTCCTTTTTCACTTTTACTAGACTCTTATTCTATGAGCATATAGAAAAATTTGCCATAGTTGACGTCTATATTGTGCCAAAATTATCTTTTCTAGCTTGTCAAGTAGAGAACATTGACCTATGTACAAGTGGATTTCCTCTCCCTCTTTGCCCACCCCAAATCTCTAATGATTCCTTTTGCCATCAACAAAAAACATCATCAAACATTGGAACTATTTTTAAAAGTGAAGAAAAAAAAAAGATTGCAGCTTGTTAGGTTTTAATATCCTGACATTCCTTTGGGACTGAATCAACCTACTTATTTCCATATTTCCACAATCTCATTGGGGCTCCCCGAATGGTTTATTCTACTATATATAAACCTTAATAAAGAGCTTTGAAATATATGATCTAATTCATATTGACTCTTAAGACTTTCTTTTTAAAATTTTCATTCTGAAACAGAAATTTTAAGAGTTACTTAGCTGAATTTTTCTTTACTGTTTCCTCTTTTTGTTTCTTAAATATTTATCCCAACTGTTTTTTTGGATGTTGGATAAAAATAAAGAAGAAATAAAACCAGCATCAGACCCTTAAGCATTTGTTTAGAAGTGAAACTTTAAGATGTGTCTGAAGAAGAAAACTGAGATTCAGATCTCTAGTTAGTGTAGATGGCTCCCCACTGTGCTTGTGAAAATAGCTGTGCTTTCACATCTAACCCAGGTTTTTCTATTGGGTTAAATGCTGTGTTTATTTAACCTCTTCCTCTGTAGCTCTCAGCCTTGATTCTTGTGAAAGTGCTTTCAGATCTGTTCCACTGGGATGATGTTGCTCAGTCCCACCCGCTTCTGGGCATCTAGAGACAAATGTGGACAGAGCAGGGAGGCAAAAACAAAAAGCAGGATCAATGTCCCTGGGAGCTGGCCTGCTTATCACTGAACGTTGTTACTAAGTGGCCTATGTATGAAACTTTGCTCTATTCTCTCTTACATTTGAACTTCCAATGGGTCATGGGATGAACATCTCCAAATGGTCTGATATATCCTGCTGGGAGAAGGGAATGAGACACGATCCAGTCATATCCCGTCCCTGGGGCCTGGTGCCTACAGCACCTCCCAGCGAGAAGACAGGGTCACCCAGGAATATATCCAGCTTTACAATCAGCTTGGTATCTCTTATCTTTACTAATTATCATCCTGATATTGGCTGGGATACTTCCCACTGGAAGTATCAGCTTCAGCTGGGATCAGCTTCCCACTGGTATTTCTTCGTAATCTGTCTGCACTAGATCAATAAGTATATCACACATCTTACACATAGAGTGCTTCTTTCTCCTCTTACCTTATTATCTGTGTGCTCTGTTTTGGTACAACAATCATATACCTTGCATGAAATGTTTGCTTTGCTGCATGAGAATTTGTTCTGCAGCTATGCGCGAGGAGCAAGTCCATAGGGAATTATTGCTACTGAATATCCACGATAGCCATATCTTGTGCAGAGAAGTCGCAGTGATGCACAGGCTGCAGAGTTAACAGCTGTAAAGAGACATGGTATTTTCTTGCCAGAGAGAACCAAACCCTGGGCAACCCCCTTGCACTTCAGCAACAGGCTCATTTCAAATGCAAAACGTTTCTCATTTGACAGGTGATATATGTGAGCAGGCACTAGTGACCATCACAAGACAGGGGATGGGTAAGTCCACGCTTGCTGTCCGAATCCCAATTGCAAGCTAGCAGCTCCAGCCAGAGCAGCAGGCAGATAGGTGCTGTAGATCTGCACACATGCACTGCAGTCTGTGCTGCTACCTTGAAGCAGTTGAAAGGTTTGGCCAATTAGCCTTCAGATAAATTTTCATGGAATAGAAGTAGGTTTCCATGGACTTGGGTGAGCGATAGGTTAATTTGAGGCAGCTTGGATCTGCATGTACATACTCCCCTGACAGGGAAGAGGATGGGTGGACTAGAACTGATAAAAGGCACCAAGGAAGGGAATGGAAACAAGCGTGAAAGTGGCTTTAATGGAACAAGATCTACCAGGTGTAGTTGAAAAGTCAAACTGTGAAAAGCCAATTAGAGCACTGAGTACAAAGTGCACGAGAAACAATCTGGGGAAGGTCACCTAAGGGAGCAGAAACATAGGTTCTCCCAGTGCGCAGCCCTAAAGGAATCTAAGTCACATATATAAGAAAAAGAAATGAAATGCAGCAAGATTACAGTGAAAACAAGCCTGCAACCTGTACCAAAGGGAGAGTGTTCTGGAATATAAACAACACAAACACTGAATTTATGAGTGCTTATTCTCTCCTTAGAGGCATAAAATGCTAGCACTTATTCAAAGAGGATCAAACCGAGCAATCTTTTGTTCTCCTCTCCTACAGTTGAGGGAAAAAAGTAAAAAAAACTATTAGGCAGTTTAGGATGTTTCCAAAATGTTACAACCAAAATCAAAACATCTTTTGAGTTTCTTTCAAATAACTTCCACAATTGGGCTTAAAACCCCTGTAAAGCTAGGGAAAACACTCTGGCAAAATATTTGCATTCAGCCAGCAGAGCTGTAATTTAGGCAATACGGGTGCCTGCTGCAGGCTAACTGAAGCAGATTTGCAATTAGGAAGAGCTCTGCCCTGGGAGCTGCGTCAGCGGTAGCTGGTGCGGGACTCGGCGCTCGCATCTCTGCAGCCAGCACAACATATGGTCACCGGCCAGGCTCGTCCGTCTGCTATGCAGTCTCCTCCATGGAGCAGCCTTGTGGGGAAGGGTCATAGGAAAGCTCTGAACGGACAAAACTCTTTGGGCATGAATCTGTAATCAGTATTTCGCGCTTACCTTTTACCCCAGCAGCAGCTCTTAGTGGAGCAATTACACAGGAGAATCACTGGAGGAGTCAGCCTGGGAAGTCTGTAGAAAATAAGTAAGCTTCCATAGGCACATTTTCACTGGTATTGATGTGTTTTACTTTGATGATTCAGAAAAAAATCTCATAGTATGTGTCAGTAATTTACTTTTCTAACCTTAGGGAAATCATTTCTGTTTTGAATAGTCTAAGCCTATAATTTGAAATTAGTGCATTTATTGTCTGAGGTATAAGGCAAATCATATTTAGTGTTGAATCCTTTCTTACTCTGCTTGATTTCATCCCTAAACTTTTTCCCCATGCTTAAAAAATAAGTCACTTAACAGGAATGGTTTATATTTTTAAGTAGTCAGTGCTTCAAGCTAATGTGGAGTCAACATTCAGGATTCTTACTGAGCTTAAGTTCAGTTTTTAGTTTGGTCACTATGTCAAAATGCTCTGCATTTGTTTGTACGTGGTACCATAAATACTAAATAGTAAAGACATTCAAAGAATCAGTACCTTCTCTGTCTTTGGGACCTTTTCTTTCTGAATGGGGGTATAAGCACCTGACAACGGAGATGTTTTGCTCATGCTGCTAAATGAAGACTGACCTATGTGGCTAAAATGTGCTATACACAGCATCCTCCTTCAAAGACACTACCCTCTAAAATTGTAGTTTATAGCATCATAATCCATGAATTTTCTCTTTTTTATACACTGGAAATAAAAAATTTCAAAGGGAAAGCTGTCCTTAACCTTCCAGCTTAACCAATGTAATATAAAGTACAACCATCTTTGGCACTGCCTGTAGTTACAGGGCCACTTATGCAAATAACTAGAACCAAATATAGAATCAACTTCTCCTATCCAGGCTACTAGATCCACTAAAAAAAGACTAGTTTCCATGACAAGAAACTCACCAACAGTTTTCTATGCTACCCGGCAACACTTACAAATCAGATGGCAAGAGTCTTCTCATTAGTAACGATAAAGAATTAAGTGACAACCACCAGCAGAAAATAAATTCGTATTTTGTGCCAGTGAGGCTGAAACAGCAGCAGTTCACTGAGTCATCAATAGCATAATTTTCATGAGGCTTCTAGTTATTTTGAAAGTCATAACTCAGTCCGAGGCATTTTGCTCATTCGCCTGTCTGCAGCATGTGCGTTTGTGCCGCTGCTAGACTTTTTCAAGCTAAAACAAAACCCCTGAATGTTGCTAAATCCTGGAAACGCTGTGGTTAGGGTCCTCCAAAGGATTAACATGATAGCGTCTATCTGTGAACTGATCAATGTTTAACACCTATAGTACAGGGGTCTTTTCATTTTTATTTTTTTTTATCCAGTAGCTTAATTATTTCATTGAGATGCAATTCTCTTCCCCATGAAAGCTACCGTTATGGCAGTAGTCCTATGGCACTTACTGTACAACTATTTATCAAACTAGAATGTATGTTACTTAAAAAAATGAACACAAAATAAAAAGATTAGATTATTGATTATTACTGGTTAATGACTATTTCCCTGAACTCCTACCATCACCTGTTGTTGCAGTTTGAAGGGGAGGGTAATTTGGTAAGAGATGAATCCTCTTGTGCTCCAGCCGACCCTCAGAGGTTAGAGGGACTGGGAGTGGCTGGACTCATCTCCTAATAGGGACACCCAATACTGTGGTAGCTACACACCTGATTGGCAGCACCGGGTTCACAAAGAGACAGTAGATCCAACAGCCTTCAAAACACATAGTCGAGTTCACAAATAGCACAATTTATTCAAAGGCAACATTTACAAAGCAGGTTTCATCATGATGATGAAAATGAAAAAAACTTAATTTTCAAGTCTTACATGAAATCTATATCCCACTTTAATTAAAGACATGGATACAGCAGTGGCCCAAGCCCCACACAACTCAGCATGCAGTAAAAGTCTCCAGTGAACTGACTCTGCTCTGTCGGTTGTGCTTAGCCCGTCCAATACACACGGCTTAACACTTCCACAAGAGCAGAATATATGTCAGGCTGCTCTAATCTGTGTAATTACATTTGTCACCGATCTATCCTCACGCTGATAGACTGGAGACTGCTTTTAAACCCTCGCTCAAAGCTGAAATTGCAGCGTGAGAAATGATGAGACGGCTGGCAAGCCTTAATTTGTTGTTGAGCACAATAAGCCAGCAGTTCATAATGTGCTGAATATTGTGTTTCAACAGAAAGCAATCCCATGAAGATTCCTTGAACTAGTTAATTTAGGGTCACTGTTGAGCTGGAAATGACAAACCTGCCGGTTAATTAAGACCTAAGCTAGAGGCAGTACGAAAAGGATAAGCTTCAGCATAAGTTGGTGTTCCAAGTGAGGTGACATTAGAGGTTGTATGTGCAGCAACTTCGCCCGATGGCCAAAGGCCAGGTAGGTAGACTTGTGTCACCTATTCATTTCTTAAGCTTCAATTATCTGGTTTTGCAGCCCCTGCAGCATTCGATTAAAGCTGCTGGCTAACTTAAACTGTGGTTACTTTCTTTCCCAAGTGCCTTTTAAAATATTCAGTGTATAAAAAAAAATTGTATTTCAAAATTTCCTATCATTTTGTGACTGTTCTTTAACTCATCAAACTCTTTATAATTCTTTGACTCAATGCTACTAATAAACATACTGTTGAAATTTGTGCTAATTTTCTAAAGATTTTATGTCTATACGGGTATATGCACACAGACACATTTGCATGTATACATACATATATGTATATATGTAGTATCTCTGCCTGTAAATGCTTCTGGGAGACTGGGGAATCTCTATGTTCTTGAAAGTCTGTTTTGCTGGCTGTATTTTTAAAGGGCACTTTTCTTTTGAATTAGACCCAATATTAGACTCTGTATATTTTCCCGAGCAAACAGAACTCCTACCAGATGGCTGGCCGGGGCTGCTGCAGATTGTCACCACTTTCCACACCCACCTGTCCCTCTAGCTTGGGAACGTGACTCCAGAGCTGGTTTGCTCATCAGCCTTTGCCCTGCGGCGCTGCCAGGGAGCAGGTGATGCCTTGGAGTCACCTTCAGCTCCCCCGAGCCCTCTGCTGCGGTGAGCTGCGTTGCCTTGCTCCTCTTTGGTCAGAGGAGGAAAAGGTAAATTGCAGGGAAGCGTAAATGCCCAGGGCAAAATGAGATCTGAGTGTGTAATACTTCACTGCATGACTAAAATCTGAGTAAGACAGAGCGTGAAGAAAAACAAAGATGCTCATTCCAAACCAGATGCCCACTAGAGTTGTTGATATCACATTTCTGGACCGAGCTGGAGTTTTCATCTTGTCAGATTCATGCTGCAGACTATCTGTTTACAAAATGCACAGGCAGCCCTAACTAGACTCCCAGGAACTTTGGCCAATTTTGCACAAACCAGGCGTTTGTTTCATCATTTCCAGTTTCTGCCTCCCCTCTGCCTGCCGCTTTGCAGGCTGCTGAAACAACGGCAGCAGTTCTGGGATGCGAGAGGAGGCCCTTAGCCTTGAGCCCACGAGCCCTTAGCTCGGGGAGCTCGTTACGAGCAGATGTGACACTCCAAGCTCTCACCAGCGTCCCCCTCTCCGCTTAGAGTTTGGTCTCCCACTCTGACCAGCAAGCAGATCCGCACCCAGTACTTAGGGCAGGACACGAGCCAAGGTCAGCCAAGACCCAAATAGTGCAGCAATATATTTAAATTCATATTTTTTTCTTTCTAATCATACAATTTTAATATTCTTGAAAGATCTAAGAACTGTTCCCTGCAGGACATGCTGCAAATGCATCCCCTACTGACAACTCCTTGATTAAGGTTATATTCTGTGACCTTTCTGTTAGACAGTTTTTAGCCCAAATGCATATTTTTTAAGGTCAGCCACATTTTACGGCTGTTTTGGCATTATATGTGTTCCGAGGCCAGCGTCCGTAATCAGTAACTGTCAACGGGGTAATCAGTGAGATGTGAGATATAGATAATGACAGAATTCTTTCTTCTTTTCCTTTTTTTTTTTCCAGTGCCACTTGTACAGTTAAAGTTCACTAAATCAGTGGAAAATGAATGAGGGCATAATCAGGCTGGAAAAGATCTTCCTGCTGTTGATGGCAATATTGTCAGCACCGGGGCTGAGTACCCGCTTTCAGAATCAGGACCTGAGCACCTGATCGAAAGAAAATGGAAGTCAGCATGAAAAGCTACATTGCAAATCACTGAATTAACTTTAATTATAGCAGGTACCTTTCGTTTGGGTTTTTGACTTTAGCTCTGATCTGGAATAGTAAAGGGATAATCAGCATGCCATTTCACATTGCCACTCTTGAGTGTCTTTTCAGAACAGAACCATATTTTATCTTGAAAGAATCTCTACCAAGTAATAGACATTAAACAAGGCAACTTTAATTACTGCTTTTTTTTTTTTTTTTAAAAAAAAAAAAAAACCTATGTGCAGCTATCCTAGAATACTGGCATGGGAGCCAATAGCCTGGTCTGAAATTCATCAAAGCCATTGAATGGATTGTCATTGATTTTAATGGGTTAAAAAAAAAAGAGAGAAGAAAAAGAAAAATCAATCCCTTGAAGGGCATATATTAAAACTTAAAATGTGCTTGTTCATTCCTTTGGTATGGGGAAGATTTCTTACTGACACATTTCTGCTGAACCATAGGTCTTAATGACACCATAAGGGAGCCATTGCTAGCTGAGTTTAGTGACAGGTACTACAGAATCAATTAAAACCTTAAGGTCTTAAGCAGGCAAGAGAAAAGTCTGATTTCCTTTCAAGTTTAGGAGGCCACAAAGCGAATTGAAGCCTGCAAGATAGCACTGAATGGCTTCCAAGTAAGAACCTGACACAGAGTTAGTAGAGTTTGACAGCAAGTGTCAAATAATTCCTACAGAGACTAGAAATGTTCACTTCTGATTATTTATGGAGAAAACCACCATAAGAGGAGGGAACTGGATTTCAGAAGCTGGGCAGTGAAATAAAATTTAATATTTTATGCTCATCCATATAATCAATAAGTACTAAGCAAATTTTCACCTGGAATTTATAACCCACAAGAGGAAGTCAACAAAACATTACTTCAAAACGTTCAGAATTACTTTATAAGAGAGAACATGTTGAAGAAAATGCTTTAGATAATACCAGTGGCCTTTAAAACTCTAAGGATGATCTAAATGCTAGCATCAGCCTTTAGAAACTTTTTGAATTCGGGAAACTCACTGTCACACCAAGCAGACCGGAGCTGCGATTTCCCCATCAGAGCCAACCTCGCCGTGCAGAGCTGCTACAAGAGGGATTCTCGCTCCGTAAACTGGTAATGTCATATTCACACTTTCCCACTAATCCAAAGAAGTGAAATATCACCATGGCAATAGAAGAGGGCGGAATCCAGAGGCCAAACCACGTCCACAGAGACAACACCTTGTCTGGGGCCTCGGCTGTGAAAGGCCAATAATGCCTCAAGGAGGCTGGACCCAGCTGAGAGTTCTTCCATATTTCCCTCTTTCTGGTCTTTTTGCTGCAGTTGTCTGCCCAGAGGCCCTGGTAGAGGTTGGGCGGCTGCACCTGGAGGTTGATGCAGAACTGAGCTTTGGTGAATGAGACCCTCCTCTAATAACACAAGCTGCTTACACAAAAAAGTGAGATGTTAACAGTTGCTTTTAACCTACAAAACAGTTAATTATAGACTGGAAGAACCCTGGTTCTTTTCCCCTTTTTTTCTTCAGTTAGAAGCACTCAGTGTTTCCTTCACTCATGAGTGTAAGATTTTCACTTCGCAAAACACACTTAATTTTTTTGGCCACACCAGTCAAATAATTACAAGCAAAGAGGAAAGAATTAAAAAAACAGTAGTTACAAAAAGCCCAAGTCATTTAAGACTATTTAAATGAATCAGAGTTTCTATGAGCATTACCCTTTGCTTCCAAACTTTTAATTAAGTTTTTATTTAGAGTGTATCAAAGAGCAGATGCTTTCAGTGCTAATGGGTAGCACAGAATCATTAACTATTAGACATCCATTTCTAATTTAATCTCCTGAGAAACCTCAAGCATTTTAGGCTGGATCTATTTCTAAATTGCACATAAATAGGTTAGATCATCTTTTCTAAGTGGATGTGTCTCCATATATTTGTTCTTAATCCACAAGAGTGACAACCAGAACCAGAGAAACATCAACCTTAGATCTTCAGATCCTTAATTCAGGCTTGGTCATTTTATTATTATTAAATGTACCTATTTTTTGATGCAATGATGAATAGATGGTTTGCTAGTTTTAATCCATAATCTTGATAGGAAAAATGTGAGCAGGTTTTGAATGAAGCCTTTGGATCAGAAAACAGTAAGGGACTAAACCATAATTTATGTAAACTGCTTTTAGTATGTAGTGATTCCTAATACTTTCAGTAACTTTGACTAGAATATGTTCAGCCAGACTCTAGCCTTAAAAATATCACATCATAACAGTGACAGCAAGCAATACTAACAGCATTACAAGCAGTTATTTATGTGCAATTTAGAAATAACAATAGAAATTGGGCTTTTGGCAGATTCCCCTGAAAAAAAAATATGTTGCTTGGAAATGGAACAGTGTTCAGCTTCAGAATTATGCCTTTTTATAACTACAAAAGGAGGAGTTCTGCGATTTTTATAGGTAAAACAGAACAGAAAGAAAATACATTTTTAAAGGGAAACTCATAAAAGGCAGTATTAACTATATGAATGCCATAATGATAGATAGCAATATTTCTTTTTTCTCCACTTATTATCATTTTTAGACATTTTCTATATCCTATGCAGACAACACCTTCATGGAGAAGGGGTTTTTTATATGGATACAGCAGAGAGATTTATACATTATCTGTACCTTTGGCCTTGAGTTATGCATCCTGCTAAAGCAAAACCCTGACATTTCAATGAGCAAATACATACCTTGCTTATGAACATAAAATGATTGTATTGGCTGGCTTCAGATCCCAAAAATTACAGCTTTTAGTAGTTTGCTATGTTACAGTATGTCACAGCTAGATAGAGATTTCCCAGGCTGGCCACAGAGACAATTTTACCTCCTGTGCTAAGGCAAGCCCTGCAGCCTGGTTGTGCTGCTGCCTTAATTAAGTGCACCTGTTAATTCTCCAGAGCATAATAGGCAAGTGCTGATGCTTAAAATGAAAACCTGCTTCAAGCTAAGTAGTCAGCTTAGCAATGTTTAGATTTGCTTATGTTCCAAGGTCTCTTCTTCCTTCGGTGTTGAATGTTTGGCCCAGCGCTAAATCAGACTGTGATCCCCCTGGGGTCCTTAATCTTTTACCTATAGATGAAAGATATTATCATTTTTCTTTCTTTTTTTTTCTTTTCTCTTTCTTCAGCTCTTTGCTGCTGTTGCTTTAGTTTTGTCTGTACTGTCAATGATAGGACTGGAGAAATGCACCTCAACAGCTGATAGCCTTGCTACTGGCAGCCTGTTTATTATGATGAGCTTGTTGAAGGCAAACAGTGTTTTTAAAACATATTTTTTAAAACACATGGAGATTGATGGGTCTCTAATTTCTGTACAGGGCATAATTTTCAGTTTAAACATAGTCTCATGGAAATTATCCATCAAACTCTGTTCTGGAGGAAGTTTTCCTCTGTGCACTTTCAAAGGATAAATAAATCACTCAATATTAGCAAAATTAGCAAAGATTAGACTGATCTGAAATGTATTTGAAAATCAAAGCAGAAGCCTGACTCAATTCATTTATTCCAGCATAAATCAAGAGCAGTGAAATGATTCCCACTGAGTTACATCAGACAGAGATCAAAGACATACAATAAACACATAAGTGCTAAAATCAGCCTGCTAGGAATTTTATTGGTGCTAGCAGAACACACTGGAACCTTTGCAAATATTACACCACAGGTTGAGCCCCGGGCCACAGAATGCAAAGGTAACAGGTTCTTAGAAGAGATTTTTTTTAATATTCTGATTGAAACAATGTTTGGGTAAAACAGTAAGAGAAAAGCATACCTCTAGCTATTCTAGAGACTGTGAAAACAAGAAAATCTGCAAAAGCATTGTATTTATAACAAAATTAACCAGCTGGTCCCATCAGAAGGAATCGAAATATTGTACTTTGCCATTTGAGATGCTTCAGATTGGATCGAGGTACATCACTTACCAACAGAACTACAAGGCAAACTGACTGTGTTAGAATCATTAGAGTTTTGCCTTTATTTTCCTTCTGCTTTTAAACTCAGTCTGTGGGGAAATGTCATCAGAAGGTGATCACCAGCGCACAGCCCTCTTACCATGCCCAAACAGAGAAACATTGACATGTTGCATTAAAAAAGTAATTGAGAACAGAGAAACCCTGTGGCTGCTGAGGAATATGTGGTCTGTGTTAGGCTGCTGCTCATTGCAAACAGCATGTGCTGTCTCTGTGATGCTGGAAGGAAAAAACACAGATCCAAGACTGACACATGCACACGGGACAGCTGGAGGAATCACATACACAGAATACCCATAAACTAACCACAGTGATCTGAAAACAGAGCTGCCTGAAGACTGAGAGGCTGGTGAGCAGTCATGGTGCTGGGCAGACTCCAGAGGGGCCAGGAAGAAACTGATTCTAGATGAGAATCCATCCCAGCCAGCTTTAATTATGTGCTGTTTATATAATAACCCAAGCAATTCTGGCAAAGTGAGCAGTAGGGGAAAACAAATCAAAACACTTTTGGAGCTGAGCCATCACTGTGCAATTTTCAAACTGTATCCCAAATCCTCGGTGCCGCGATGCAAATTGCCAAGCTCACCTATGAATCCAGTTTGGCAAAGCAGCAGGCTATTAATTCAGTGTTGTTTCTTTTGCTAAGTCCACTTCAGCTGCAAATCTGCTACTGAGAACTTCAATCTGTTCGTGGATTCATTAGTATGCTGCTCTGGTTCGGATGTCAGCAGCAGAACGTGTAGTGTACGACGAGTTCAGGGAGAATTTCAGAGAGCGAACTAAAAAGAGCCGTCACAAATGGCATCTGCATTGCTCTGAAAGTGACAAAAATTCATCATAGCAAATCACTAGCCCTAAGTTCTTCCTCCCATCACCAAGTTTTTTGACATGCATGTACCTCAACATAACTATACGTGCTATTTTGCTGTGACTACTTAGTTTTAGTTGCTTTTCATATTGTCTGGGTTTACAAGTAATTTTTGATATTTTGAGCCTAGAGAATGCTTTCTTTAGAACTGAAAATTTGGCCAGGCTGTGGAAATTAAAGTCACAGACCCTGAGAGTATCGACAGTAGAAAAATTAAACTGCCTGAAATATGAGAATTTACCACTCAAGAATAATTTTGTATCCGTTAAGCTTATTGGGAGCCTTGCCAATCCCAGGAGTAGGTAAATGCTTGAGTAAGCCCAAATTGTGGTTATCAAGCATATGTACAACTCTGTAGTCAATTGTGTAACCGGTTGACTATTAAGGCCAGAAAGATCAACAAAATATTTATTCTGGAGACTTTGAGCTACAAAACATCTGTAAACATTCTGTACCAAACTTAATACCTTGAGTACTAAGATGTCAAAGGAATGAAAAGCAGAGAAAAATGCAATGCCCGGGTATAGATTATGCATTGGAGTGTTTCATTGTTGTGTTTTCTTGCAAGGAAGTGAATGACACGCACCACGAAACCCACCTGGAGAGACTGTGATCTCCCTTGGGGCAGCTGTTGGGGAAAGCAAAGTGCTCCCCATGCCGTTGGATTCTTTGTACTACAGAGAGGCTGCTGAAATCAGGGTGGCTGTTCTTGAAATAAATGAGAGTCTTATGGTGATTGATGAAGGCTCAAGATAGTCACTTGAGCTCTGATCACCCTTTGAATTTATGAAGCCACAGACTGTCAGGAAGGACTGCCATTGCTTTTGGATAGGCTGCAGGACCTCTCCTTATTTTTAACCCGACCTTGCCTTTGAGGAAGTCATCCTATTGTGACTTGATAGATGCCTTTTTATGGAAAATCTTTACCAGTATTTAGCATGTTATTTGGCTGTTCAAAAGTAACCTGGTAGAAATACACCTCTTCCTTCAGTCTGACCATTTCTGGCTGGAGGACTCTTTAACACAACAAATACTCTTTGGCAGGAGACAGGGCTCCCAATCACCATTAACATTTGAGCTCTACTACTAGATCCTGTTCGTGGGGTCTAGTAGGATCAGAAAGAGGCAAGTAGGAGCAGTCAAAAGTCTTACTAAAGCTGAGCTAAACATCATCCACTGCTTCCCATTTTCCACTATCCTAGTCACTTGTTCATAGGAGGCTATTTCTTTGGTTACTGATTGCTCCCAATCACCTTCTTGCCTTTCATGTGTCTAAAAAAGGATTTCAGGAATAGATGCTCCATCATCTTCCCAGGGTTTGATGTGAGGCTTACCAACCAGTTGTTCACCACATCCTCCTTCTTGACCATCTTGAAGATGGGAGTGACATTTGCTTTATTCTATCAGATTACTCATATTATCACAGTGATAGTTTACGCTTCTGCAAAGACCACCTTCATCAGTTTACTTTGGAGTCTTGTTTAGCTGCTCAGTTTGCAAATATGGATCCTCATGCACACATTAACATCCCACTAGTTTTAGTAGGATAACGTTCAAGAAGAGGATGTGTTTAATAGTTTCTGGTTGTTGACACAAACCTTTCCATCTTTGTGTAGCCATAGTTTTATAGGAAGTTTCCTTAGCAGGTCAGACCAGTGGATATACCTGGATCCATCCTGTCCGGTATCTTTTTCAGAAAGTCGAATTATTGCCCCTATATAACCAGGATGACTAAAGAGGAAATTTAGGTTAAACTTCTCGTCAGAGCTTCATTTATAAAGGAACCTGAGGCAGAGTCAAATTATTTCTTTTTTTTTATAAAGAGAGATTGGATTTTAACAGTTTAGATGGTGAGTTTTGTCAGACACTTTGCACAGCTGAGTTCATCGTTGCATGATCCAGCTGCTGTAGAGACAAAACATGATGCTGAGTTGATGGTTGGAGTTGTGTTCTACTCATCATGGACTGAGTTGTTAAGAAACACCTTTTTCCAACACATATGAGGGTTTTATTCCAATTCTTCAGTTAAATTTTAACAAGGTATTTTGAACAAAGTTTTTAATTGCATTGAATTTGCTCTCTTAGGCCAACTACATTTATTTTAATATTTAGGATTTAATTATATGCTTTCTACAATAATGCTTTGCAACTATTATATCTTAAGCCTTATGAGATAATTGAAATGTCATAAAATTGTGTCCTATGTCAGATATAAATGGACCTGTCATGCAATATTCCATTTCTGACAAGAAACCAATAAATCAGGAGAAGAAAGAAAAATAAATCTCCAAAACTTAATAGAAGCAGTGATTGATGGGCACATAACTGAGTTAGGATTTCCGTGAATAATGTTAGCTACACGACATGACAAAAGACACAGTTACCAAAGGGAATGATTTTATTAAATGTAAATTGTAATCAAGAATAGACTGTGTCTCAGAAATAAATGCTGCTAAGCATAGAAATGAAGAAAATGGATAACTGTTCTCATTTAAAAGAGAGTTCTGTTTTTCTTGCCACATTATTTACTGGCCGCTCCCCTGAATATAAATTATAGGGTTTTTTTAAATCAACAAGTGAAAAAAAATCTCATTAAAACAAAATCCCACCTGTGCTGCTGATAACTCTCCATGTAATTAAAGTTGAAAGATCTTTTTAAAATCTCATTTACTTTTCGGTAATTCGCCATTCACATATTAGATGTCTTAGATAACAAAAAGAAATAGTTGTAGTTCCTTCATTTTCTGAGATGACATGTTTTAACAGGGTTATGTAACGTGAAGTGCTGAAAGAGGATTGTAGGCAAATTTTTACTTCATTTCATTTCAACAAAATGAAAATACACTAAAGGATTTTAATCAATATTGGATCCTGCCAAGTGTGTTCTAAGTTCTCACAATATAAACGATCTGCCAGCAAGAATAGAGACAACTGGAGTGTTTGACAGAGAAATTCTTGCAATGAGGCAGAAATTATAAGATAATTAACACCAGCCTTCCAAACATAATATTCTAGTATCCAACACGAGGCTGTGAGGAGGAATGGAAAGTTACCTTGCGAGTGGAAATGGAAAGTTGTCCAAGGCTGTGCAGATTCCCAGTCCCTGTGTAGACTCCCAGGATTTTTGGACATCCAGCTCTTTCTGTGTTTTGTAAACTGTCCATTCCCAAAGGTGATAGACTACACAGGCCATGGGAAGAGGGGAAGGATGTTATCTGTAGAACCAGCTCTCCAAGAAGATTCTAAGTCAGATCTAAAATATAGTGAAAGCATTAATGAACTCCGCAGTTGCCTTGTCTGTCAGCAAAATGATTCTCTTTTAATTGTCTTTCCCCTTCTAATAACAATTATTCACCATTTTATGTAGTTCTTCCAACATTCAGTACTGGGCATAGAAAATAGCTAGTTAATTTTAACTTGAAACACTCAAAAGGACAGAATTAAAACAGGTACTGCAGTAAATGCTCAGCAGCCAGTGTGCCAGAACACAGCCCCAAGGAGGCAGCAAATCCCTAGGGAACTGAGAACTGCATTGGGTGTGTCCCCCTCTTGGAGCACAGTCTGGAAAATCCGTTTCATGGAACCATATTCCAACTTTGCATTTATATTAATGCAATTTGCTGTGCAAACTGATTAGATACAGAGGATGCTCCCTTTCCTCGTGTATATGTATGTCACTTCGTCTCTTTTTATAGGAAACAATAAATAGGTAACATTTTCAGTGAACACCTTCCCTCTCTGCCATCTGTGATGGCTTATGGCTATCACTATGAATAACAACAGAACAGTATCAAAAATATTATACAGATAAAATACTTCCTCCAAATTTCTCTCCAGCAAAGGAGTATGGGCTGCTCGATCCTTCTTTCACATCTTGCTGAGCACTGACTTATTAACACAACTGATTGACCTTGAAAACCTTGTAGGTAGGTGTATGCAAGCCCTTCCAGTGCCTGCTCGTAGGAATGCACCCTAATATCTCATACAAGCTCAGACTAATTTTTTATGTGTTTGTTTGTCTGTTTTTATGTAGATATACAAGTTACTGCCTTGTCCAATGGAAATATTAGAGGAACTAGCTGATAATCTGTTCTCCAGTTCCACTCCACCATGAAACAAACTCATCCATGTGCTTCTAGTCTAGCTGTGAAGCTGTTCCTTACCAAAAGGAGAACATCGCTAAGCACAGTGCTTAAACATTGCTAAGCTGGGTTTAAGATAATCCATATTTCTGCAGTCTGTAATACGTGGACATCTCATTTTAGTCTCTGCATCTTCTTTGGAGGGAAGGGAATCTCCTGGATATAATTGTTGTTTAAGTGAAGAGCCCTGTCATTATCTTTTACCAGGAACGGTGCTTAGAATCAGTCTCTTGTGCGCATTAATAAAGCCAAGCTATTTGAATCTGGAAATTCGTTGCTCCCAGGAAAAAGGCTCGAGGTTAAATTTAGCATTTTATAGTTTTGGACTGAAGGCAAGCAAGGGTCTTGCCAAGAAAAACACCAGGTTTGCTTTCACTGCTGGCAGGTATTGTTACAGCTCCATCCGTATGAGTGGGATTCAGCAGTTTATATCAGCAGAAAGCTTAGTGTCATATCTTTAACTCACTGCAGTTCTCAGAGTGAAGTCCTATATAATCCACACTGAAACTTTCCTACTTAAAGGTGATTTTAAGACATTCCTGCCTCCTTTCGCTTTCTGAAGGTTTTCTTTCTTGAAACCAAGCATGGAAAGTTCAAAGATTAAATGTGGATTTGACAGTTGTTTTGAAATGTGCACAAGAGTGTAAGAATCAAGAAACTCGTATCTTTGCACTCCAGGTTGTCACCAGTACATGACATTTTTCACTGAATCATGCAGAAGGTTGGATGGGAACCTTCTTTTTGAGTAGCCAGCCCTTGTTAAAGTATGGGCAGCACGTATCACCCAATGCTGCCTAGGGCTCAAATGCTTTTTACTGTTCTTGTTTGTCTTAAAAATAATCCTGCATGACTTTCATGGTTTAAGTGTCATAATTTTTTCTATGTATCTTAATGGAACTCAAATTTTAACTCAAATTTTAACGTGCCTCAAAACACGTTCATCCAGACGGATATGCTCCAGTGCAAGCGCAGCTCCAATCCATGTGCCTTTTCGGCAGAGCTCCGGAGGTAGGAAGCTGTGGTAGGATGCCCTGTATCAAGTCTTGGCTACTGATATAAATTCATTGCATCTGAAACCCGCTATATTCCTAAGGGGACTTTTTCAGAAATGGCTACCCATCTGTCTCTGCTTCTGCTGTGTTTTCAGCTTCCACATCCATATGCTAAGGTAGAAATAATGTTTTCCATTCAAACACCTAATTTGGATTCTAAGTTGTAGATTTGTAATGATCAAGTCTAGTTTGAGCCGGAAAATGAAGGGGTTTCTTCCCCTCTTCATTTGCCCATGTGAATTACTTCTTCATACCTCCAATGTCTTGCAAGTTACTCTCCTGGTATTACAATTTCTAATATATTTTACCATCACCAAGTCTAAGTTCCAGCCTCCTGGTTGTTCGCTCACATCCATGGTCACTTTCCAGTCACCTTTGTCCTGTACAAGTCATCTTCCCCCTCAGTAACATTTCTACTATAATAAATGACACAAATAGCATCAGTTTTAAATGAACTTGGTGAAAAACAAAATCCTGATGTTCTGGCAGGCGTGGGATGTTTCAGTGCTCTCTTTGGGGCTGTAGCTGATAGGACGCTGCTTGACTCCCTGAATTTATGGTTGTTTTGAAGCCCATTTGTCCTTCCTGCCAACCTGCAAAGTTTCACCCTGGGCCTAGCACAATTTCTTAAACACTGCTGGCCCATAGATTACTTCAGCTTGTGCTTAGCTGAGCCCTAATTGCTTTACCTCAGTGCTTCCAGTGCAACTTCTGATATGATTACATGAGCCATTAATTATCTTGTAGTTTAACTATGAACCTCCTGCTGAAAATCAAGGAGAGGTCAATGGATATCTAGAGAAAATGGTACCTAACAAGGCACATTTATCAGCAAATTAGGCGCAAGATGAGCTCTGCACATGCATACAGTCTAAAGGGTTCTTACTAGGGTGCTTACAATTCCTGCTATTTTGCTATGAATATATACTCATAATCAAAAGGATACCATTCGGCTAAAGCTTCCCACAGATTTTAGTGTACAAAAATCCCTTGTACATTATAACAAGTAAATCTGATTAAACGATGCAAAGGCTGTTTGGTAAGCAGCAGTGCACTCAGCAGATACAATGATAGGCGATTAGCTGTTTTTACAGACAATGATTCTGTTACATATTGTTACTTAAAACAACCAAAATAATAAAAACTCATAATGATTACACTGATAATTTAGTATTATCATGTAGCACGGACACAAAATGTGTACCAATGTGAAAACAAATATTCATCTTCTGTCCTCAGAAAGCAGGAGCTCCAGTATAATTCCAGGTATTCTCCATATCACTGTTTTAGACCTAGCCTATAGCCTGTGTATATAGCATAGACAGGGTGCACGCAGGATGCCATTTAAAAGCTGTCAGGCTCTGATGCGAGAGCTGTGGTTGGTAAAGCTTTTATACATTCGCACACTGGCCAGTGCCTGAGTATTACCCACACAAGCCACCGCTGCCGGGGCGATGTCCTCGCGCCTCGCTCCCATCAGAGTCCATAGGGAAAACATCCATCAGCGGCCGCTGATCTTCGTGCCAAGGTGAAACGCAGGGACTCCAGCATGACCCGGGCACCCTTGCGCTGCGCTGGTCGTCCCGGGATCGCTGGGGCTGACCCCGGTCAGGCCTCGTCTCACACTGGGAGCTAAACTTTCCGAAAGTTTGGATACGTGCGGAATCTGCCTTGTTCTTCAGGTTCATCCCTGTTCTAGCAGCAGCAGAGGACAGGACATCGAGAACCTATGTACACACCTAGGTACACACATACACACATGCCTATATCTATTTATACCTAATTGAAGTTACTCTTAGTTATTCTGTCAGTTCAGTTTCTGTTAGGAGCTTTTCCTCACAGTTTTCTTAGTGGATTCTCTCTTTAGACTATTTTATAAATCATTCAATATGAGATGTCATTAAATTTTAATCAATAGTAAAACCTGCACCACCATCCTATTAGTGAAGGATCTTCCAGTGGCTAAAGCTACATATATTTCTACGAGGAAGGGTTTGAAAAACACATCTAATTTTAGTTATTGACAGAGCTCGGGGTGCAGAAATGATCTCTTAAAAAACACTTAGCCAAAATATTTTGCCAAAATATTGCTAGCATCATGAAGGATTTTTTTAAAGTTATTTTTCCTACTCTATGACTGCAACTCTAGTTTTTCACTCAGCAACAGTTATTATTTTCTCAGCACAGAGAAGCTAAGAGGGAAAAGAGCAAAAGCGTTTGATATCGCATGGCTGTGCTCCCCTTCTCCCCAAGGCTGGCTGCTTTATATTGACAGAAACGAGAGCTGCTTCTGCCTCAACCCCTTCTGCAGCTTCCATCTCACTTGACTGCAGCGACTCCCTGGAGCCTGCGAGACCTAGAGCTTATTACTTATTCTAAATCATATTTTCTTGGTACAAATTGAAAAACTGGGGAAAGGAAATTATATCCGGATCTCTCACTGCACAGAGAACGCCACGAATCCCATGAGCTACAAAACATCAAGCCTAAAGCACCAGGTCTCGTTCACCTGGGAGAGAACTGCATTTTTAGCTCCAGGGAGGTGCATTACATGGGATACCTGCATCCTCCAAGCGCCTTGAGGCTGCTACAAAATCTGCACCAAGGATAACCTCGAGTCTGGTCGCTGAAGGCTTTCATTGCAAAAATAAGGCAAATACTTTGTTCTTTGGGCTTTGCAACAAGATAAAAATAGAATTTTATGTTTTACTGTGGGATCTGTCCCCAAAATCGTTGGAAAATGCTGCCAACATTGGAAATGCTGAGGTGTTGTTTATGCTTCTTTATCCCGATGGAGCTTTTGGGTGGTCAGTCAGATGACCTCCAAAGGTCCCTGCTGACCACAAGTATTCTGTGATTCTGTTTTCATGGTTTCTCTCCTTTAAGATGGAATTGGGCAAAAGTTGGCAATTTTGTTGCCAGAGGTTAAAAAACAACTTTGTAAAAGCCTCATTGAGTAGCTTCTTCTGTTTCACTGTAAATATGTGGATTTACCGCGCTCTGGAAATATAAATAAAAAACTCAGTTCAGACCCTTATGTAAGTAAACAGGAGAATTATCCTGGATCTTGGATGTTACTTGAAAGAAAGGAGGATTTTCTTTCTTCTAAGTCGTGCTTGTGCAGATCAGGGTGGATGACTTTGGCTCCGGGCTGAAAATAACTCCAAAGTTTTAAGTGTAAAAGTTAGCAAAGGCAGAGGTTGCTCTTGAAGTTAGGAGCAAGCTCTAAAGGGAAGAGGGGTGGTACAAAGTGAAAGGGACCCATTCACCATAGGGTGGTGCTGAGGAAGGTCCTTACTCTCCATACCGGGAGATCCCTCTGGGAATGCTGGCTCCGTACTGAGCTCCCCAGGAGAGAGACATGGAGCTACTGGACCAAGTGAGAAAGGCCACCAAGATTAGGAAGGGATATGAGCACGTGATATATGAGGAGAGCGCCAGGGTGTTCATCCTGGAGGGGCTCGGGGGCTCTATCAGTATGTATAAATACCTGTTGTGAGTAAATACAGATGAAAGAGACAGCTCCTTCTCAGTAGTATCTGGTGACAGGACAAGAGGTAATGGGAACAAATTGAAATACATGGAATTCCATTTAAACATGAGAAAAATACATTTTGGTAGCCAGGGCAATCTGATTCTGGAACTCGTTGCCCAGGCTGGTGGTGGAGTTGCCTCCTTGGACACTGGACACCTTGGACCTGTCCAGCTGGACACTGTCCCCAACCACCTGCAGTAACTGACACTATCTGAGCAGGGAGAGTCTGACCCAATAATCTCCAGAGGCCTCTTTCAACCCCAACCATGTCTAGAATAGCTGTAATAACATCTCAGTTCTTGCTCTATGTGGCTGTTTTCACCATTCGGCAGCATAACCTAAGTGTTCCCGAAATGTTAGATGCTCTAGTCCAAAGTACAGGAGCAGGGCCACGTGTGCTGTAAACTACTCCCAGTTTTGATGCACCAAATCGTTACTAACCGCAGTGATGATCGTCGTCTCCTCTGCACGCTGAGATGCAGCCGGGAGGTCTGTGAGCCCAGAACCTGTTTTCTTCCTTCTTTCACCTCTGTGCCATGGGAAATGTATCTCGCCAGCTAATGCTTCAGAAGGGACTGTTAGTATTCCAAGTGCAAAGCAAATAAAATACCACCTCACTAACTCAGTAGAAATGCTGAGCCCCAGTGGGCCTGTTTGTAATCTTATTTACACTGGAGTGGTTCCATTAGCCCCTAGGAAGTTAATCCTGATTTACAATTATGAAAATCAGATAGGAATCTAGAGTCTTTTTTTTTTTATGTTAACAGTTGCGGTTACAAGAATCAGATTTTTGGTTCTTCCTAAATCAAAGTAAAGCGACCGTGCCTTCTACCAGCTCAGTTAAATGCAGATATTGTGTCAAGGATGCTTCCGAGCACCGAAATTAGAAAAGGAATATGAAACAATATTTGCCTCTGGTAAGCAGGAATTCACAGCACATTTGCATTTTTTATTTTAGCATTGGGAAACACAGTAATTCAAAGCGAGGATTCAAACGTGTCTGGGAATCACTAGTTAGGTCTGAGAAATGCAGCACTTAAAGGGCTGCTCTTGAACATCCATTCCTATTATAGTGAGATTGGGGGCTGCCAGCAGGGCAGCATCTGATCACTGGCAATAACTATCAATCATTATTAACAGGGAAAAAAGATTTTACTATTCATAAAAGTTTTTAAGTAACTTTTATGGAGGAGGAGCTGGAGAGGACATTATTATGGAAAGTACCATTGTTTTGTGCATGAGTAACATTTTTCATAATGCAGACACAAGGTTAATATTAATAGAATACTCATTTGGAAAGGATCATGATAATTGCAGAGCCACAGTTGCCAAGGATTTGTAATGTTATGCATGATCTCTTAGCAAAAGTGATTTGACCACAGTTCTTTTACAGGGACATGCTAGAATAGCACTGGAGATAGGAGCTGTTGAAAGACAGGAGGTCTTTGAGTTGGCCTAAAGGTTTCTCAATAGAAATCTGCTTTGAGTGAAAGATTCAATTTTTGTGAAAAAGGCATGATTTGGAAAGGTGCTGAATTTCTCAGGGATGCTTTTTTCTCTCTTTCTCTCCTCAGAACTCATCTAGAAACTTTTTCAAATGAAAATTAATTTTCCATCATTAGGTCATAGAAAAAGGGCACAAAGACAGTGTCTAATTATAAAAGTGAAAGACCTGATCAGACCAGCACAGAAGGGAGCAATCACTTTGGCAGACCCTCCTGAGAACTGTTAGCACAAATACGTTAATTTAGGGTCATTTTGGTGCGTGCAGCTCAGCTACCCTCCCTGCTGAAGCGAGGCCGTTTCTGCCCCACAGGCCGGTACCCAGGTGACGCGTTAGAGCATCTCACACATGCCCCATCTTCCGAGTACAGACCCTTTGCTGGAGCGGACTGTCATTGCTCGAGACTTCAGTGATGTCTCTCAGTCCCCAAACATCGTCATACTGCAGGAGCGGGAATGAATGACGAGAAAAATGTCTTCAGGAGAAGCCAGAGGTACAGAAGGGGAAATTAATCTTTCACTTGGCATTTTAGAAGGTGCCGGTGCCTTCTATCAGCATGAATTAATCACACACTTCTTACCCTTCCGAGAGGCTTGGTCTCTGTTGCCCTGGCATAAACAGAGGTGACACGGTGGTAATTCAGCCATCTGGAGAATGTTTTAAACAAGCAATGATGCTACCCCCTGGGCGTTAGCTCTTAGACTAGACCCGTGTTAGCAGCATCTACAGTTCTGCACTTCACACCACGTTTAGGCCGCAGTATCTTTGTGAGCCCTCAGCACAGACTGCATCTGAGCAAGGGCAACTTGTGGCTGCAGTTCTTATTCACATCCCCCTCTCCTGGGGCAGCTGGGGATGAGCAGGGGAAGGGGATGAGTAGGGAAGGCAGCAGAGATCAGTCATCACACCCCCCACCCCCCTCTTCAGCAGAAAGCCCAGGTATGTTAAACTCCACAACCACATTTCTATATAGGCAGTAGTTACCTTTTCCTCGGTCTTTTCCTCTGTCTTTTCCTCAGCTTCCATATAAACACTAAAGCTCTTAAAATTAATAATGCTGTTAATCTTCTCTGCTATTTCCAGTGGGATCCTAAAATATGCAGCCTGAGAGAACTGATTTCTGATTAGGACCACTCCCACTGCTACACATAAACACCATAGGTACCAACATGGTGGCAGATCAGGAGCTGCTCTTTCTCTCCCAGCACGGCACTTTGGCTGCTCTTTCCTACCTGGGTTTTAGCCTTCGCCTGTTTTTTTCAGTGAAGGTACAAAACAGACAGAGCCAGACTCTTCCTGTACACATCCAGAGAAAGGACAAGACAACAAGCCAACACAGGAAACTCCAATTACATATTAGGAAAAAACAACCACAATGGTAGTGGTCAAATAATAGGACAGAGCCCAGACAGATGATGGATCTCCATCCTTGAACAAAGAGCCATGCCACATGATTTATGTTGACCCTGCTAAGAACGAGGTCCAGGTATCCTCTAGACGCATCTTCCACTCTATTCTGTGATCAAATATAAAAAAAAAAATGCTATAAAGGCTCCCTGAAGTGAGGTATTTTTAATTTTAAAACCAAAATATATACAAAAATGTATATTTACATATCCTAAGCTTTAAAAAAAACCTCCACATCACTGAATTTCAAAATGCACCTACTGCAATAAGAGAAGCAAAGAGTCAGTATTAAGTCGTTAGTACTAAGAAAAGTCACAATTTTGCATGTAAGTTGAAGCCAGAAGAAAGCTACAGAAGCTCAATATTCAGTGAGACACATTAAAGGGTTCCATACCACTCACCTCATCTCTATTTCAGCAAGTGAAAAGGAAGTCTGGATACACTGTTACACCTGGCTCCCAAGCTGCAAGTTCCTCTATTTACATTAGATATACTGAGACACTAAACTGCAAGGTAAGTATTTCAGTTCTTAAAGCTGCACACTAAATTCACTAACAATACCTTAATTACCACACCAAGTGTCATTTAAAGTTGAAGTATTCTTTTTTTTCGAGAGACTTGAACACTGAACTAACTGCAACAAATTTCCACAACTTTCGTCAAAGGTTCATTTATACTTAAAACAAACACCCCACCCCAAAAAAACTCTTAACAGAGGATTTAAAAGGTCTTTATAAAATCTCCATATGACACTTACAATAGTAAGAAAATTATTCTGGTTGCTAGTTTTTAGTAAAAACAAACAGCTTCATGTAATTTGTATTTAAGCTGGTTATATAACTACAGTTCACATTTTGTTTTTAAAAGGTGGACCAACAAGTGTTGCAAGAAAAGCAGATTATTGCTGTTTCTCAACAAGTCCTTTTTAATAAAGGACATGTTGCCTTTGTAGACAACATGCTTGACAACCAGTTAAGATAGGATAGCTAAAGGAGAGAATAATCATTTGCATGCCAAAAATATCAGTGATCACTTTATCTTTGGCAACTGTACAATTAAACCAACTGAAGATCAAAATTATATCATTCTGTTTGTTTCTTGAAAGATGGTTTTGATCTTTGCAGAAACTAAACTTGCTTGAAGTGACACAAGGTGGCAGAATCCAGATGAGTTCTGGACTGGCAGGCAGAACAAGTCCAACTCTTATCTCATCATCTGTAGCTATGGACATAATAGGGATTCTTCAAAGTGCTTCTCCACCAGATTTTTCTCTGCAGAGAGAAAAGAGAACATGTACACACATAAAACCATCAAGTGTTCCAATCTTGCAAAAATAAAACATTCTAGTGTTGTTTCAAAATGACACAAAAAAAAAAATCGAAATAAAATGTACCACTTCTTAATCAGTTAAGAAAAAAATGAATTCTACTTTTTCTGGACACAAAAAGATGATTATATTTCCACATAGTGGAACATGCATTTCCTGCTCAGAGGACATCACTCTCTTAACATTTTAATTACTGAAGTCTTTAACTTATGATTCAAGTTATCCTATAGCATTTAGGGATAGTAACAGAACTGCTCTAGTTCATACATCAAAGCTTCAGTATCCTGAGACCTCTTTCCCTCCCACCCCCTCAAAAAAAAGGGAGGGGAAAAAAACATAAACAGTGTAACAGAAGCACAGAATGACTGAGGTTGGATAATCAACAAGCTTCTACTGGTTCCATTTAACTTCTTAACTCATAAACGTGATAAAAATAATGACACATATAAAGGCCTCATTCAGTAGTTTATCAAGATCAGCTCAAGACTTAATTGCTTCTTAGGAGAGGGGCTTCTTTTTCTCTCAGGCATATACACGTGCAAAATAGTCCAACCAGGACTCAGCCAATACTACTACCTGTATACTACTATGCTGGAGGACTGCTGGTGTTCTTCAGTCTGAACTGTAAATAAAATTTCAAGACATCTAATACCACTATCGCCTCTCAGTTTGACAGAATACATAAATTACATTACAAGAAACTTACAAATTTACGTATCTATACATCAGTGCTGTGGCTGTTCAGGATTGATATTCATAGTCCTGTATATTTCTTTGAGAAACAGCAAGGCAGTGTCTTCAGACTCCCTACAAATAATTCAAAAAGAAAAGAGTTATTTTGGTGTTATGTATTCCATATTTTAATTTCTGTAAGTCATGCTTCATATGATCCTAACTCTCTAAACAGCTTTTAAGTCTTGTCCCCATCATTGTTATCTTTCAGGTGTTTGACCTTGCCTCTAACAGCTTCCGTCAAACCGCAATTCTTCTGAGCTCTGCTGTCAACCCTGTCCTGTGCTTTACTTTTACCGCCACAGTTCTTTCATCTGTTCTTAATGCTCAACACACTGCAACTTACTTCCCTTCTCCATACACTGCATTGATGTTATTTGTTTGATTTCCATCTTCTTCTCTCACTTTTTGTCTGCCATGGGTTTCTGTGTATTCCCACACTCCACCTCCTTCTCAAGCCTTCTTTATTTCACTTGCTTCACATTCCTATTAGCCATATTAGGCATTTTCCAAGAAATAAAAAAGCTTGTTCACACTTGGGTGCTCCACTCTTATTCTTACTTTAGGAATGACCAAAATATAAAGGCAGAAGAGGTTAAAATAGTGCACAGGAAGCAACGTTCCGCATGCTAAAAGGAAGATTCTCTCTGTCCTTGGATCATGTGTTTGTTTTCCTTACTTGAATGACAAGCCAAACTCATCTTCCTCCCCTGGGTAGCAAGTACGAGGAGCAGGCAATGATCGGCTGCCACCTCGTGGAAAAAGCTTCCTCTTGGAGGGAAAGCACTGTGGATACTCACAGGGCACCTGCAGAATAGCACTGCCCCCATGGGGCCAGGCTGCCTAATCCTGCTGACACCCACCAGCACTGCTGCCCAGACCCTTCAGGGAGTGTTTTCAGTATTTTCTCATTTGGAAATATGCCTAGTTTTAGAAATCATGTATACTATTTCTGAAGCATTTCAGTTTTCTATAGTGAAGAGCCACTTGTCCAGCACCATTATCCACGACCATGAACCACTTGGATCTGTTTTACTATGAGAGTAACAAGAAAACTTCAAAGCCAGGGCCAGCAGTAGAGCCCTAAGCTTATTTATCATTCATTCTGCATAAATTGCACTTGGCAATGACTTCCTATGTCTTCCACTCTGCCATTTCCAATTCTGTGTATTTTTATGTGCGCTTAATTTTATACCTGCAATAAAATGCACAAAATACAAAAAAGCAAAAAAAAGAGCAACTCAGTGCAAAATAGTGAACAGAGTGAATCAACAGTTACTGTGCCTCCTATAAATCAAGCCAGATCTTCCTCATTTAAAGCATAGCGCACTTAATTAAGAAAATGTAAATCCAGATCCTGATGAGAAAATGGTGTGCTGCAGGTCTGAATACATGACACCAAATCTGCTTCATCTATGATTTATTCTGTGTAAGCACAACCATTCTATAGAAATGGTAATATCAATTTTTTAAGGAAGATCCAATGTGCATTTTTTTCCTTTAAATATTCAGATTTTTTTCTTCCAATATGAAGGGAGAACAAAGTTTTACCACATACTCTAGTCTAATGCAAATTTTAGGAAAGATTTTATTTGAGGAAAAAAGAAGTTTTCAAAACTCTCATAAAATTCTCCTTGTTTTAAAATGATTGTAGCTAAAAGCGTGTGTTTTGAGTGTCAAATCTTAAGGGAGCAGTATGACACCCTGCAGTATCGTGATTGCAAAATAAGACTGTATCACAACAGTGCCATCTATATGGGACATCTTGAGAATGACATTTTAGAGCAGCCCCAGAAAAAGAAGAGAAACATAGGTGAAATATCCAAAATAATACAAACTTAGCAGAACACAATCAGAATACATCTCCAGCAAAATATAAACCAAGCCAGAAATGGAACTGTTCAGTCACTTAAAAAGAAATAGATAACCTCAAAAGGAAAAGAATTAATTAAATGAGCAAGTCAAAATTTGTCTTCCAAGTTCAGAGCAGGTAAATGATTACGATGTTACAGAAAGCAGAAATGCATTCCATCAGATTTAGGCAGAATAAGACATTTTCACAAAAACTACCAAAATGCACTTTTTGATTTCTATTCAATTCACTTATTGATTTCTATTCCTAGCATTTCAGAATTAAACACAATTTTAATGAGCCTTCCTGAGTAGGCTTAAAGAGTTTTCTTTTCCACAGTCCAAAAATAAATTTTTCTCATAGAGATGCTAGTGACAGACACGTCGCACATGTTTTTATATGTATGTTATATATGTTTTATGTATGTTATATAATCCCAGTTACATTATAACTGGGATCCAGAGTATAATGGATTTAATCCTCAAAGTATGCCTGGGCAGGAAGGCAATGTCCTCTCAAATAAGAGGACATTTCAGAATTAAGCAACACAGGATCTCACACCCATCTCAGCAATCTCCTTTTCCAAAAGGCAGTATTTCAGCACTTAGCAAAAATTTCAAAGACCAAGAAAACTCAGGTGTCCTAAAGCAGAGGGTTTTGTTATAAAATGTTCAAGATGGGAAATTAGCCGTTATTATCAGTCACAAACAAACAAGAGTAAAATGGGTGGCAGGTATATGAATCACATACACTTAAAGACACAGTTACATGGAAGAAACAGAAGTCCCAAATATTTCTCTTACCAGTAGCACAAATGACTCTGTAAAGCAAAGAGGTATTCATTGAAGCTTTCTATAGGTTTTTCTTGTAGAACATAGTCAATACGACGTCCTCCATTTAGCTTTCCCACCTTCACTAACAAGTCTTCATCTTTTGGAGGCTCTGGATTTTCAGTGATCTTTTCAGCTAAAAAATAAAAAGTTTAAAATTTGAATTATTTTCAAGTACAGACTGCTTGACTATCAAGAAACATCACTTATCTTCTACACTATAATTTCCAAATGACTGCAGTAAGACAGTAATAGCAGTCTCAGCCAAAAAGCACATCACTGCCTGAATCAGAAAGGTTACTGGAACAGTAGGATTGTTTCTGTCATAACATTTAAACAGAGTTTGAAGAATAGCTCACAAAGTAGTATCTCAGCAAGTAAAAAAGCCAACTCGTGCCTATACACAAATAGATCCAGTCATTCCACAAGGAGATAACTTTTACACGCCACTTGGACGGAACCCATCAAAGTCTTGGTTTAAATGTGACAGCAGGTTTTTGGTTTTTGTCTCTTTTTTCTTTATAAACACAGTTTGCATTACTAAGCGCTGATCTACCTTCAATAAAAAAAGACATGGAGATGCTACCATAAATCTTACATTTAACATTAATATTCTGAAAACACATAAGCTAAACATGGACACCATCACCAACACTGGACAAACCGTAGGAGACTCTGGATTCCTCTAATCTCAAGCCAATACAGCAGAAAGCCAACAATGTGCCTACATACCTTCCACTACTTGCTTTTCTTCTTCCTCCTTTATTTGGTTAGCTACTTTCTCCAGTTCTGCTTGTAGCTGAGTTGAAGAAGTATGAGCACGTGCAAATTCATTAAGGGTCTGCCATGCACTCTTCAAAGAGCTGATAAAACCCTGCTTCAGATCAGATCCCATACGAGAGAGAGAGTCTTTCAACTCTAAAAAGAAAACCATTGTAGAAAGATTTAAAATATTAAACTAAAACATGAACAACTAAATAACGTTCTACAAGCATCTCAGTTGTACGAAACAGATCTGCTGTATCATAGACATATTTCTTGCAAGATGAGTTGGAATGCAGTGAGCATGGAACAATTTTGCACTGGATGGGTCAATGATGACCTACAGTCATGGAAAACAGGGTGACAGCCAAGTTCAGAAGGGTCTACCTGAAAGGTGTCTTGGCCAGCAATTCCTTCACACCACCACCCTGGCATGTCCAATAATTCACATTGAAAGACAGCAAGACCATCTCAAACTACATCACAGGAGAAGACACTAAACTGCTGCCTAGGACTCCAGCAGCAGCAGTGAATTTCTGAGAGGCAACCCCAGCAGCTGGGGACAGTTTTCCCAGGCAATTCTAGCCTGTAATTCTGCTATATTTCAATAACTGCCTTGCAGGTAAAAGAGCTGCCATTCAACACAGGTGGGAACCTCTGAGTGAGGGAGAGCTCTTCACAAGAACAGAATCACAGAATCTTTAGGGTTGGAAGGGACCTCTACAGATCATCTAGTCCAACCCCCTGGCTCTAGCAGGGATCCCTAGAGCACATGGCACAGGGTGGCATCCAGGCGGGTTTTGAAGATCTCCAGAGGAGGAGACTCCACAACCTCTCTGGGCAGCCTGTTCCAGGGCTCCGTCACCCTCACAGGAAAGAAGTTTTCTCACCTGGAGATGAAATTTCCTGTGTTTCAGTTTAAAACCAATGCCCCTTGTCCTATCACCGGCCACTACAGAGAACAGCTTAGCCCCCTCCTCCCTACAATCATACCTCAGAAATCTGTACACATTGATTAGATTCATTCTCATTCTTCTCTTCTCTAGGCTAAACAGACCCAGCTCGTTTAACCTCTCCTCATATTGTTAGGTGCTCCAGTTCCCTGATCATCTTCATTGCTCATGAAGCAGTTTAAAACCACATGGCTCTAAAAATCAGAGCTCAGACCTTAGCGGGGACTAAATACAGGAACACCCACTCACATCAGCGAAAAGTCAGTTTTCTTCCCCAAGAGCAACAGACCACAAATTTTGGTTTATTAAATACACTTACAGTGCAAGCTCTAACAAAAAACTTCCTTTATGAAGTACCTTGTCTTACCTAGGAGAAGACTCATCCTAATCTACTCTTCTAAAGCACAGATGGCAGAATTTCATTCCAAGTGCCTGAAGGCTGAGTTTCAGAGGACTCTGAACTATAGCAATTAGTGTCAGCTGAATAGCAAAACTGATGCTCCTTAAGAAGGTGACATTTCAGAATCTGTCATCTTGTTACGATGTGCACATGAATACAACAGAAGCTTATCCTTGCCCGTCAGTGGCTATGAAACCATTTTTTTCTCAGCCTAACAACACAGGACAGACACTGGCTAAACTCATCATATTGGTCATTATACACAAGGTAAAAGAAACCAGTAAGTTTGTCTCTAAGATGAACAGGTCGAGTGATTTACAGCAATTTCCAAACAGGACTACTAAAACCTTGAGGCCTTAGTTCTCTGATTATTATTTCTGAATGCAATTAGGAATGAATTTCAGGTCCTGGCACAAATCCTCTCTCAAATTTAGCCTCTGTGAAAACATATCCAACTAGACATCCAGAAACTTAAGCATGCATTAGTTCTTGATGCATTTGAATATTACAGAATTTCAAGGGAATGACAAGGAATAAAATACATGTATGAATATTTTTACCAAGATGAAGTCTTTTTCTGCCTTTATGGTGTGGGATAAGAACTGGTTTTAAATCCAAGTCTTCAATGATCATTGGTTCTAACCTGTAAGCTACTGGATCAAGCTGTTAAGAAACAACAAAATAAAATATTTTTTAGATAACTAAATGCCAGTCATTACTTCTTAGCAAAAAAATCCCCATGTATGACTGATATCAGCCATTCTCCTCCAGTTCACAGAAACCCAATTCACTACCATTTAGTTTAGTTGTAAGATTATGTAGGTTCATTAATTCCAAGACACAAAGGAAAAAATGAAAAAGCTGTAAAATCTTCTCAGATTCTGATGGTTTCTCCCAACACATCACTGTAAATAGTAAGCAAGACAAGGCAGAAGAAAAATGTATCTACAAAACCTATAACGATCTCTAAAGCAGGAGACCCCGAATAATCTTGCTCATGGCTCAAATAAAGTTACCTTATAAAAAACTACAAAAATGACCTGAAATTAATGAAAATATTATTTAAGCTCTCTAAATGAATGGAGTAAATATTACCAAGCCAACTCATCATTCTGGGCAAGCAATCTATAGTCAGCCATACTTCTCTTGCAATAAGATTCCACTGTACTGGAATAATCACGCACGTCAGCGTCTCTTTTTACGGAGAGCTTTAGTTAAGGGTTAGTATTTTGGAAAACTATAGACAGGAAAAGAAGGTCAAATGCTCCGAGGTTAAGATTTAATATTCTGCATTTCGGTCATCTATATCAGCTAAAAACAAATCTGAAACGTCTGTCTCACTCACTGGATGATAGATATTGAAGAATCCCTTGCAGGTAGGAAGTCTGTAGTTTTCATCAATCTTCTCTATTCCTCGCACCGTGAGGAATACACCAATAGGAGAACCCAGAGCAAAGAAAATATCTGGTTCAAAGTCTAATGCGCTATAAACCACAGAAACCTGCCAGACACAGAGAGATCAGATAAATAATCCCTTAGAACTGTCAGGTAGTTAACAGAATGATTAGCAAGGAAAGAAAATGCACATATGTATATTCAAGAACAACCACAAGTTCACAGATGCCTATGAATGTTGCTGCAAATTCTAGCTGTACTGCATTACCTCTATAAATAAGGAATTAAGATGGTTTTCTTAAACTTTTCTAAAATCAGAGAAAAGATAAGCAAAAAATAAACGTGTTTAACCATTGGCATTAAAAGTTTGATTTCTGACTTGTTGGAGGTAAAATTTAAACGTAACAGCAAAAATGGGTCAACTGAGGCCACCATGTTAAATGCCAAAGAACCATTCAGTAACATTCACACAGTTGAGATTTCAGAACAAAGCTTGTTTACAGTTCACTCATTGTGGAGAAAATCTTGCTGCAACATCCTTGTTACATGAAGTTTTGCTTTTCAGTAATCTAATCCAATCCACTTTCCCAGTCCTCCCTACTGTCAAAGGGCAAAATTCCACACAAACATAACCTTGGCACAACGATCAAGAATGGCGTCACGCATACTAAAAAATGAAAAAATTAAAACAAATAAAATCCCTAATGAATCATTTAAGTTTAGGTCGTCTTACCTGGCCAGTCCCAACTTCAAAATACTCATAGTCGATGTTCACAGAAGAAACAGAGGCACCAACTGGAAGCTTCCTCTTTGAATGCAGCTGACCAGACTCTGAAGGAGAGATAGGAGCCTCTTTCGCTTTCTGGGCAGCCTCCTGAGTCTGGAGCATGGCAACCTGCACTGCTTTCTTTTCTGATGCTGCTTTCTTTTGTTCCTATCGAGGCAAGTTTTCAAACCAAGAAAAAAAATTATTGAAGAGGTTACTTCACAGAATAGAATCCACTGTATTTCCTTAATAAATTCTTAATTCACTCCTAAGAAATATATTTACCTGCTTGACTGCTCTGTCTTTTACAAAATTAGCTATTTTCTTTCTTGGCCCAAGAGGTATCCCCATTTCCTTCAGGTCATCAACTGTACACATCAGCTTAAAAAAGAATGAGTTAATAAAATATACTTCATAACTTGTCTAGTAACATATATCGTCACTGCCTATTAAGAACGGGCTATAATTTAGACAAGTATTTTATAATCCAACGGAAATCACAAAGTACATTACATGCAAGAATAACATGGTTCAGAAAATAAAGTCACACAACATTTTGTCATTGATCTCAGACATTGTTTAACCTTTAAAACTGTTTCCATGATACATTAAACTCTAAAGCAGAAATCCCCCAAACTGCCTCACATGAGCCATCCCCAAAAGACAATTAAAAGTTAATATACCAGAGACTCCATATCTATTCGCTCCTTTTCAAATGTGCTGATATACTCTGACAAACTAAGCATTTCCAAAGTCTTCTGCAATGTAGGAACATCTTCATCTACTTCAGGCTCACAAAGGTCATCACCAGAAGTTGTAATTGAAGATCCCAAGGAACTGGTATCTTCTGTCACCTTAACAAGGCAGCACAGCAACAGAATCACATTGTTGGAAAGTGAAATGGTCCATAAGTAACAGACAAAGTATTTTCTCTTAAAAACACCATTGGTATTTAACACACTTTAATTATTCGGGATACCAGGTTATGCTAACAATACACCTGCAAAAAGTATTTTTAATCAGACAATATGATCCTTGAGCTTTATGACATCATTCAAAAATGTTTTCTTTTAATCAAAGTACCAATGTCACTTTTTAGACTGAACAAAGACTTTTTCCTTCTTATGTCTCCTGCCTTCTGTTCAGAAACTCCTGAGATCAAGTTACTTGTACACACTGCAGCAAGTCAAAGCCATGGCCTATCATCAAATTCCATGTCTGGTTTATTTTGGACTGTAGAGGTAAACACTGCCCATCCTCAGAACATACTATTTACAAAACTGCACTTTTCCATTAATATTTCAAATGTACTATCAGACACACAACAGCACTTCTTCTAATAAATTCTAACAAGTTGTTGAAATTGAAATGTCAATTTGCCTGTAGATACCTGTTTATCAGGAACAAATACATCCTTCACAGTCCCATTGACACCAGAGAAAGGTCCAGTATTTACTGAGGATGCCAAGTCCTTCTGGTTAGACAGGATGTCAAATAGAATCAAGGAGCCTGCAAAAATAAATTAAAATTGTTTTGGAAAATATTTCAAGTTCTCTTGCCCCTAAATTCTAATCCCATTATAATACTTAGAATACATTCCATGTGTTTCAAAAATTATTTTACCATGAAAAAAAAAAAAAAAAAAAAAAAAAAAAAAATCAGATGTTAAGTCTTCATGAAGGAACCGGGGAATAGGGAGGAGAAATACACACACTTGAGAAGTTCTAACATCTTCCCTAAGCTTTATAAACTTATCTACTGAGAACTGTTTGATTTCTAGTCATTAATACTCTTCAAGACAGCCATGGCCTATCCACTAATTTTAGTCCTATGCTAAAGGAAAGCAACATTTTCTTCAATGCAGGAATGCTGGTTTTTTGGGTTTTTTGTTGTTGTTGTTGTTTTGGGTTTTTTTCAGTACTAACACCTATTTCTTTAATAGTAATGCCTATTTCTTAGCCTATTACCTAAACTGTGCCCAGCCACAGAGACTCCTCCCTTGAAGTCGGGATTGCGGCTCAGGAAGAGCGCGTGCAGGCGGTTCATCTCCAGCCCCACTTTGTCCACGATGGTCTGGCAGTAGGTGGGGCTGTTGTAGAAGAGGATGTCCAGGAGGGTTTCGTTGGTGAAGTGGCGCAGGCGGCCGATGCTCGGCAAAGTGATTTTCTTAATGTTCCTAGGAATGTAGAATTATTAGAAACAAGGATGACTTTATCAAAATGCGGGTAAAGTACTTGGCAGTACCACTCCCGGTGCTTCAAAAGTTAATGTGTTCTAAATAACTGCACATATGCTCTCAAAATAAGTGATTTAATTAAGAGAATAAGGATCCTTCCTCATGATAACATAGGTGGCAAATGAGAATAAAAAATCTGAAAGACTCTAGAAAAGTGGGATGGTCTAATTGAGCTAGAATGGTCTGGAAGGTCTCAGGCTTCAGAGTGTACAACAGCCATCAGCGCATGTTGCCACCTTGCAACTAGTCCTTGCCGACTTATGAAAAAGGGAAAACAAGTAGCAGTGAGAAACCACAGGAGGGATATCAACACAGAATGAGTTAGAAATATATTATTTTTAGATATTACCATTCTTTCAGCTAAGCATATAGAGTTTTGTTTCAAACAAACAAAAAATTTTATGAGCAATTGCATCAGCTACTCACATGAAAAAATAGTATCAGAAAAAGTCTGCGTTCATGTGAGCGGGTGTATGTGTGCCTGCATATATATCTATACATATATATATATATATATATACACACATACATTCTGCTATTCCATATCATGAAAATAAACTAAAGAAATCATACCACATGACTTTCTAACTTTCTCCATACTCCACAACTCCAAGGCACGCACAAAAAATATTAGTGATTCTGTTTTGTAATCCAATCATACATTTATCTAGCCTAAGAGTATATGCATTTATTTCTCGTTTATCCATTTCTGAAAAGCTAGTAAGATGCAGCTTCTACTCACCTGTCTACACCTGTGGCATCACCATGCAGAGAACTATGCCAGTGAACGGGCAGGAATTCCACCCTGCTCACTTTTTGATCCTCTACAGATTTCTTAAAGTGAGTCTGCAGCAGCTTCAAGGAAACAGTCCTAAAATCATCAACTGTTTAAAAAAAAAAATCAGAATAATGAAAATCTGACCAAAATAATACTCAAATACAACGCTCAATTACAAATATTCAAATTACAAATAGAAGAGAATCAAAGCAGAAAATATTGGTATGTATTACTCATTTAACTATAACAAAATGAATGGAAAAAAAAGTGGACTTCCTAGTAAAATTCTGTGTATCTCAAAACAAAAGCAGTTTTATTACATGAATAAACATGGTCTTCTATGATCTATGGTCTTCAGTTAGAAACCTATTTAATGTTTAATTCATTCAATCGTACTGGAGTGTATCACAGAAAGATAAAATCTCTCTGCAAAACTAAAGAATGAATAATAACAGCTAAAGCTATGAATCTGACAAAACTGACAACAAAGTGGGGGGGAGGGAGAGAGAGTAAGAGAGAGAGAGAGAGAAGGGGAATATCCTACCAGAAACTCAGAAACTGAATTGCTTAATACAAAAGAGTTCTTCATATTATTTACAAAACGCTTCCTTGAATATGGAGAAATCCCCTTTTAAATAGAAAGCAATAAAACTATCCATTAAGCTGGCAAAAACTTACCACATTCAACAATGCTTCTAAATCTCAAGTCACACACCGGACCTATGCCATGAACCATAAATACTAAATGGTCAATTTGAGACATTTCTCCTATTAAAAAAGAAAAAAAAAAAAAAAGAGAATAAATAGATATTTCATTGCTGTAGTTTAATGCCAGGTACTAGTGTGAGTAATAATGATATAGCAATACATACTGCTTCAAAAAGTCTTTTACATAACATAGTTCAGGACACAACTTAGCCCAAAAAATTTCTTTGGATTAAACAGCCATAATAGAAAGAAAAAACAGTGGCCCCAGTCACTGCTTCCCAATTTTTGTATAGGATTGTACTGACTGTTCAGACTGCAGACTCGCAAGCACTACCCACATACCATCAGGAATTTCATCGTGGTCATCAATTCCACGTTTTACCACCCTGGGTCTTGCTTGACCATCTTGACTGGTGCCCCACTCATCTGGCGAGGCAGAGGGCTGGAACTGAACGATGACCTGAAGAAAAAGATATTGTCTAATTGTAAATATAGCAGAAATACATGATCTTTACAGCTGCTGTGAAAACATTGCTTGGTTTAAGTTCAACACATCTTTTGCTTCATTGCTTTAGCTTGCATCTGAGTGCAAATGTTTTCTTCAGTTAGTACATATGCAATAAATGAATAAGTCTTAGAAAACTGTAGATCTACCTCCTGTGGCAGTGACAGCTTCACTAAACACAGACTCAGAAATAACATAGATAATTCTCACTGGTATATTTCAACAAAACCACTCGCTGCAGGAGCTGGCTTGTGTTGTGCAATTCTGATTAACTATTTTGACTCTGTGGATGAGCATTATTTAAATCCCTGTTTTCTCGGACCTCAAATCCCACTCTTCCCTAACAGGCTGCAATTTTGTCAGGAACGTTTGAAGTAGCCCACAAACTCCAGAAAGTGAGAATGGAGTATGGTTGTTTAGTAAGATTTACTTGTACTGACTCATACTCTGAAGTCATATTTATAACAGTTTATAAGTGGCCTAATTGTTTTCTCTATATACTGGATGAAACTTCTTAAACCATGACCGCTTAAAGTTGGAGAGACAATGCCACTTCAGGGTGAGAGAGAGGTTGTTCTTTTGGTTTTGTTTTTTTAATTACTGCATCTCTCATAAAGTAACAGTTAACAGCACTAATCAGTAAGGCTCAAGTTCATCTTTTAACAACAAGGAGCTGCCAAGAGAGCATTTATAGTAAAGAAAAACTTTAAGTTATTTCACTTTCTCAAGTCCTAAAAATGGACTTGAGAAAATGGAAAAGGTGGAAGCCTTCTCATAGCTCAGATATACAATCAGATTACCTTGCAGTTAAGATTAATGCTCTTCTCCACATGAAAGCTCTTAGTCTAAATTACCTTCTATTCGGGTGCAAACCATCTAAGGTTAAACTAATTCAAATTGCCTCTCATTTGCTGCCAGTGAAGCTTAGTAGATAGTCTGACTGTCTTCTTAGGTGTTAGACAATACAGATTTTAAATCATATTTTAACACAAAGAAGCAAACAGGAGCTCTCTCTCTCTATAAAAATATATATATATTTATTATATATATATAAAGCTTATATATAAGCTTTATCATCGGTTTAATTTTTTTCCCCTTCCATTATTCTTAAGAACTTTATAATCTCTTCTAATGTGGACATATCCAAAACAAGCAGAAAGTAAATTCCAAGCAAGGCTAGCATTTCATTTAATTCATGCTTGCATCCATCTGATCATTCACTTCCATTCCATTCTGTGCAAACCAACCACCAAGAACTATTACCTTGGGATTATGCATAACAAACATCTCCCCATTTGGGAACTCAAGCCGTCGATGCCATTGATTTGTAGTTACAGCCCTTTTATATTCTGCCTGAAACAGTAAGCAAGCACAAAATCAGTATGCCTTCTCACACAACTACAGGCAACGTACAAGGCCAAAAAACAAAGGTTATAAATGACATGATTTTAATTAAAGTGTCATGAATGATCTAAAATTCAATGTAGGTGCTGCATAGCTGGACCTACGTGCAAGTCACATAGCCTCAAGCCACTCCACTTTCCAGCATTTGCAGCCTTATGCTCCAGAAGGCATATTTTGGAATGCTTTCCAAATTCTGAAAAGGACCTCATGAAATTAAAGAAAGTATTTCTGGACACAAATATTAGCAACTAACAAGTTCTTTGTGAAGTTTACATAAAAGCAACACTAACCTCTAGCTTATCACTAAAATCCTCAGTGTAAGGAACAAACCGGCTGTCCTTGTCTCCCTTATAGAACCACATACATCGTCTCACTTCAGAGGGCTCTTCCTCCCAGTAAACAGCTTTCCTCGTTCTGTCATACAGGAACACGTCGTAGCGGCCCCCATCGGTGCTCAGAACAACGCTCTCGGGATCAGGCTGGACTACGACATGAAAGTCACACTCACTTACAACACTAACACATGATTTTTTATCCCCTGTCATTTCTCAAACCTTCCCTGGTCATTTCTGTGACCAACATTTAATCATTAAGACAGAGATTTATACTATGGAATAAAATCTAAAATTCTGTTTAAAATCTGGTTATTTCTCCTTGTAGAATTAGCATTTTAATATGAAAGATGGTATACATTTTCAAAGCGAGAGCTGGAAGTAAACTTCAACAATGAAGTTAAATAATGTGCAAGTTACTCAAAGTTGTTACTTCCAAACATTTAGAAGTAGTTACTAATTCCATCACCTGTGAGTGACATAAATCTCAACAGTGATAGCATCAAGCCACAGACACTAAATGAAGAAGTGGCAAAAATGCATTTTCATGATATATATTAACATGTTACTCCTATGAACCGCTCTCACACAGAAGTAACATATTTTTTTTTTCTCATTTATTCTGTTTACCTCTGAATAAGGCATGGTTTACATTTTTGTAACTTACCAGAGTTATAGACTTGTTCTAGCTTTGCAGAATCCAAAAGGCTGAATGGGAGCCATATCTGCTTGTCTTCCACCTCCTTACAGTAGAACCAGTGAGGCTGAACAGGCTCATATTGGTTCTGCAGCAGAACAGGAGGCACCTGGACCATTGGACCTGTGGGTCTGGGAGCTTGTGATGGTGGAAACTGAAAATACAGATGATTACAGTGTCTCAGTCTCTTTACAGAAGTGATTTATTCTTTGTTACAGAGAATACTCTCAACATATTTTTATAAGAACATTACCGTTTCAGTCTGAAAATACTATACACAAGTTGGTCACTTTGTTATGTTCACATCTTTTCATATTAAAAAAGGAATTTGAATTTCATTACCACATAAACTGCTGAAGTCTCTCATTGTCCAGCAGCTTCCTTACTTAACAGGAAATCTGGTGTTAGACAGCCAATCTAAAAGTCAGTTTCTTACAGCTGACAAAGTCAGTTTCTTACAGCTGACAAAGTCAGTTTCTTACAGCTGACAAAGTCAGTTTCTCACAGCTGACAAATTTAACAAAACCAGAAATATATTCTTCTATTTATACAATGATACATAATTCTATTTTGCATAAAGATAGCTAATTTTAACAATGCTCCCTCCAGTAAAAGCTACCTTTCTGTAACAGCTCAGGACAAGGAGTCTTTAAACTTGACCTTAGCCCCAGCAATTCAAAAAATTAATTAATTTGGAAAGGAATCATATTCTACATAGAGCTGACTTCATGCAGACTGTTATAACAACCTCTCAGGAACTAAACTGCAAGTGATACAGGAACTAAACTGTGAGTGACATCTGCAAAAAAAAGTTTATTTGTTTCATTTAAAAAAATAGTATATTGCACAAAATAAGAAATCAAACATTCATTACTAATAGGAAGAATTTTAAGCAAAATAAAAGGGGTTTGGTGTTGTTGCTTATAAGGGTAAGTCAACAGGTTATTAATTTATCTGTACAACCCATTCATATTATAATAGGATTTTTATAATGCTATTGTGAAGGCAAAAAAAAAAAAAAGATTTACAGCATATATTCATATCATACAAAATCCTCAACTTGTGCGTTTCAAATAGTTTGCTGGTAATTTTGGTGACCCAGACCATAATTTCACCAGAAAGTCAGTTTGAAAATAAATTTTCACCCTATATCATATGAGTGATTTGATTTACAGAGGCATAAATAAGGCAGAGGCACAGCTGAGAAAGCAGCAAACTGTGGCACATAGACAGAAAACAGTAAACACAACTTCTCGACCTGACTTTGCCACTGAAGCGTGTGGCTCACTGGCCTTAGCATATATGTTCTCTTCAAAAATCCGGAATAAAAA